>JANEYF010005081.1:312500-912500 GCA_029963845.1 Rhamnusium bicolor | reverse complement strand
GTATGAGATGTGGCGCTGATCGTATTATGGGATTGAGTCTGAAGTTAAACACTTACTATATCTCTGAAACTAGCTTCAGATTCTATAAACTAACGAAAACATAATATTATGTAGGTGTTGAAAAGAATTATACAGCGTAAAAAAATAATAAAAATAGTAAAAACAAAATCACGTAGAATACCTCCTGTAAATCAGCGCCACCTATTCTTCCATCGAAAATCCGATCACATTTTTTTAACACGGAGACGTTTCTCCTTCTCTACACTCCATAGTAGAACCTATCTTCTTCTACATTTAAAACGCTTGCGCATGTACATCATTTCCACCCAAGATTTTTCTACCTATCTCTCGGAGGTAAGTGAAATTAGTTAACACGGCGCACAGATTTTCTTTTATTACTATTTTTGAACGATTAATGCGAAGTTAAGGTTCATATTCAATGCAGGTCGGGGCTTTTGTCTGCTGAGTAGTTGTTTCCTGCAAATCTTATTCAGTATAAGGTTCATATATACATAGCATGGGAGCATGCTATCTATGTATACTATATGAACCTTCGGCCATAAAACTTTGGTCGAAGATATGAACGCTTCAATCTATTAAAATTATTCGTCATGCGCATTAGTGATTAAAATGTAGTCTAATACCACAAGGTGTTTGTATATTCGCAAGATTAATAATTTTTATACAGAAAAACATTAATTATCGAGGCATCTAAATATTCGAAATGTCTGAATTCAAAGATTTTTATATTTCTGTAGATTAAAAAGTTCGCAGGTGTAATTTTCAAAAAAAAAGTGTTTGACTATACTCCTTCAAAAACTTTCCAACCAAGTTTAACTCAAGAGGAATAAAAATAAACTTTGCGTAGAGTTGTGATAATACTCGGCGTTTCACAGTATGAACGCGCCCCAGAACAACTTATTATAGCAGAGACAACCCTCTGATATTAGGGGTTTACGAAAATTTACCATGAATGGCGACAGCAGTTATTATTCTTGCTTGATGTTTCATTATTTGAATATATTTAAAATCAAAGATAGAAAAAATGGTCATGAACTTCATTCGGTGCTATACGATCAATAGAACATTTTAGTCATGCGTTTAACGCCACACAATCAGTTTGGAGTACAAACAAAAAATAAAATAACGTAACGTACTTAACACTGACGTAGTTTTCCACGAAACACCAAACCACTATATACTGCACTCGACGCGCGTTTTGCCAACCAAGTTGGCATCATCTGGAGATGATTAAAACTAAACTTATGCTAACAATCTACCCTATTTATACCTAAACTATTGTCATGGTGAACCTTGACCCACTAACCAATAAAGCGGGCTTTTACACTTTATGATTTCCAAGCTTTCAAATGCATCCAGCTGTCTAGTATTTGTTACATTCCTAATTAATCTTAAATTGCTAATATCTATTTTATGGTTGTTCTCAAATGCATGTTGGGCTACACTAGACTTATCTGTTCTACCATATTTGAGATGGGCCATATGCTCTTTGAATCTAGTTTGAATTGATCGTCTAATCTGTCCAACGTATTTTTGATTACAGTTCTTACAGCTAATTTCGTAAATCCCCGACTTTTCCTTTGTTTCAATTTTGGATTGTCTCAAAGTTGTTGTAGTTTGTTTCCCAATGAATGAACCACTGTCATACCTACATCTTTAAAAATCTTACCAATACCACGGGTGAATCGAAGATCGAATGGAATCGATACAAATTTCGGATTTTCTCTTTCATTTTGAAAGGTCGAGGAATTTCGAACCTACTTATTCAATGTAGAGCTGGTTTTGAAAGTTTTCAAAATACTACAAATAGGTATGCACTATTTTATAAATTTACATGGAATTAGGTGCGTTCTTTCCAACTGAAATCTCAGTTAATCTAAGTAGTTTTACGGTTACAGAGACTACATCAAATGAAATCATGCTTTTATTTATGCAGTATAACTGCAAAACAACTAGATTAGCTGAGATCTCAGTTAGAAAGAACGCATCTATTATATTGTTTATACTACGCCTAAACGAAAGGGTCACGTGACTGATAATGGATGTTCAATTTCATGACCTGAAAATTAGATAAGATAAGGTGAATAGAATGCAGCTACAACCGTTAGGGTTTTTGTTTACTCATGGTTTATCTTTTATCACTAACTAATATTTTAGAGGTTATGGTTGCGAAGTTTAGGTTTCACACGTGCCGGTAGCGTTATTATTTCTATTTTGAGAAAATAGTTTTATAATTTTTTGTTCTGTTCTAATTAATTGTCTGAAGTACACATGGGTCGACCAGGTATGTGTTAAAATAATTTAATCGTTATTAGTAAAATTTAGCATATGTAATATTTAAGGAGCATTTTCACAGGAAAAACAGCTTAAACGTTGCAAGATTTTTTTAGTCTATATACCTATGTAGTTTTCAGATTTTTTTGGTAACTAACAAATTTGTTAGTTTTATTTCTCAATAGTTTCAATAATAATTTTAATTGAACTTATATAAATGTGCAATGGTAATTAAAACTTAATAACTACACTTGTATTTCAATATATTATGCGGATGTTTATTTGACTAACATGTTACTATTATATTTATTACTTAAATTCTGAGAGTGCGGTTAAGCTTAGAAAACTGCCTTATTGTTGTATAGTAATAAAGTTTTTAATATTTTACTTCTGCATGTTTAATAAAATGCCTAGGAGCATTTTAGTCGGCAATACTTTTGCCTTACGCCATAAGTGTTGAAGGAAAGGCATGCTCACTTGAAAGTTAATTCATAATTTTTCGTAATTCTGACTCTCAAGTGACTCGTGCACATGCCTTTCATCAAGACTTGTTGCGTATTACATAAGTATTGCAGACTGTAAAATGGTAATTACAAACATTTTTCTCTAAAGCTGTTAGTAAACTATAACACAACTATAACACATGAAAGTCTGTACAGCTCTAGGTATTGAGTGTAGTGTCCACATCAAGTAACACAATATGGCCCTATTTAAATAATTCTACTGTGCCATTTCATGTATTTGATAAATTTTTAACTTTGACAGATTTTATCATATTTACAAGAAACAGTTGATAGATGTACATACAGAAAGAAATTTTTAATATTTGAATTCGGGGAGCCATAAGTAAATTAAATCATTCAGATACGTATCTTAAATATGAAATTATGTTATTTTTCGTGCCTACTTTCTAGTTGTCGTAGATACAGAGACAGTGAGAATAAACAGGCACAAAGTATTATTAAGCCCTTAGGTATATGAAAGGAGAAACTATTATTTTCTAAAACATTTGTTCAAAACTTAAAGATTACCTGATATGTATTAAAATGTGTTTAAATGATGATGGATTATACCAATTTCTTAAAATAATTTTTTACTCTATGCACTCGTTATATAGAAGCTGTGCACTTATATGTTTGGTAAACAATTATGTATATATTTTTTAGGATTTTCACCAGGAGGTCGTGGGGGTAGTGGTGGTAGAGGAGGAGGGGGCCGAGGTGGGGGGAGGAAGAGGAGGATTTGGCGGTGGTCGTGGGGGGTGGTGGAGGAAGAGGAGGATTTGGTGGTGGCCGTGGAGCTGGTGGTCGTCCTAGTTTTGGACGAGGAGGTGGAGGTCGAGGAGGAGGAGGCCGTGGAGGTGGTGGTAGAGGAGGACGAGGTGGAGGTGGAGGTTTTAAAGGTGGTAAAACTGTAGTTATCGAGCCTCATAGACATGAAGGAGTTTTTATTGCAAGAGGAAAAGAAGATGCATTGGTTACACTTAATCTAGTACCTGGATCAGAAGTTTATGGAGAAAAAAGGATATCTGTGGAGGTAATTTATTTTATCATAAGAATTAACATTTGCAGGATTTTTATTTTTTTACATTAAGAACAAGATAATAAATGTTCCCATTTTTTTCATAAAAATGTGTGCCTCTCCATATTTTCTAATTTCCTCAGTTGTCTGAGTTATGTACGTTTCTCTTTTATTATGTTAAAAGAACTACTATACACATTTATTATTTGAAATTTAATTAGAGATGAATTATTCTCATAGCAGTATTACCACCAAGACCTAATGTTTCATTTGCATTTTAAAATAGTTTTTTATGTTATTTTCTGTATTAAGGAATTCTTAAAAATTAATTTATGTATTTGTTTTAGAATGATGGAAACAAAGTAGAATATAGAGTATGGAACCCATTTAGAAGTAAATTAGCTGCCGCAATTTTAGGTGGAATAGATCAAATATACATGCCCCCAGGTAGTAAAGTACTGTACCTTGGGGCTGCGTCAGGTACAACTGTTTCACATGTTTCCGATGTAGTTGGTCCAGAAGGTTTAGTATATGCGGTAGAATTCTCCCACAGATCTGGACGAGATTTGATAAATGTAGCTAAAAAACGAACCAATATTATTCCTATTATAGAAGATGCCCGACATCCGCATAAGTATAGGATGTTAGTTGGCATGGTTGATACTGTATTTGCAGATGTAGCACAACCTGACCAAGCCAGAATCGTGGCACTTAATTCACAATATTTTCTTAAGAATGGTGGACACTTTGTTATATCTATTAAAGCATCATGCATAGATTCGACAGCTCAACCTGAGGCAGTGTTTGCAGCGGAAGTTAAAAAATTACAAGCAGATAAACTAAAACCTCAAGAACAAATTACCTTGGAACCTTATGAAAGGGATCATGCAGTAGTGGTAGGCGTGTATCGACCTCCACCTAAGAATAAATTATCTGTATAGCTTTGTTTTTATTTTTTTTTTATACATAATGAAGAAGATGCAATTTAAATATATCTTTTTATAATCAAATTATTTTAGTGTCATATTGTAAATTATGCCGATGAAACGAATAATTTGTTAACTGATTGCAATCATTGACTACTTACTAATTCTTTTAAGTAGAAATCAATATCCATAGCTCTTAAATTTGTCATGTCGTATCTTTTTGTACGAATAATTATATAATTATTTAATAATAATTACAACTTTTTATAATGGTTTAATTATAATGATGATGTGTAATATTTTTTAATGATTGCAGAAAACTTGTTAGGTTCATTAAAGTATCGTGTAACATGTGATCTGCCTCACATATCCAAGGGGTGAAAGTGAGATCACAACAATAGATTTAAAATGGTGTAGAGGAATATGGTATGGACATAATTTAGGTTCAAATCGTGCATTGATGGCACCGTACAGAAGATTTGTGTAGACGGTATACCGTTTGGTGCACATCTGGTGGATACACGGTCACTGTTAAGAAAGGAGCCATATATATGGCGACAGTACGCCTCTATCGCATAGCCACGTACTCGATAAAAGTACACCAACCTGTATATGCTTATATTTTGTATCGATAAAAATAACAGTATGGTGGTTATAAGACTTGGTAAATGGAGAAAACAAATGTGTACAGCACATATTAGAAAACATAAAATACACCACATAAATTAGACAACCCCCAAATTGAAAGTGGTAGCTGCACGGGCAGAAGTTACACTGTTGAAAAAACGCGGATACAGATTTTGGTCAATTGACCACTATTTTTGACTGGTCATTGACGAGGACAAAAACATTTTTTTTTAATTCCACTGAATTTTAGTATTTTTATAAAATTTCACGTGTTCCTGCTTAGATATTTGTTTTCCATTGCACAAAGACATAAGGTCATTTTTCTTATTTACGGGTAATGTAGGTTTAGAATTATATGCAGGCATCAATTCAATATTGTCAAAATCCTGATTTTTTTCTCATTTTATAACAAATATCCATAACTTTAAAATCTTTGTCATAGTAGCTAGTTTTGAAATATATTAAGTTTGGATTGTCGTTTTCTATTTTGATTATTTTCATATCATTCCAGGTCACCTTGTCACCATTTTTGTCTGTCGTGTAATTTTTACCTATGGATTCTGACACCAGTCTATAAAATCGTATGTATCTAATTCTTTTACAAATTAAGATTTCCCTGTTCTCTTTGCGGCCTTTGCAAGTGTTATAAATTCACTTGGAACGAAAATTGGTACAGATTTCAAGATCCTATTCTTTTACCTTTCTATGCAAGAATGACTATCTCCTTAATTTTCAGTATGTCCCACTATCAAATATTTGTGGGTGATGGAGCGCACATTAAAATTTCTTATACAGTATATATACATGCTTATAAGATATTTGTTTTTGTTCTGCGAGACGCAGTTGTCACTGTAAAATATTACATTTTTGTTAGCACAGTAATCCTTGAGGAAGTTAAACACACAAGTCGCTATTTCGGTAGCTCCTCTTTTAGCAATTCCTTCATGCCATATATTACAGTATCCCTGCTTTTCTTTGACATCAAAAAGTGAAAAATTGAATACATTCAATTTGCTTTTGTAAAAGAATGTGGATACATTGCCATGGGGTAACTGCATTACAGCCTGCAGATCATAAGTTAGAACAGCGGTGTCTGTTTTATCTCTGTTCTTTTCCTCTCTAGAAAATTTTATTTCTTTTCTATGCAATTCATATTTTTCTACGTCTCTGATACATTCTTCTTTAGAACAATTTTTGAAAACTTCACAAAAGTTACACATCTTTTTTTGGTTTAAAAAACCCAATATTGAACTCGAAGTTAAATATTTTACTGTACGTATGCAACTTTACGAATGGTTAATTTTTTTCTTGACACGTTTCCGTATAAAATTTGTACATTATTGAAATATTTAGAGAGCCCTCAAGATACTCTTTAGTCGTACTTGCATGACAATAGTGTGACTCGATTTTAGGGGGAGCTGTTAATATACAAATAACACCATCAACAAGCTGTGTTGACGTCTTAATTCTATTCTGATGTTTGCCGCGTTTTTCTTCTTCCAGAAATCCATTTCCATCCAACTTTTTTAGAACAGTAGATATGGAATTGTTCGAAATTGCAAGGGTTGATTTAAAAAAAATCCTTGCAAACTCTTATCTTCTGACCATTTACGTCCAAATTCGGTGTACGTCTACTACTACTTTCTTTTCTTCTAGCAGACTTAGGAAGTACTTCTACTTGTTTTGATAAAAATTGTTTTTGTTTATGCTTGTCTGCCAAGTCATAATATTTCTTGAATATTGACATTTGCTGTGTGGTCAATTTTTGTAGGACATTCGAGAGAGCATGTTTCCTTACAAGAAGGTTGCTTGATGAATTTGGCCGATTTCTCCTTACCAGATTTTGTTGTGTAAGCTTGACCAGAATTTATATTACTTTTTTTTTTATTTCTTGCCCAGCCACTTTCATTACGCTTACGTTTTTTTCTTATCGGTAAATTTTCAAGGTCTAAATCATGATGTTCTATTTGTTCCTTCTGTCGTTCCTCATTTTCAGTATTATTTGTATGTCTTCCTTTTTGAACACATCCTTCATCATCACTACTTTCGTCAGCCTCTTCATCCACATATCATTTTCGATATCATCAAACGAATCTTCAGATTCTAGTTCATCATTTTCACCCGTTTTGTTTTCATTTTATACACACGTTTCGTTATGAATATTTCCTGTTTCAGTAGCGTTGTCTGGTTTGTTCAGTATTTGATAATTTACATTAATATTATTCAAGGAATCATTGTATTCCCATATATTCTGAAGTTATGTGAGACATAGCATTGTTCATCATTTAACTCTGGTCCATGGTGGTTGGGGAACCACCAGAGTTACTTAATACAGGAGTAGCTTCTGAAATATTAAAATATTGTAAAAATATGAAATTAATTTGTTAGTATTAGTTTACTTACGGTCAAATTGCTTTTAATTTTCATCCTGCTCATGTACATTTTGAGCTGATGTTCCAAAACATATTTCATTTTCATTAAGAAACCTTGACAGAATAAAATCATTAACTTCCAATTTATCTAAATTCAATGGTGACATGGAATTCACAAGAGCTCCATCAGTATTTGCTAAAAATATAAACGTTTATAATTATTAACATGTTGCAAAATATTTCTTTTTCTAGTTAAAACTATTTTTAAAATAATTTATTCAAAAAAAGATTTTTGATATGTTAATATTTGCTTAGGTATTTTATTTTCTTTTTACACATGCATGACAACAAAACAATCAAATCTTACGATTAGGTTATACAGTGTTATTTTAAATGAAACAGGAATGACAATAGTGATTTTATACTCACAAATAATATTACATAACTCACCTGTCTCACTTATACGTCTAGTTTTTATGGCCATTTCCAATATTCTCTTTCATCTCGAACTCATTTTTAAAAATAAAACCACACAAACTTTTGCTTAACTATTCTATTCAAAAGAGTAAAAAGTGAGGTTATAGAATTCTGCTCAATATCCCACTAATGCACGGTATGGAATTATAAACGGTGCATTATTGCAACTCTGAGTTATATTACATATCTCAGTGTTGCACTTAGAAGAACTGTTAATTAGGCAAAATGAAATAGCGACATATTGTTAGAATCAACAAAAAACCAAAACAAAAATGGTATCTCACTATTGCACAATGGTTTATACAGTTTTCTAACCAGTTTGCATTCGATATCTCGGAACTGAATTTTCACAAAATATCCCACTGTTGCAATGATACGACGACATGCACACTACAATTACTAACTGGTGCCATTGAAAGATTGGCACACAGTTGAGCCGTTTATTAAAGTCTAACTTTTCATATTTTTGTTTACTATTTTGTTAGTGGTAATACTTACTGTAAAAATACCTACTGTGGCCTTGCCAGATAAAATATTTATTTATTTTTAAATTATTTGTGTAAGGTCGGCAGAAAGGAGAAAATCAAGGGTTAGTTAATTTACGTTTCGCAAATTTTTACTTCCCTCGGGCTATATAAACTATCCTAGCTTGGCACTTGAGCTTGGATGTGCAATGGTCTAAACCCCACCCTTTCAATGCAAAGTGGTTTAGCTCATCAGTCCCACACTAGCGCCAAAATGCCAAGCTAGGATTTTTGATATGTAACTAAGATACTTTAAAGTATCTTTTTTTCATTTTTGGTCTTCATCAATGCAAGGTTCAAAAGTGATTTATACTTAAAAAAAACATCGAGCTTGGTAGCTGAGCGGGCCAGAGCATTAAGTAATGAACGTAGCTGGTTTTACTATCTGCCGACTCAGGTTCAAATTCTGTTTTCGACCTTGACAGTCGAAGAGACTGCTGGTATGTTCACGTTTTTTCAGCAGGGGGATTTAGGGGTTGTCTAATTTATGTGGTGTGTTTTATGTTTTTTTTTGATTTGGTTCATGTCAGTACCCTATATTCGGCAAGATGACAGAATCCAGGGCATTTCGTATGCTTGTATATTATTTATGCCCACACCATCTTCCTTTGTATGTCATATTTTTTAAAATCATGATAATATAAAGATGAAATTGTAAATTTTTATTTGATTGTATATGACTGTACAAAATAAAAATAAATATAAATGCAAAAATATTGTTATACTTAATTGAAACGTAAGAGTATATGCCAAATTCAGAATATTAATTTAATAATATTGGACAAAAAAGATGTTTTTAAGTAAAAATAAATAATTTTTTTTTATGTAGTTTTTTTTTTATACATCGTTATTACATTTTATTAAGTGACGATAATATTTAATTAAGACTGTTGAAAATGAAGTTAAGGAAACAGTTTATCTATACAGGGTGTTTCTAAATGGTATATCAAAATTTTAGCAGCAGGTTCTGAAGGTGAAAGAGATTGATATAACCCTATTTACCTTTATGCAAAAATACGTCCCTGAGTAGCTACAGCCCTTCAAATTTGACCCCATAAAAACATTATTTTGTGATTTCTTCCAATTCTAAAATATTTTTAATATATTTAGTGTGTGTTGATATGTCAAACTGTTAGATATTTTAAAAAAATTTCAACTCAGCTCTACATTAACAGTTTGAAACCCTCAAACTCTTTTATTACTATGCCTGTGCCACAATTTTTTTTCCATAAAGCATATTTTTAAACATTTTGTTCTACACTTTTTTCTTGCGCAGGCTTTTGTTTTTAAGTAAAAAATACGCCTTCCAAGCTGCAGCATTCTAAATTGGTAAAAATATTAATAGATGTCTTTTTCACATCTCGAAGGTTTGAGTTTTTCGACTATAAATTGTCACATGTTTAACAGTAATAATAACAATTCTCTAAAGTTAGGAAGAAAATACTGAAGGCAGTGAGTGGCATAGGAATGGGGTGAAAATTCCTTATATCGCCACTTTCTTTACCCTTTGTTTTTTTTTGTAATATGTTTACATGTTTAAGAAAATCACCACAAAACTGCCATAATGTCAGTTTTGTGGAGATTTTCTTTATAATTTTTTATGTCCTTTTTTCTTTTAAATTTAAGCATGCCATTTTAACTTTGTATAGTCACTTTTGAACAACTATTTCTTTTTAATTACATTGACTTTTTAGGGAAACTGGTCTGTTGTGTCTAATTGTTTTATTATATTGAAATTAAAATAAAGAAAATGTGGAAATTTTGTCTGAAATTTTAGTTAAATATAATTGGTCAAACAATTATTGACAATCCAAAAACATTTGTAATATTTTAGGACTTTTAACTGGCTAGTTGGGTTAATGACGAGCTTTATCTTACGTCATGAAAACATACAAAGTTAAAATGTTATCTAAATTAAATTTAAAAAGAAAAAATTCAAATGATTATAAAAAAAATCATCACAAAACTGCCGTAATGTGTAAATACATTACAAAAATACAAAGTTAAAAAAGGAGTGAGATAAGGAAAAGATATTTGGTTATTTGTATAACAAGGGAGGAAAATGTGACATTTCGTCCTGCGGATGAAGTTTAAGTAAAATCATTTAAGGGATGAAATGACACTTTCCTCCCATGTTATATTACATATGAATATTTCTACGACCTCTAATATAAAGAACGGGTGAAAGGGAAATAACATTTCTTAAATGTATATTGGCATTATGATAGTTTTAATAGTAAGTAATGGCCCGTCCGTGTTTAGTTTATATTCTGGTCACTACGGCACCAGTGTGACATCCCATCCCACCTTCGTATATACTCTTATTTTATTAATTTGATTATTTAATTGATTCCCCTTTTGATAAATCTTACCTTATCGTGAAGCGACAGGTAATACTTAATTAATTAATTGGCCGTTTTAGTGGTAGGACCCCAAATTTGTTGTGTGATTGTAACCTTTCCAGATACGTTTGTAGAATAGAATAGAATAGAAATTTATTTATACCAGGGACAAATACAAATCTGTATGATACAAGTCATAACATCAGAATTTAACTTGACAGTTCATAATATAAAACTAAAGCTAAAAAAAAGAATAGGTATATAGAAATTAAGTATAAGACAACTAAACATAAAACAGATTGACAAATATTACAATAAGGATTATTGTCATGATATGTTAGAGAGATAAAGCTTAAGTTAAGATTTTTTATCTGAAACTATTTACTACTACATCGTCTACTCGATAGGGTTCTGCGATTATCAGTTTTATTTTTATTGTATTCATGAAACTATTGAACACTTTTAAATATATATATTTTTTTTGAAGTAAATTATATATTTGAACATACTTATAAAAACAATCTTTTTTGAGTAGAGTTGTTTTATGAGTGGGATAGCAAAAGTTATCTTTAAATCTGGTCTTATGCAAATGTTGGTTTACATAATTTTCAAAGAGAGCCATGTTGTTAAAGACAAACTTTAGGCATTCATATACATAAACTGCGGGTAGTGTTAGTAAATTCAAACTTTTAAAAACTCCCCGACATGAATCTCTTTAATCTCAATCCTGATATAGTTCTAATTGCTCTCTTTTGTATTACAAAAGGGTCTTGACTGAGTGTACCACCCCAGAATAAAATTCCGTAAGACGTGATAGAATAAAAATGCCCATAATATGCAATCATAAGTGAATTCTGATCAACAACCTTTCTCAGTTCTTTAAGACTATAACAGACTTTGCTGAGCCTACCACAGTGCAGTTGCACATGATCCGCCCAGTTCATATGTTGGTCAATAATGTCCCCCAGGAATCTAGTGCAGTTTGTGTAGGTAATATTTGTGTTGTTAATATTAATGTTTCCAGGAAAATTGCTGGCGTTCCAACTGTGCCTAAATAAAATGCAATTTGTTTTGCTGGTATTTAGCAACAATGAATTTTTTTTAAACCAATCTGCTATTTGGGGCATTAAATGCTTCTGCTCAGCAATCAGAATATGTGTATCGTCTGCATAATTAGTATTATGGATGGGTCATTTATTGTATTTGTTAGATCATTGACATACAAAATAAATAGGATTGGACTAAGTACACTGCCCTGTGGTACTCCCAGGTTTATAGTTCTTGTTTTTGAGGGATATTCAATTGAATTATGTTTTATACAAACTTTCTGTGTCCTGCCGGAGAGGTAGGACTTGACCAATCATGGGCTGTCACGGATTCCCATTTTTCCAACTTATCAATGAGAATACCATGATTCACACACTCAAAAGCCTTTGTTAAGTCAAGAAAGACACCATGAACTAGATACTCGTTGTCTAGAAAATGTAAAATCCTCTCAGCAAAGGCAAATATGGCAGTTGTCGTTGATTTACCCTTTTGAAAGCCATGTTGGCAACTGTTAATTATATTGTTGGATTCCAAAAAAGGTATTAATCTTCTGCACATAATAAGTTCATTTAACTTTGAGAAGGCGGACAACAAACTAAGAGGTCTATGGTTTTCTATTAAGAAGGGATCTCCCTTTTTATATAGGGGTTTGACAACTGCTACCTTCAGCCCAGTTGGAAAAATTCCACATCTCAATGATTCATTTAATATATAGGTAATAGGTTGAACAATATATGTAGCAATTTTTTTCAATGGTCTTCCCCTGACGAGTATTTATTTTTTAGTCCTTTAATGCATTCTAATACTTCCTCTACTGTAACCTCAGCTAGAAAAATTGAATTAGAGTTTTCTGTCATATGTATTAAACTAGCATTAATAAGAGTACTGTCAACAAGCCGCATAGCCTCTGTAGAGAAAAATTCATTAAACATATCATTACTTGCTTTTTCAGGTGAAGTGATCTTCATTGTTAACTTTAATGCCATTAAAGACATTTGAAGGACATTTTTTGTACCATTCTCCCTATTGACAATATCCCAGATTGTTTTAGATTTGTTATCTGACTGGGAAATTTGTTCCCCATAATATTTCTTTTTTTCTGACAAAAGTAGATTGGAGTAGTAATCTTTGTAGTCTGTATAAACATTTTTTCCTATTTGGTTCTGTTTATATAATTCTGACAATAAAGTATCTTTTGCTTGAGAAATTTTAACAGATATCCATTTAAGTTTAGGTTAATTTATGTTGATTCTTACTTTCTTTGAGGGAAAAGCAGTAATAAAATATAACGAAAGTAATGTAATAAAGTTATTATACATTTTATCAACTGATGATGCCTCATAAACCTGTAACCATGTTTCATTCATAAGATCATAAAAGTACTTATAGTTAGTCTGACTAAAAATTCGTCTCATTTCCAGTGGTTTTTTGGTAACGTAGATTTGTGGTGTAAATTTTATTCTCGATTTTAAAAAATTCACTTTTTAAAAAGAACAATTTTTTCACAAACACAGAAATTACAAAATGAAATACACAAAATGACTTTATTTTAAGATGTTAACAATAACACGGTCATAAAACAAGTGCTTTGTCTTTTACAATTGAGATTAGCTCGTCGCTGCTGGTTATCTCTGCTGACGGTGCATAATGAATGCATCGGCACTATTTCCTGGGATGTATCTCCTCCCCTAACAAGAATGAAAATTATGGGGAAGAATTTTCATTTGGAATTTGGCTTCTCCGTCTTCTTGGGTTTCTGTAATTTTCTCTTCTTTCTTGATGACAACTTTTTTACAATAATGATATCTCTGGAGGCAGTGATACAAAAGTATTATGATAATGATTGAAATTATAACTAATAGAATTGTTACATAATGAATATTTAAATATTCTTTAAAATTGTGTTTTATTACAAGTTCATGTTGGTTATTTTTAATTCTTGCCAATTTGTCTAATGGGATTTTTGTTAATTTTATTTTCAAAGTGTTTTCTGGTTGACTTTCAAATTTTTGGTACACTAATTCGAGGTAATAGTAAGGGTTCACTTTCTGTATAGCCTTTTTCGTTTACAAAGTTTATAAAATTATGAGTAAACGAACATCCTAAAGGTAGTTCTATTAAATGAGTGTTTTTTAAGGTTTATGATGTCTTTTTTATTGCAGTTTATTTGAATTTCACTTTCACTTTGAAATATTAAGATATAATACTTCGCATTTATTTGTTCAACAATGTTAGAGTTTATGGAAAGTTTTGTATATTGACACTTTGTTTTAGCACTGGAGTTTAATATAGCTGTTATGCAATCCTGTTGTTGATTGAGCTGATATAGTTGGGTGTCCTCGCAATAATAGATTGAACTGATGTATTGACATTCTTGTGCTTGATATTGATATACGCCTTCGTATGTAGCAAGGTAAGGATTATCTGGTATGAGAGTGGTAAAGTTTGATGTAGGGATTGAGTAGAGATGATAATAATTGAAAGGTTTAGGGTTTATGATAGGGATTTCTAAAGCGAAAATTAGTCTTGCATTAGAATAATATGACTTTACTTTGATTAAATTGTAATAATTATATGTCTTGTTCTTCATGAAATATTAATTGTTTGTTGTTATAAGTTTTTGAAAGCTTATCGATTATTGTTTGAATTTCATGTAATTTGAGAATACTATGGTGTAACGTATTTAATTTCGCAAAAGTTATAGCATTTTCTATATCAGTGAGAAAATATATTAGTGAACTTAAATTGATTTCTATTTGGTCAATAAGGTTTCTAAGTTTCATGTAGTGATCAAATTCGAAATTTAAGTGTTCAGTTTTCTTTAATAAATCTTTTACACTTTCTGAAATTATTTGTTGATTGTGTTCCAATGAAGAAATTGATTTATTGAAAAAGTTTATTAAGTCAATGTTTAATGAAATTTATTTGTTATACGAGTTTACAATTTTATCTTGATTTTCTGATAATTCCTTTATTGCATTGTCATATCTGACAGCGTCGTCATGATCGAGATTACCTGAAATAAATTTTATGACTGAGCCCAGAGCGTTTATTAGGCCACGTTTTGAACGGGTCTCTTTAAAAGGATATTTGAAAGGGTATACTGAAGCGAATTTTGTTTTAACTAAATTAATTTGATACAAAACATCATTTTTATGATTAGTAAAGGATTGTGCGTATTGTGGGTTTGATTCTATTTCTAAGAGTTTGCAAAAATCATTATATTGATATATTATTTGGTTGATTTGTTTTCCTATTGGTGTAATGTCAAAATAGTGAATAAATTCGTGTGACGATTGTTTGAAACGTGCTGTACCTAAGTAAAAGGGAAGTATCCCTGGGTTTGTTTCAAGTGAAGTAATTCTAATCTCCTGGAGTTGAACTTCCTGGAGGGTTATCGTTAAGATGATCAGGGTCAGTTGGAGTAATGTCATCGTCTTTGTTTGGTTCCTTTGTGACGTCTGAAATAGATGTTTTAATTATTTTTCGTGGTCGCTTGATCTGTTGTTTATGTATCGTTATGTTCTTTTTTAGTTTAACTTTCTTACCTAAGTCTTTAATTGCAGTTTTAGGTGTAAATTTATGTTTAGTTTTAGATCTACGGTTTTGTATTATTTCTAAATATACATCAGATTCGGGGTTAATTTCAGGACATTCTTCAAGTTTTTTATTTCGGTTTTCAATTACTTTTTCTTTGTTAGTTTTTTAGCTGGTTATGAACTTTGTCGTATAAAGTTTCGACGTTCTTTTTATGGTTTATGACATATTGAGCTTCAATATTGATTTCCTTACTTATGTCGAAAATATCTCGAGTTTTCAAATGCCCGGATATTAATTCGAACGGTTTTAATTTAGTGCTTGAATGAATTGTATTATTATAACCGAATATCGCGTAATTTATAATGTCGGTTAATGGACTATTTTTATTTTCTAATCTTAAAATTCGTACGTGTTCGATTAAAGTGCTGTTGAATCTTTCGACTGGACTATTGCTGTTGGGGTGATAAGGTGTGGTGTAATGTAATTGTATTTTATGAAGTGAGGCTAGGTTTTGCAATACTTTTGTTTTAAATTCGGGACCATTATCTGTAGTTATTTGTCCAGGTATGCCATGGTGAGACATGAATTTTATTAGGTTATTTACAACTTCAATAGAGGTACCGTTATTTAGGTGATATGCCTGTCCGTATTTAGAAAAGGCGTCAATTATTACTAGGAATTTCTCATTATTTATTGTCAATGTGTCCATGTGTAATAATTCAAACGGATACTTTGGTGTTTCTGTTATTTCTAGTTTTGGTTTAATTGGGTTTCGTTCGTACTTAGTCTGCAAACAGATTTTACATCTATTTATGTAGTTAGTTACGTCGATTCTTAATGTGGGCCAATAATATAGATTTCTGAGGTCTTTTTCAACTTCGTTTATACCGCGATGTACAGTGGCTATTTCGTGATGATGTTTAATTAATGTATCTTTCTCGTTTTTGTCAAAAACATCTATGAGCCTTGAGTTACATTTTATTAATTGAAATGTAGAGTTTTTGAATATTCTATGCACGGTTTTACATAGGGTAGGATACAGATGTTCATTGGCAAGGAAAAATGCATAGGTTTTGCCCGGTTCGAAATAATTCTTTATTAAATCAATAAATTGTTGTTCGGTGTCTTCAAAAGTAAAATAACATTGTCGTCTTTGAGTACCTTCAAAACTGTCTAGCAAAAATGTTCGTTCTTGCATTGTTAAGTTCGTTTCGTCAATAAATATTTGATTTTTATAATAATTTATTGGTTTATCCGTTATTTTTACGTCTTGTATCGGGTTTTCAGAGGCTGTATGGACAGTGTTGTCGTCAGCTTCGTTATTGTCCACGTTAACAATTATCGATTGGTTATCGGGTTCTTTAGATGTAGATGGAATTTCGTTGTCTATTATTAAAGGATGAATCTCTATGTGGGATAACGCGTGAAATTGATAAGAGTAATCTTGGTCTGAATTTTTATAAAAAATTTTTAGTTTTGTGTAAGGAGAAACCAGTTCAGAATTTACAAAATCTATTTTAATATTTAAAATTTTGATAAGGTCAAATCCAAGAATTCCATCAAAGTATGTATGGAAATTAAATAGGTGAAATTTAACAGTACAGTCTTGTTTAAATTCCTCAAATAAGGGAATATCAGCGCATTCGTTTTGTTCGTATGTTTTTAGTGCAGTTGAAATTGAAAATTTGTCATTATAAATTTTGTCAGGAAAATAACGTTTTGCAATCTCTGGTCTTAAGATAGAGACTGTAGCGCCCGTGTCTATTAAAAGTTTTAACGGTGGGTTTTTTGTTATAATATAAGGTAGTTGTTTTTCTAACAATAAGTTGAAATTATTTAATTCAATTATGTTTCCTCTATCAAAGGCTGAGTTTCCTGAAAATTTTGTCTGTTCATCTGTCTGTTGCTCAAATAAGGCTGGATTGAAATTTGTCTCAGTTTGTTCGGTAAGATTGGTATCGTCTAAGTAATAATTATTTTCAAACTGATTGTCATATTCGGGGTTATATTGATATTCGTCATAGTAGGGTGATTGGCCTTGAAAATCTACAGGAATATTTTGTTCCACGTTATTTATTTCTTCTACAGAGAAATTTGATCTTTGGGGTTGAAAATAATTTTGTCTATTAAATTGAGGTCTTTGCATGCTTACTGTATTGTGAGTATTAACACTCATTGGGGTAGCTTGGTTAGTATTTGATATACGCGTATTAACACTCATTGGAGTAACTTGGTTTGTGGATTTAAAATTTCCTCTTGGCTTCCAAACGTTTACGTTATTTGGCTTGCCAAATACCTGAGCATTACTAAAGAATCTATGTCCGTGAGGGGGTTGTCGAGGTTGAATTTGTATCGGATTTCTAGGAAAGTTGTTTTGTCCCAGAAATTGTGATTGAAATTGCCGCGGTTGAAATTGCTGTGAGTACTGTGTAAATTGGGGATACCTAGGTGGTATCTGTCTTTGCGGGATTTGTCGATATTGATTACTATTAGTTTGTTGATTTTGTCTCGACATATACCTGATGTTGTGATCTTCCGTTAAATATTTAAGAGCTTCAGCTAAATTGTTAGGTTTTTGAGACCTTAACATGGATTGAGCAGGTTCTTTTAATCCGACAATAAGAGTTCTAAGTGCTTGACAATTATAAGTATTAATTTTATTTATTTTTACAGAGGTATTTCCCTCGTATAGATTAATGTAATTAGTTAAATGATTGAGAGTAGAAATCACTCTATAATAGTAAGTAATTATATCTTCGTTTGGCTTTTGGACAATTTGTACTAAGTCAGACAAAAGTGCATTTTCGTCTCGTAAGTCACCAAATGTAGTTAATAAAGTATCTTTAATTTGTGGCCAAGTTTTCGCTCCTGAAACTGCCACTATTTCTTCCGCTCTACCTTTTAATTTAGATATTATAGAATTTAACAAAAATTTATTTTTAAGAGATAATACATTATTATGATCCCAGTAGGTTTCTAGAATTTCATCAGCTAAAGTAATAAATCTATAAAGTTTGTGCGCAGTGCCATCAAAATCTGGCAAAAGATCTAATGGTTTCACATCGATTGATGGTACGCTAACAGATTGGCTAGTTGACTGATTATGAGCCATATTTGATGTATCTTGTTCTATACCTATTTCAGAAAAACTTAACGCTAAACTTTCAACGTCAGGGTCAATCATAAAATTAGCAGTATAATAAAATAACAAATTTACCAATAAAAAATGTTAAAAATATAATGCAATAGTAATATATGAAATTTCAGTAAGTTTGTTATGAAATAAAAATGAGTACGGCCCTGGCAGATGCAATATATTGCTGGCTTAATTTAATAAATTTATTAAAATGTTTTAACGATAGAATTATGTTCATAGAACAAACAACTGTAACACAGAGTGCAGGACACTAAGTTACTAGATATTGATTATCGATACTGATCAATAATAGCAATATTAAAATTAGCAATACAAAAATATTGTATTAGAACTTACTAGTATTATAAAACTTATTTATTCTATTAATTTGAGATAGATGACCATCTATTTATAAAAAATTCATTTAATAAATTCTCACTTTTAATGATTTCAGTTTGATTTTTAAGTATTTTTTAAAGATTCTCTTAAACTTAACTTATTCTAGTTTCAGACTTAGTTTCAGCATACATGTGAAATAAATCAAGGAAAAGAAAGGAATACGAAGACTTACCGGTCTGCAATTATACTTTCTAGCCCTGGTGTATTTCTAGTAATTTCTGTAGTTTATTAAACGGGATGCACGATTTCTTGGTTATGCAAGGATCTGCTGCTGTCCCTAGGTTCGGCAATTAAAGTTCTGGAGAACACGATCTTCTTTGATGCGAAAAGAAACAACCTATTGCCATCCCATCCTCGTCGCCAATTTTATTCTCGATTTTAAAAATTCACTTTTTAAAAAGAACAATTTTTTCACAAACACAGAAATTACAAAAATGAAATACACAAAATGACTTTATTTTAAGATGTTAACAATAACACGGTCATAAAACAAGTGCTTTGTCTTTTACAATTGAGATTAGCTCGTCGCTGCTGGTTATCTCTGCTGACGGTGCATAATGAATGCATCGGCACTATTTCCTGGGATGTATCTTGTACACTAATATGTTAAGCAAAATGATCTAATATACTTGTATCTATTACTGTTGCAACATAAGATGCTGCACTTGAGATATATATATTATCGACACAGGTTTTTGAGTTAGCAGTAACTCGTGTGGGCTCATTTATAGATGTTTCCATATTGTATGATTTTAATAAATTACGCAAGACATGCTTCTCCCTCGGAAGGATTGAAGATTCCAGCATATCTACGTTGAAATCTCCAGCAATCAACACAAATTTGTCACCTTCACATGCTTTTTCTGATAACAATATAAAGTTTGGTATTACTTTGTTTCGTTTATGAGATTTACTTTGATTTAATTGGATTATCTACTTTTATCAATTATTATGAACCTAAATCTGCACTGTACTGATATATTGTAAAGAAGTGATTTTTCCGTTACTAGTTTTCTATTGTAATCAGACTTAAATGTTTTTTTTCGTTCACTTTGATACAGCCTGTATACGATAACTTGTGTTAATATTTCTTTTAAAACCGTTTTGAACCAAAGTTAAATTTATTTTTGCAAGTTCTATCATACCGCTGATAAAATAAAGTGGTGTGCCCACACTTTAAAACATGAACTAGCGCTCGAGACCGTTACCGTAATAAGAAGTTCAAAGTACCGCAACTCTACTGAAGGATGCCAAAGTGACACATCACACACACACAAATAAGCATTGTGGTGGTTAGTACGTCATAATATGTTTTAACACTGAAAAGTATAAGTAAGATTTGACTTTATATTTATTATTACTACTTTGCTTAGAATTGACTTTTATACCTGAAATTAGAAATAAGTCAAGGAAACTCAAATAGCTATTTAACAAATTTATTTCTGTGCATAGACAACTGTCTATGAAATATACATTACATTTAGCTAGTTGAACCTGCAATGTAACAAAACCTTGTTACATGTGGCGAAAACTTCCGCTCCGTAGTGTAAGTAACATACATATGTAAAACCTTACATTATGGTAGACAACTGTCCACAAGAAATACATTTAACATTCGTCTAGTTGAATCTGCAATGTAACAAAATCTTGTTACATGCGGCGGAAACTTCCGCTCTGTAATGTAAGTGACATATGTAAAACCTTACCTATGGGTGAAAGAGAAACTTCTCTTGTTTGAAGTACTCGAACATCCTCTGCCAAATAAGACAGACAGACGCAGACAACTATGCTTTAGCTGACGCGCGGACACGATGCCGCAGTACAACTACTCTAAACACAAATAAAGCTGCCAATTAATATTTGTTGGGACTACTGTCCAATTATTTGTTAGGTTTGTCGAATGCACCCCGCCTTCAAGGCTTAAACCAAGGTGAAACTAACTACCTCGTAACGTTTTGTAAGGTGTTGGCAGACGTCAATTGCATCCAGGGCACGCGTACGTAGGCGGTGGCCATAAAACATTAAACAACAATACACTCTCACAATACTAGACATGGTAATAATACCCTGAGTATCCCAAATCACAAAATCTTCTTTTTCAAACATTCTCCCCTCTATAGTTTTATTACAATGTTCAATAAATTACCGAATCAAATAAAAACTATAAATAATGTAAATAGATTTAAGGGGGAAGTTAAGGATTTTTTAATAAACAATGTTTACTATTCTGTAAATGAATATTTAGGTAATTAAATTTCATGTGATTTCTGTTTGTTTTTATTTATATGCACAATAATTTTATTTATACACATTAGTAATAAGATATTTTTTGTAATTATTAAAACTAAATGTATTATACTATACTGTGAGGTCACATATATATTTATATGTGTGTAATGTACGTATGTATATATTTGTCCGTCATTTTTTGTCTTGCCATATGTAAATATTATGTATGCAAATTTTGCTCAAATCATTCATTCACTCATTCATTCTTTCAAAACTAGTTCATTTCATTTTATTTTATCTTTTATTTACCAGTGCGTTTTTATATTTATTTTAGTGTAATATATTTTATGACCATATTGTACCTTTTACATACAATATTGTTTTAAATGATGTTTGTTTGTTTGTTAAATGTTAACATTGTGATGTTTCATATTTATTTTTTCCTTAAAGACCTTTTTTTTTTTTGATTTTAATGTATCATTTCATTTTTTCTCTATATTTTAACATGTCTGACGTGCCAAATGTACAAGCTATGTATCTATGATTGGTAAATAAATCTATCTATCTATCTATCTAAGCGATGCCCGCTGGGTGTCCATCACCGGACCTCCTGTCGAGAGACAAGGTCCCGTGGTCCACACCTCAGAGGGTTGATTGAACTAGCATGTTGTGTTATCGACATCTGGCTGTACAGACCTAACAGCTGATCGCTCGAGTCCCTCATACAAGGAGTGAAATTTGATAATGTTACATTGCAGATTCAACTGAATCCTATTTATTATTTACATCATCTTATTCTTAAACCTGACCTAAATTGATGCGGACAAATAAACGAAAGTTCCAACTACTGATACCTAATATCTTATCTGAGTTAATATTGAATGTCCTAATTATTAATGAAAAATGTATTGAGAATTGCATTATAAAAGGTCTATCTGTAAGTCATTTGGTAACACCGGTCAAATCCTATTAAAAACGCGAAAACCCCAACCATAGAGAGAGAGAGAGAGAAATTTATTGTGTGTGAATACAATATCATTTACTTACAGTTGTACTGTTGCCATTTCACTTGTAACAAAAGAAATTGGTTTAACTGAATGAAATTTAGTAAGCTCGCGTACGGAGAGGGATTTACTCCCTCAGGTTCTTGAGTAACATCTGAGTTACTCGTCTCCATGGCTCCCGGTGCTGGTAGATAGCTACAGCTCCGAGACAGGGCCAATCTCTTATTTCCCGATTCCGGAGAACCAAAGCGTGAAGCTTGGGGCTCTCAGAGAGTTGACTTGGAGCACAACTGTGCCACGGAGAGCTGGGCAATATCTTCGTACCCGAGTCCGTACGACCAAAGCGTATAGTTTAGGGTTGTCAGAGATGAGACCACGACTCTACACCATCTCACGTATTTATATGATTTCCCATGAGGGAGTTCGTCGTTCAAGCCTGTAAGCTTGACGGAGATAGCCAAACGCTAGTTCCCTGTGACCTTTGATTGAAACTCTAGCACACGGTACTTAAAGTGTAAAGTGACATAATGACATTAGCTTTATTAGCCTTCGACCCTATTGATAAAATATCTTATAATTCTATGTGTTTACGTCTGTTTATTTATGTTACATGTTCTCGGCTAACAGAACGCCTTGAGATTTCATAGTTTTGTCAATGTTTTAAAATATTTAAATGAATACTGTGTGTTCTTTTACTAGATGAATAATTTAGACTCTATAGTTTGAATACATGCGTTTCTCTGCCACAATTATAAGAAAATGGTTTAATTTTTTTTATGTAATAATTAATTTGGAATTTAATGAAACGCTTGGAAATAACTTAGTTTTATGTAAAAAATATAGGAAATTTATCCGCGATGAAGTAGTCCAGTGCTGGGGTGCTTCAGTAAGCCGTGGAATATTAAAATACGCTTTAAAGGTGGTTGTTATGGTGACAAAATATTGTAAATCGTAACATGACAAAAATTTAACTGTTAATTATAATTATATTTCTAAAATGAGCTGTATTGTTTAAAATTAATAAAACATTACAACCTTACAATGAAATTACTTGCCTTAATTTTGACGTATGTTTAGACATTTTAGCAGACATGGAGATTTCAAGGTAACTATGGTAATAGTCAAAAATGCAGGTAGAAAAAACTGTCCTCCCGAGGGCAGAAAGTTATTTTACCTCCCAAAAGAGAGAAAGCATCATTTTCTACTCACATTTGAGGGAGGAAAATATGACTTTATATACAGGTAGTAGAAAAATATTTTTACCAATTTAAGATGCTACAGCTTGAAAGAAGTGTATTTTTTATTTAAAAATAAGAGCCTGTATGAGAAAAAGTGTAGAGCAATAAACTGTTTGAAAATGTTTTGTGCATTACAAAAAAAAATCAGGGGCATAGGCGTTTCGATAAAAAGGTTGTTATATCCCCTAAATAAAAATTCAAACTATTATTATAGAGCTAAGCTGAAATTTTTTTAAAATATCTAACAGTTAGACACATTAAATCACACCAAATATTTTTAAAATATTTTAGAATTGGAATAACCACAAAATATTTTTTACGGGGTCGACTTTGAAGGGCTGTTGCTCCTCAGGGGTGCATTTTTGTATAAAGGTAAATAGGGTTATATCAATCTGTTTTCATCTCCAGAAACTGCTGGCATACCTTTTAGAAATACTAATTATTGAGAAGGTATTATCTTTGTGAAGAAAAATCAAATTGCAAATTTTGACGAAAATGTACTTTTCGAGGAATAACTTTATCCTAATTCGGTATGTCAGTGTGTCTTGTGTGATTGATACGATTTCCTCGATCATATCTCAACTTGTAAGTCTGAAACTTTAAAAATAAGATCTGGGAGGTCCAACATAGAACTGTACTGAATATTGATGAAAATGGTGGACCAAATAGGGACTTCCCCAGTACGCACACAAATTTGCAATGAAATCAAAAATTTTTTCAAATAAATCGAAAAGGTATCTGGAAAATGTATAGAGAAAACAGTGGTAAAGTTTGCCGTAAATATATACAGGATGTTTCAATGATATCACACGACAAACTCCAAGGGGTGATCCCTCTCATAAAAAAAATCAAAACACAAGAATAACATTATTTCCTAAAATACTTCCTAAGCACTCCACGATGCTTTGAACGTATAACATTAAACAGGCTTTTTAAATAATTAGTGGTAGAAAGTACCAACTTCAAACTTGGCAGAGAAAATTGTTTTCATCATTATCAGAAATCTACCAGTGGCGTCGGAGAGCGGGTTGGGGGTGATTGGATCTTGCATGAAAAAGTTATCTGCAACCAAATGGATTTTCGTTTTGTTGATTTGGATGCCATTTCTGTTCAAAATTTATACATATAAAAAAACCGGAGTACCTGCATAATTATATAATCCTGATCCAGGTTTTATGTAATTTAAATCTAAGGAATATATTATGTGAAATGTACCGTACCTAGGTCATTTCATCTATTTCAAATTTTACCTATTTATAACCAAAATTAAGTACTTTATTATTTCTAAATTAAGATTATTAAACGTTAATTATTATTTCATTACAAAGAACCAGAATATAAATCGTATTATATTAGAAATCTCAGGGTTAAATAACATTTCATTTTAGGAGCAAAAGTGCACGTTTGAACGCACAATTTTAGTCAGTTATCAATATGTTAATGTAACATAGAAATTCCAATGCACTACGCATACGTGACTGCAGTTCTGTGTGTGGGAAACAGTTAGAAACGCAACAACATTTCAAGGGAAAATCGACTTTAAAAGTCGTGACGTCAGGGGTTACAATTTATATAAAACACGGGTTCCGGCAGGACTCGAGGTGATTGCTAGTCGATCATCCAGCTCGGGATTAATTCCGAGTTAGCCTTTACGGTTTTTATCAGCTCAAGATTAATTTCTCTGAGTTAGCTGGAGGATTTATCCTTACAGTTTACAACGAGGGAAGACACGGTGCATTTATTTTTCAAAGTCCATGAAGTGCAACTATTCCGGTATGCACAACCCGGGGCGACGAATTGAGGAAATAGGGGGAGATAATGTGGACGAATCACTAGGTAAAGGTTAGACTATCTAACAGGGTTTTAGTATATTAGTTTATTCCAAATTCTAAATGATTAAAGTAATTTTTCACAAGTTTAAATATCGTAAAATAATATGTTTAGTTGAATCTCTGAAAATTAGGGTTTTATAAGATTAAATACGACTTTATGTTTTGGTTCTCTGGCAAAGGTAAATAAACTACGTACTGTGGTTCCAAGAAAACATTTTAGTAGATAGGAAAGTTAATTAGGGTAACTTTGCAGTTTTAATTATTTTATTCATTTTAACTTAACTCGCTGTGATTGTAGGATTTCAATTCACTGGGTCGGGTTTGCTAAATAAAATATGTGCAATTGGTTATTCGGTCAATAACCTGTACTTTAAAATAGGTCAGCTGTCTATTATCGACACCATATTTTGAGTCCGTCCCCGACCACCCTCCGGCGTTGTTTGTTGTGGTCATTTTGTGTCAACGCACACTAGAACCGGTGCAGGTCACGCCGCAGGGAGGCCGGCTGCTTTAATTTACAAGGATTGCGGCCGTCAGTTCATAACTGCGCTGTACATGTTATTACGTATAATCAATTGATTAAGGTATTACTCTAGATTTGTTGTGGTTGCCTGTTTCTTGACTGTTTAACTACGCCGATTGGTAGAGAGCACTTCGCCTGATTTGGGTGATGTTCTAGTCAAAACTTCGAAGCAGTTGGGTTACATGTGTGATTCTAAGAATAATCAATTGATTAAGGTATTACTCTAGATTTGTTGGGGTTGCCTGTTTCTTGACTGTTTAACTACGCCGATTGGTAGAGAGCACTTCGCCTGATTTGGGTGATATTCTAGTCAAAACTTCGAAACAGTTGGGTTACATGTGTGATTCTAAGAAACCTCGAGGTTGCATTGTTCGCGAGTCATGCAGAGAAATTTCCCGTACAGCAGATATGAATTTACGCTGACTTCAGACGCCGACAGTCAAATTTAGACGGACATTTCTGTCACTTAACATTGTTTGTTTTGCACATGTTTTATATTGGCAAGTCCGGCACAGGTATTGATGTAATTACATCACAGCATTGCTTTGTGTCTCTTCAGGACCTAAACAAGTTTTCAGGCTATTTGCCACATCAATTATTATATTCGACTATAAAACAGTGGTTATTTTCCACTAACTTTGTATTTCCACTGGGTAGTTTTTCCTCGGGTCGAGACAGCCGTTCGATTCATGTCACACCCGCCCAACGTTACCCACATTCAGAGGAAAGAATAGACACCCTGTGAAGTACCTGCAGGAATTGGAAGGTTACTTGAGTAAAATAAACGTTCCCCGAAGCCAACAAACTAGAAGTCGTGAACGAGTCGTTAGCTGGCGAAGCACAGGACTGGGCAGCCATTTACAAAATCGCCTGGGTCACTTTCGAAGACTTCGAAAATGACTTCCTTGGCAGTTACTGGTCAGACGAAGAACAAAACAAACTACGCCGCCTCCTGTCCACGCATAGATGGGTGCGAAAGGCCGGTCGTACCATGGAAACCCATTTTGCACACTATGTCGGTCTAGCCAGGTTACTGACAGATCCACTTCCCGAAACTGCTCTCGTCACCGAGCTGATGAAACATTTTCCCGCCAACATTCAATCACTGTGGCAACTCAAGGAGGGAAAATCCATGGCGAACGCTGCCGAATTTCTCCGCCTCCAGGAGAGTATCCTAACGCCATCCACACCCACGACGCAGGCGTCCACTCAGCCCGAGCCACCAGCACACAATACACATAAGCGTTATCGATGGGATAGGGGAGACGGGGACTCGAACCAGGAACCCAGATCCAAGTTTCCGCGGCAGGGAAACGAAAACCGGTCGAATTAATGGATGCCGTAGTTTCGACCGTCTCATCCATCCACCAGCCCCGACTACACACACCCAACATCCCCGTAGGCTGGTACCTCATGCAGCGTATGGGTTGGCAATGAGGACAAGGCCTAGGTCGCTATGGGCAAGGCATCCGTGACCCCATTCTCGCCAGACGCCACCGCGGACGCACAGGGCTACGTGCACCAGACGAACCGCCCCCACGACATAGAAGTTTACACCTGGGTTGGAAAAGAGCAGAAGGAGCATCCATATTAGCACCTACAATTTCACCTAGACGTCTGCTACCCGAAATCGACCTACAATGGGGAGAAGTTACAATTACCACGTTGCTGGACACCGGCAGCGAGATTACCTGTATTTCGGAAGAAATATACCTTGAAAAAATTCAGTCATCACATCCACCCACTTTGCTGCTACGTGCCATTCTCATACAAGGAGCTTTTTGGAAAAAAAGTAAACGTATCACTAAACAAATAATGCTGAACATCCAACTCGCTGAACACGACTTCGATTTATGCTGTCTCATTGTACCTGGACTCATTAAACCCTGTATAATAGGCATGGATTGGCTACGTACTAATCGTTGTACACTGTGCATGGAAAAACAAATTTTATCCCTTATTGCACACAACGGCGATAAAGTAGAGGTAGCTTTTACAAGTCAGACAAACGCCAACCCAAGCTACATGATCGAAGCCGAGGAGAATGAAATCACCGCCCTAATACAAGCCAACATACAAAACAATCAGCCAGATTTAATAAACAACAAAGTTTGCTAGAGCCGTCTACCTGCCAACTGACAAACACAACTACACAAGCTGTTAACCGAATATGTGAGCATATTCCCAACTAAGCCTGGTTTAACCCATTTATACAAACATAAAATTCAGATGGCCGATGAAACACCGTTCCTGAGACGAAGCTACCCTGTACCATTCGCACTATGACCTGCAGTAGAGTCCAAGCTCGAGGAGATGGTTCAACAGAGCATTATAGAACGAGCCGCTTCGCCATATTCTAGCCCTATGACGGTTGTTAAGAAAAAGGATGGAACTGTACGAATCTGTCTCGACGTCAGACAATTAAATGCACAGATGACCTCTGACCACTAATGTCCACCTGCTATCGATGAACTTTTACAACAATTCCATGGACAGAAATATTTAACGACTATCGATCTTGTCTCTAGTTATTGGCAAGTACCATTAACCGATGGAAGTAAACAGTACACCGCATTTTCATATAACGGCAAGAGTTATTGTTACCGAGTATTGCCTTTTGGGTTTGGTTTTACCAGATGTATGGACATCGTGTTAGGGCCTGACGTTCGTCCTTTCACACACAATTACATCGATGACCTACTCATAGCATCATCCACTTTCGAAGAACATATACAACATTTACGAGCTGTGCTTGAACAACTTAAGAAGGCCAACATGACAGTTAATCTTGAAAAATCATATTTCGTTCGCACTCAAGTTAAATTTCTGGGACATATTCTAACGCCCGATGGCATCTTAATGGACCCCGAGAAGGTGCAAGCCATCCAGGACTTCCCTAAACCTGTCAGATTAAAACAACTCAGAGCATTTCTAGGCCTGTGTAACTATTATCGCAGGTTCTGTCCAAAGTATTCACATAACACTTCAAAGTTGAGCCACTTATTACGTAAAGGCGAGCCTTGGAAATGGGGTGATAATGAGAAGTACTTCCAAGAAATAAAAACCCAGTTTATAAAAGATGTGGTACTTATACACACAAGCGTCTAGGGAGACCAATTCTACTTTTGCTTCGAGGCTTCCGCATGCGCAGTTGGGAAACATTTTCCCGCCCGTGTTTAAACTCGGGAATAAAACTCAAAATTACTTGCCATGAGAAAAAATATCTAGAGGAAATTATTTGTTTATAGAATAGGTAGTTTATTACTGTATTATTAACTTGACACCTGACCATACTAGAATCTATCTAAAAAAATTCTTTGTCAATACTTATCCTGAATTTAACGAGACCCAAATTAACTTAAGAAATTTAAAGGCGACATAATCTGTCTTTAATATAGAAACAAATGCAAATAAATTAAAATGTCTAAGGGTTGCATGATTTTACCATTACACTAATTTAGGTTATTTGGAACAACCAAACTTGAGAAATATTTCAAATTATAATTATTTTAATATTTTGAAAATTATTTAAATTTGGGATGTATTTATAACTTTTAAAAGACTCCAAGAATTATTGCTTATTTAACCCGAAAATATATGCACCCGACTTATTTAACCATATAAAAACAACACTTATAGGTGATTTGATAAAATCATGGTTACTGTAGAAAATTCAAATAGGAATACGATCACTTAGTTGACCAAAATTGTAATTTGGCAGAGGCAAAAAAAACATTTTTTAAAAGTAAACTAACACATTTTATTATAATAATAATAATAATTTATTGACCATATGTATTGTCATAATATTCATGGGTCATAAAAATTAAGTTGTTTAAAAAGAGAAATTAGAACAATATTTAAGAAATCAGCTAAAATGGCAATTACTTTGAGCATTAATATCATGAAATGTAATAATACTGTGGTCAAATTTGAAATTTGTTGTTTTATATAACAATAAAATACTTAAAACGTAAAGAAATAACAAAATGTGTTGACAGCCATGAGGCAAGAAATAAAAATATTAAACGAACATAGTTATTAGTATTTAAGTTATAATGTTATAATATAGAAGTACATACCATACAGATAATTGGCAAAACATTGTAATTAAAATAAACAAAAGTGAAAGTGATGCATTTGAGGAAGCATGCAATCATCATAATTTATTTGAAGTCAGTTTGGAAACCCTGAAATATAAATTTTCGGCTAGTATTGCACAATTGAATCAGACATCCAGGGTAACTAGGAAAAAACAAGTGAAGTTGTTGATTGAACAAAATTTTAATGAAGAATGGGGATTTTTTTTTGAAAGAAGAAAAGCTGAAAAACTCGTAAAATAAAAGGATAGTAAATAAAGTTTTTATAAATAAGGCGTATTATAAGAAGTTAAAGAAGAATAAATAAACAAGCAGAAGATAATTGGAAATATTGAAGGAAGATTAAAAATTATTATAATTGAAAGCAGAATTAATAAAGCAATCAAAATACCGATTGTTCAGTACTTAAAAGGTTAGTTTCCGGCTGTTGTAATTATTGTTTTAGAAAACCTCCGTTTGGTAATAATTAAATACTTAGAAAAGTCAATATCAGATAGGAGATAATTACAGATAGAGAAATTAATAAGAAGTTTGGAAAGTACGGGGAGAAGAAAATCCCAACAGTGAGCGTAGGAGACAGAGTTAATGGTGCATGCAAACGAGTGTTAGAGATATAGGAACTTGGTGTGATAAAACTTTGTTAAAAACCAGTGTCAGAACAATATTAAATTTAAGGAGTCAGATTATTAATTATTATTATAAAAGTTGGGAAATCATTATATGATCATTTGGTATTTACTCTTGGCCTAAATTTAATTTATAACGCCTTAGAACCGGCTCTTTTGAGATAAGTGTTTCAAGCTCAAAGTAGAATAATCCAAAATCCAGGTTAATTTATTAATCTGATTGGCGCTCAGTACAATTAAATCGAGAAATTGAGTAAGTATAAAATTAAAATAAATTATCAGGAGTAAGATATAACATTATAGTATAATGTTATATCTATAACAAAATAAGTAAATAAATAAGAAATTAAAAAAAAATACAATGTATACATACATATACATAAGTAAATTACAATACACTTAAAATACAATTAAAATGTAATAAAAAAAGGAAACAACAAGGACGTCGATACAAATTTAAACATTATTATTATATTTAAATTATTTCCTATACATTTAAATTTAACGTAGGTAGGTTAATCCCATATGAGTAATTATTCATGATAAGACAAACAGAAAAATTCTCATAAAATTCCTTTATTAGTACCGGTTTCGGTGAACAAGTAAATTTACTTCACATCTTCAGACACAGGACTACAATAATTGAAGAAAATGAGTATGGTGGTTACATACATAAATACATTTAAATTTAATGTTATTATTTGAGCACACTATTGTTACATGGCATGACATTTTGGCTTGGGTATAAAAGTTTTAGTGCCGTATTATCCGCGTCAATTGCATCTGGTTGGATTAGAGTGCGTTTTCTATTTGTCAATTTTTTTGTTTTATAAAATCGCCTTTGTTCAATTTTTTTATTGTGAGGTATTCCACTTTAACTCTGCAAAAACTGGGGAAGTTCCTGTCTTTCGGTAGCAGCAATTATTGATTCGGCAGGTGCAATAAACTTTTTAAAAGCTTCCAACTGCTCACAGGATTGTATTCTATCAATAATATTATTTACATGATATTTTAATTGTTCTTTATCAGATTCCAGGGCTTCTATTTTAACACTTTCTTTTCCATGGGTTAGTGTTTCCAATATCTTTTGTAAAAATAATCACTTTATTATTTATTCTGTTAGTACTAACGTTAACTTTTTCTAAGACAATTCATAACCTGCACCACAGATATAGACAACATCGTCTTTAAATAATTTTTGCAATAATATGTAAAAAACTAGAGCCACTACTACATATATTATTATTTGCATTATTCAACAAACAGAAATAGAAAAATAATTTCTGCTTATTTAATGATATACGTAATATGAACACCAACACCGAATGTGTAATACACTATATATAAGTAATAAATATAACACACAAACTAATCTATTAAACCATTAACACTCTACCCAAATAAACCAATACCAATGACATGAAATTATTATGAATACCTTATGTTGTATATTTTATGGGCATATTCTGAAATATAACAAAAAAAATGTGTTACTTTATCATTACGATATAAAAAATAAATCATTTTACTGAATGATAACTTACCTAATTCGGATGGAGTATTAACACCCATTAAAAAGTTTAGGCTGTCACGTTCTTTCAGAAATGTACAAACTAAATGAACATGTTTGCACATGTTCCATTTTATACTGGAATCCAGGCATGTGCAAAAGAAGCGATGGAAGCAGACTTGACAATCAGAACAAATTAATTTACAACTGCAAGTTGGTTGCCGCTCCTCAACTATATATATTCCATGAGAAGAAGATGAGGGTACTTGCCATCCCATATCAGTTTGGAGAACAGACTTGCAATCCAATTTTTGACTTACTTTGTGTCTATTTCTTATGATTTTAATTTTAGTTGTTAATTTTTCTTTATTGATAACTATGAGCTTATCAAAGAGTTTATCCCTAACAAACTTCATCAAAACGTTAATAGCCTTATCTAGACGTTTATTTACTTTTCCACCTAAGTAAATATATTTCAATGTTGTATGCATTCTCTCTATGAACATATTGGTGTTAATACCACTGTTAATACGACAGCAATAGGCCCATGCTTTGGTATTATTTGCATAATAATCTTGAAAATAGATACCAAATTCTACTGTATCATGATTGGACAGCAAAGATGACAAAAAATTGTGACACATTACATTAAAAGCATTTATATCTATTTCCTCCAACAGGGTTCGTAACTGTTTATATACGTAAACCTAAAATATACAGTGTACTTTAATTTTGACATTAACATAAATAAATAGACAGGCATTATAACTTGAAAAAAGGATATCTTAGTAGCTACCTGCTGTTCTTTGGAGTTTATTTTGCAAAGATTCTTTCGCCAGGCGCGATCTACATGCCATGAGCAGTATAACCTAGAAAAAAAGAATACATACGTTGGAAATAATATTACATAAAACTTACCTAAATTCAACTGGGCCCATTACTTTCTCCCAGGCATTATAGAATGATGGAGCCATGTCTGACATAAATGTTTTTGCTTTTAATTTTCTCCCTAAAGTTTCTTTAATATAGAAATAAAATATACTCATGGCAATCTTATCTGTTCGATTTGAAATGAAAAATGCAGCTGGGAATCCTTCTCTCATTTTATCTAATACCAATATTGTTACTAATTCAAATTGGTAGGAGTTAAGACCATGGGTGCCATCAATGCAAACCACGTCTGAACCATATTTTTCCAACATATCTTTTTGACCCGAGTTCATTATTATTAAAATGAAATCTTCAGATTTCAAGTGTGGATGCTGATCTGATAGGGTGTCTTGAGGCTTGTAAAACAAAACACAACCTGCATCCTCCACCTCCTTCACCCAAGCTTCAACACTGACAGCATCATTTATATGTCGAACTGATTCTTTGTTTAAATTGTAGGACTGCTCAATGTTATACAAGTCTTTTTTTATAAGTAAGTGAACTCTGTTCAGTTTATCATTGGAGATTGATTCTCTAATGTTGTCTAGAATTGTTTGAAATGGAATTTTGGCTGCAATTTTAGTAGCCAAAGCATCTCTCTCCAATTTATTTAAACTTAGGTGTCCCAAATCATTAGTGTGACCAATATGATTTGTCATAAAATTAACGTCACATTCTTCGGTATTTAATACTTTCAAATTTATTTTAGCAGGGCAATATCCACCAATTTTCTTTGTACCTTGCATTTTTATATGGCGTAATCCTTTTCCTCTACTCTCGTAGAAACCAGAGCGATGGCATATATAATTTATGTGCTTGTAGTCCTTAGTACAGTATGACCCATGCTTATTAATAAAATATGAATTTGTTTCTTTTTCTATTTGACATTTTCAAGCATTAAAATCAGCATATGTAGTGGAAATGTAAAAATTCTGAGTTTAATTTTATATCATGCTTTATTTGAAAATGTTGCATTATGTCCAACTCGGTAAAGTCCTCAGCATCACATAAACAGCATTGTACCTATTTTTTTTTTTGTCTTCATTTGTATGACATTTATGATGACTTTTCAGGTTTTTTAAATGTGTAAAATGTTTTTGACAATTCTCACACTCAAATCTGTAAGCCTTTGGTTTGATCAGTTCACTAGTTTTATCTGTAAATGAAGTAATTTAAATACATACATTTGTTCCATCCCCAAGATTCGAAATCCTACTCAAAGTGCAATACGATTACAGGTAAACTTACCAGAGTGAAACTTTTTCACGTTTTGTAAAATTAGAGTATTTTGAGAAAGTCTTTTTACAAGAATTGCATACTGCCTCAATTTGATATGATTTTGTGGGGGCGATTTCATCTACTTTGTCTACAAAATAAGTATAAATATGTATCAAATCGCCCAAAATATTTTAAAACAATAAAAGTACAACACAATTATCTACTTAAAAAAAAGGTAATCACCTGGATGAAACTTTTTGAGGTGCATTCTTAAATTCGAATATTACGAAAACGTTTTTTTACAAATAATACATGTATTGTGATTTTTTCCATGACTATTCAAACTTCGCATTAACACTTCCTACAGATTTATAGTCAACTTAAATTCAAATTTGCGTTTACAAATCAATTACTAATTCAAACACCAAATCCTATTGGATTTAAGAATCAGCTGTTTCATGCACAGAACTAGTGATGCACGGGTAGTAATCATTCGTTACTTTTGTAATCGTTACTCGCTAATACCCGAAGTGCCAGTGATTACCTGAAAAGTATTCGTTACTATTTCACATATGATTACATGTATACTTGTCAAGTTTAGAAATGTTGAATGCGTGCAATACAATACATCAGTCGATCCGACTGGCCGTTATCGGTGACGCTATTATTGCCTTATCGCTCTCATAAAAAACAAAGCTAAAAGGCGGCCGCCGTCTTTGAATTCAAACAGCTTCAAATAATGAATAATATTCTAAAATTATAAAGGGATAGGTATGTTATAATTTAATTTTATTTAATAGTATTTTCTTAGTTGAGAAGTGTTGATGTATTTTGTTAATAATACATCATACAGATTCAGCAAATTTACTTACGGGTATAAAAAAGACGGCTTTATTTGCGGCTCCTTTGACATTGCAAAGAAAGACGTCACCCGTACAGAGGTAGGTATATTTATATTTTTCTTATTTACTTAGTATTTTCTTTAGCTCAGTGGGATGTTAAGAAGTTAAGTGAATAAATGCGTACCTACATAAGTTGTATAAGTACTATTATTTTTTTATTTATTTATTTACGCTTTTTAAAAGGAACATACTTATTATTAGATTGTTTCATAAGTAGGTAATCATTTGGTAGTCAGTAACGAATACTTAGTAACGATTATTTAATGAAAAAAGTAACGATTACCAATGATTACTAAAAAGTAACGGGAATTTGCATCACTACACAGAACAGAAAAAGTTTCACGTTTCACACTTTTGCCAGCTGTACTGCATAACGCGCATGCGGGAAGCTTTGAAGCCAAAGCAGAGTGGTTGTCTCTGGCCAAAGTAGTATATTTTCGGGATAAATAAGCAATAATTCTTGGAGTCTTAAAAGTTATAAATACATCTCAAATTTAAATAGTTTTCAAAGTATTAAAATAATTATAATTTGAAATATTTTTCAAGTTTGGTTGTTCCAAATAACCTAAAACAGTTAATTTGGGTCTCGTTGAATTCACGATACGTATTGACAAAGAATTTTTTAGATAGATTCTAGTATGGTCAGGTGTCAAGTTAATAATACAGTAATAAACTACCTATTCTATAAACAAATAATTTCCTCTAGATATTTTTCTCATGGCAAGTAATTTTGAGTTTTATTCCCGAGTTTAAACACGGGCGGGAAAATGTTTCCCAACTGCGCATGCGGAAGCCTCGAAGCCAAAGTAGAATTGGTCTTCCTAGACGCTTGTCTTATACACCCTGACCCAACCCGGCCATATATCTTAGAAGCTGACAGTTCACACTATGCTATAGGCGCCGTCCTGTATCAAATCAATCAGGAGGGACACATAGGCGTAGTAGGATCCTATATTCGCAGTTTGAGGGGACCAGAATTAAATTATGTAACCACCGAAAAAGAATTATACGCCATCACCGCAGCGTTACGTAAATTTCACCTGTATTTACTACATTCTGCTTTTACTATACGAACTGGTCACCGGGCTCTCACTTTCATTAAGCATTGCCGATTCCTAAACGAACGAATTACTCGATGGGTATTATTCTTTGACAATTTGATTTCGAAATACATCATATCAAAGGTGTTGACAACAAAGTCGCCGATACGCTGTCCAGGTATCTAGCAGATAACTCGCAGCAGGAAGCCATTGAACCTATTGTAGCAAGTTTCACCGTGGAGGGGTCCGCTGAATTGTTAGATGATTTTAAAAGATTAGGCCAGTTACAAAAAGATGACCCTTTATTAAATCATCCAATACAAATTAGACCCGTCTGTCCAGCTAGAAATGAGGGTGTACCGCATAATCGATTGTTACCAGTATGAACAGGACATTCTACTATACTTAGACCCGTTTACCAAGCACCAGACGCTGGCCATCCCAGCCCGGCTACAAGAGAGATTATTATGACAATACCACCTCGAAATGGGACATTTCGCCGGCCGCAAGGTGTACCTAATATTACGACACTCATATTATTGGCCAAACATGAAACGTCACATACATCATTTATTACAAACCTGCGAGTTATGTCAGAAAACAAAGAAACCGAATCAGAAGTTGGTGGGCCCATTACAACCTGTAATTACACAAGCAGTAGGAGAGTTAGTAGCCGTCGACTTCCACGGACCACTACCACAAGGATGCGGGGGATTGACTTACATATTGGTCGCCTTAGATATTTTTTCCAAATTCATAAAACTATTTCCACTAAAGAAAGCCAATGCCGTCGCCGCAGCAAATCGAATTACCAAGGATTTGACGCAACTATACCCTGTCAAGAAAGTACTAAGCGACCATGGGACACAATTTACATCGAGAGTATGGAGAAATAACCTACAACAAGCAGGCATCCAGGTTACCTACGCGACCATAAGGCATGCAGCATCTAACCCAAGTGAGCGATACATGAAGGAACTAGGGAGATTTTTCCGCACTTATTGCCACACTAGGCATACGAACTAGCCAACATATGTTAGCAGCATTGAAGAATGTCTAAACAGCGTACCACATTCTAGCACTGGGAGATGTCCTGTTGAAATACTTACTGGACAACCGCCCAAGCGATTCCTACAACCGGTATTAGACCGATATCTACCGGCACCAAAGAACACGGAACCTGAGGAACTTCTCGAGTCAGTAAAGAATTTTCTAATTAAGACATCCATGAGGAGAACAGCGAAACAGAAAGGTAGAATTATTAATTTCCGAGTTGGAGATATAGTACTTTTAAAAACACAGCCCACATCGGACGCCGCTGCTGGCATCACACAGAAATTCTCACTTCTCTACAAACGTCCCTATCGCATTACAGCAGTTCCGCATTCAATGTTTACGAATTGTCAAGGCACTAAGTGAGCAACACGTTCAGATGTCACAGGCACTTTCAACACGGGCAATTTACGTCCTTATCTTTTCGACTAAAAACATGGAAATCCAAGTAAAAGTACAAGTGTTTTACACCAGCACACCAAAAATGGCAGTACAAAAAGGACGAACCCACAACTGCAGAATTAATTGTTATTTCAAACTTTATTAAACCATGTCGACCTTACCGCAAGCCGCCGTCCGTGCGAATTTCCGTGCCCGGAAACAGTTAGCGAAAATGATAGATCCGGATGTGTTGATAATACAGATAGATTATAGGGACACGATAATAGTGACATACCAATACGCGTCTACCCAGATGGACGTCCAGTTACGCCAGGGCGTGAGCTAGGCCGTTTAATTTGCCGGAAAACTCCGGATCCCCGAATTCCACCCAGGACGTCACCCCGACAAACCATGGATTTGAAGGTGTTACGGTGGAAACCACCCATGCAGAAACAAGATACCTGTCCACGACACGTTGCTTCTGAGGGACCGATAACACTCAACGAGTCGAACGAACACAACCAGCAGGGACACCCCCAGGGACCGAAATGGCAGTCGACGCCGGTTGTGTACAGAGGGAGTGCAGCCCAGACCCCGAGGCCACCACCTTCGAGGAGGCGCCTTGACAAAGCCGTAGACGGGCGCCATACCAAGACGGACCGCCACCGACCAGGGCCAAGGCAGCTGGAGGACCATCGCCGAGGCAAAATCCGCAGCCACTCGCCGCCGAGGAAAATGCGTCGCAGAGATTGGTGGTCATTGGGATAGAACCAGGAGGGAGGGCAGATGAATGGAGAACGGAAGAGCCACCACAGACGTTGGGATTAATTCTCTTCTCTCTTACAGATTTGTTGCAGCTAGAAGATAGTTAGATAGGGATAATTTAGGGACATTCTGTAAACTTGGTACTACAACCCGGTATTATGCGTTTCGTGGCGCATATAATAATTGGCTTCACCATTATTTTACACCACGAAAGGGGGAGCCTGAAATGTACCGTACCTAGGTCATTTCATCTATTTCAAATTTTACCTATTTATTACCAAAATTAAGTACTTTATTATTTCTAAATTAAGATTATTAAACGTTAATTATTATTTCATTACAAAGAACCAGAATATAAATCGTATTATATTAGAAATCTCAGGGTTAAATAACATTTCATTTTAGGAGCAAAAGTGCACGTTTGAACGCACAATTTTAGTCAGTTATCAATATGTTAATGTAACATAGAAATTCCAATGCACTACGCATATGTGACTGCAGTTCTGTGTGTGGGAAACAGTTAGAAACGCAACAACATTTCAAGGGAAAATCGACTTTAAAAGTCGTGACGTCAGGGGTTACAATTTATATAAAACACGGGTTCCGGCAGGACTCGAGGTGATTGCTAGTCGATCATCCAGCTCGGGATTAATTCCGAGTTAGCCTTTACGGTTTTTATCAGCTCAAGATTAATTTCTCTGAGTTAGCTGGAGGATTTATCCTTACAGTTTACAACGAGGGAAGACACGGTGCATTTATTTTTCAAAGTCCATGAATTGCAACTATTCCGGTATGCACAACCCGGGGCGACGAATTGAGGAAATAGGGGGAGATAATGTGGACGAATCACTAGGTAAAGGTTAGACTATCTAACAGGGTTTTAGTATATTAGTTTATTCCAAATTCTAAATGATTAAAGTAATTTTTCATAAGTTTAAATATCGTAAAATAATATGTTTAGTTGAATCTCTGAAAATTAGAGTTTTATAAGATTAAATACGACTTTATGTTTTGGTTCTTTGGCAAAGGTAAATACACTACGTACTGTGGTACCAAGAAAACATTTTAGTAGATAGGAAAGTTAATTAGGGTAACTTTGCAGTTTTAATTATTTTATTCATTTTAACTTAACTCGCTGTGATTGTAGGATTTCAATTCACTGGGTCGGGTTTGCTAAATAAAATATGTGCAATCGGTTATTCGGTCAATAACCTGTACTTTAAAATAGGTCAGCTGTCTATTATCGACACCATATTTTGAGTCCGTCCCCGACCACCCTCCGGCGTTGTTTGTTGTGGTCATTTTGTGTCAACGCACACTAGGACCGGTGCAGGTCACGCCGCAGGGAGGCCGACTGCTTTAATTTACAAGGATTGCGGCCGTCAGTTCATAACTGCGCTGTACATGTTATTACGTATAATCAATTGATTAAGGTATTACTCTAGATTTGTTGTGGTTGCCTGTTTCTTGACTGTTTAACTACGCCGATTGGTAGAGAGCACTTCGCCTGATTTGGGTGATGTTCTAGTCAAAACTTCGAAGCAGTTGGGTTACATGTGTGATTCTAAGAATAATCAATTGATTAAGGTATTACTCTAGATTTGTTGGGGTTGCCTGTTTCTTGACTGTTTAACTACGCCGATTGGTAGAGAGCACTTCGCCTGATTTGGGTGATGTTCTAGTCAAAACTTCGAAACAGTTGGGTTACATGTGTGATTCAAAGAAACCTCGAGGTTGCCATTACATCACAGCATTGCTTTGTGTCTCTTCAGGACCTAAACAAGTTTTCAGCCTATTTGCCACATCAATTATTATATTCGACTATAAAACAGTGATTATTTTCCACTAACTTTGTATTTCATTATCAGGCGACTGCCACGACAATTGTTATTATATAATGCAACATGTCAGAGAATTTCTCGCAACAATAAATGTATAAAACATATATTTGTTTTCTTCTTACATATTTTCAAAACGTTACCTAACATATACAGGGTGAGATTAGCCTCACTCGACTTAACAAACTCAGTGCTATAAAATAAACAGCAGAACCATAAAATCAATAATAAAAACAGTTTTCTCAACATGGCAATAGTGGCTTGGTCTCACAAACAATAGTGCATAAAAGATTCTTCCTAAGATGGGCTAATTACTAGGAAACTATGAGAGTTTTCTAAAGGTATAAGTATCAAGTGTTAAATTTAATTCACAAAGTAACCAATAGCTAGTATTATCAAACTTTATATAAAAGAACCTGGGTAAACCATAAACGGGGTAGAACATAAATTGGGGAAATAATAATTTGAGGTTACTACACACACAGCGTAAATTGGGTCCTAATTTATAGAAAAATAGACGATCACGTAAATGGCCAAAAGTATTGTTTGTCTTTCCCTAAAAAAGAAGGATAAATAATACAATAAAAAGAAGAGGGGGGTTGGGGTGATTCATATGATTAGATATTCCCCAGCATACCACAAAAAAATGTTAATCTTGTTTTGCTTATCTATCAGTAAATTTGCTAAACACTAATCATAACTACATCAATATGATAGAATGTCTCTAGGAACATGAGGACTGTGTTGAATTTGCAGTATATCTCATAAATCTGTGTAATTTGTATTACAGTAGTACATATTTTCTTTTCTTTTCATATACTCATTTTTGGTAGATATTGTGTTTGTATAACTAAATATTAATGCTGGAACTTTGGTATTAATTCCTGTAACGTTACCATATTGGTATGAAATAACTAACTTAGTTAAAAATCAAATACCTGCATCAAGATGCCTTCTACAGTAGTCTCCTTTAAACATGTATGCTATTCTTTATTTGTATCGTGTGCATGTTGATTGATGTTAATAAAGTATTGTATTGTATTGTATTTTGAAAATGAATGAATTCCACATCCTGAGAGGTAATATTTGCCTATGCATAATACTCTGGAGATCACTTGTAGAATTTCCGACCCTTAGGCACTGCTTAATGTGCCATAATTGCGCAAAATCTAGATTTATACAATACGATACTTTATTAACCCAATCAACATACACACGCTACAAAAGGCAAGTTAGAGTACTATTTTATAATGTAATTACATTAAAGATACAGTAAAAATAATGAAATACAATAACATTTATAAATACACGAGCTGCAGTGCAACGTAATTAAACAGTGTAATTAAATTTATATTTATGGTTTCCAAATTACAGCCTATTTCCCTTCTAATGAAAAAAAAAACAGTTGGTGTGTAAGAATAATTTAACCCTGTTTTTAAAAGAATTGCAATTTTTTATTAATTTAATTTCAACAGGTAGTGCATTATAGAGGATAGTACAGTTGTAGCCTGGAGATTTACGAAACGTTGTTGTTTTGTGCATAGGTAATTGGAGATTTGTGGTTCATGTAAAATAGCTATGTATATCTGATTGGTGTACAAAGTCCATTTCTGCTCAGTATTTTACCTCATTCAGAAACTGTTTTCAACACTGGTGAATAGAAGCTACTAGATTGGAATATATTGATTGTCTCCACCAATACATATTACCATACCGAGTCATCAATAGAGCTCGGAATTTAAGTATTAATGACGTCAAAACCAGGATTAGTTACACTGTTCAAAATTAAACGGTGTTCATATTTACCATTAAAAATATTGTAAAGGTGGTGTGAAAATTTACACATTTTGGTGTAAAATCAAACACCATCAAATATTGTAAAAAGTACACTCATTTATTGAGTAAATCTTACCATTTTTTGGATTAGAAATTATCTTAAATACTACATTTTCGTATATTATACACCATGCTTAGTGTGATTTTACGTTTCTGCGATTGCGTCAAATATCTGACGCATGGTAATCAGTAATTAACAGTTGATGATCATACAATACACAAAACCGTGTCTTGACTTAGTACATTTGGTGGATATTTTATATATTATCTTCAGTGGCGATTTATATGTGCTGTGAGCTGTAGAACACAAAGAAAAACAGAAAAATGAGAATAGCGATTGGATTATTAAAATCTATTACGGGAAACGAATGACTTAAATATACCTAGTTATGTCATTCTACAGCTTTTTAGTGCAAAAGACAATATACTTCATATAGTGTATAGTGTACAATTAATTGAGTTATCTGAAATGTGGCATTTACATTTAATAAAATACATGACATTTTCACATTTTTGTAGCTTATTTAAAATGAATGTGTTTTCTATCCCTTAAGAATATCACCTTTTAGAAAATTTGTATTTTCAAATTCAACAATTATAAGGTGTATAAATTAATCAAAAATAAAGTATAATTTTACAATTCATAGGTGTAAACATTTTACACATAAATAATGGTAAAATTTTACACTGTACCATTGGTGTCTAGTATACACCTAATTGGTGTGTCCCAATATGTACCCCGTGTGGTGTCAATTTGGTGTGAAATTTTACACCGTATTTTCAACTGTGTATATGTTGTCAGTACGTAAATATGTTCATGCATGTAAGACATAACATGTTACCACCTTGTATTTATTTTTAATGAATTCCATAATATCCAAAATTATTAAAATCAATTTATTATAAACACTCACTCGAAGAGGATTGGAGGTATTGGGGGATGTAACACACAAGTATTTTTCACTACCAGTTACCTACAAGAATAAAAGTATGTATATTATTATCTGTTATAAATGTTTTGGAGTTCAACTTTGGCACCTTTTGTTGAAAATCCATTTATATTGAGAAAAGCTCGGAAGAAATTTTCTATGTAATATTGTCCCACTCCGCTGACAAATATTTCTTTCTAAGTGTTGACTCTGATGGCACATAAACTTGCCATTAATACACTTTTGCAGAAACTGACTAAAAAGTGGATTATCTAGTTTCGACCACAGTATGTTACTTCCAACCATCACTTCCACTAAATCTGAGTTGAAATTGTGTTGCCTATCACTATCAGTAGTCACTCACATTCCTTTTATGGTTTTCTGAAGAAATGTGTTTATTAATATTTGTGTTACATATCACAGCTACTACAATATAATCATGTACTGTCAAATTTCAATTCTGGGATATCGTGAATCCACAAAATTACTGTAGTCTGTGAAAGTTTAAGAGATATTTTAAAACGACTGATCGGCTTTATACAATTTCGCATTGTTATTACATAACACTTGACGTGATGCAATATATTGACAAACTGCATGTGCCTTTACCCTTCCACTTATTCTCAGTTGACCCACAGAGCGCAGGTATCTACAAAAATTCCTAGAATTGCCAGTTTTTTTAATAAAGTACGTTTCCCGATAAAACTTGTGTATGTATTAACATTTTAAACTAAATAAAATTCACGTACATGTACAAATTTCTGTTTTTCTATTGTTTAAGAATGGTTCAGTAGGTGCTTACAACATATTGTCTGCATAAAAGCTGTAACTGGGAACCGATACCTACATAAGAGCTCTAGTCATCAAAAATTAATGTCATTATCAAAACTACATTTCTGCCCCATTAGTTCGATGAATTGTTGGAGCAATTAAACATCAATTGGTTTACCGTCAATTATTTTTACAGTGTTACTTCGGCATTCATCAATGTCAAAGTAAATCCCTTTCACGAATTAGTACTGCAAAAAGAAATGCAATAATTATGTTTCAATTCTGATAAAATTATGGGCGTGTAGTTTTATTTTCTTTGTATTACTAATTATTAAATAGACGTGTATTATTATAATTAAATGGGGAATATAAATAATTAAACGTAGGATCTGTGATACTGGTCATTTGTCAACTGCTATTTTGACAAACAAAAAGCCGATAGCAGCCGTGGCGAGATATTTTTGAAAAAAAAAAAGTGTACAACTGCCTATATCACCATCGGTCACTGTTGATGACCTGGTACCCAGTATTCATAGAAGGTTAATACAAAAAAATACTTTAATGAGTTCAATTTTTATTATAAATGATCAATAGCTTAACTAACATAAAGTGCCCATCCCCAGTGAAAGAATTGTATTTATGGAAAAGCAAACATTGCTCTTTACAGCGTACCATACTAATCTAAGCTGTCATTCTAACAATTAATTATACTTTATAGTATATTACTACATTATTATAAATTTAATGAAACACAACCTTACTTCTTCTATATATAAAAGAAAACAAACAAATATAAAATATAATACAAACCAAATTAATAAAAAAAAATCGAACCTGTATAAAATTTAAATCTAGAAAAAGTAAGGTTTTTATAACAAGGTGAAGATGTTTTTTTTATCTAAGTACACTCAGATCTGACATTTTTTATGTTAATGTGATCCACTACATTTACATTTAACAGGCAAAAAAACCCCAAGAACATTTTGACAATTATAAGCCTGAGTAATTTGTGGGTTAATAATTCAAAGTCTGTGATTTAAAAAGTAACTCCGATACACATTTTATTTTTCATGAAAATATATGAATTAATCAAATGAGGCATTTTTAGTTAAGATAAAAATTGATTCTGTAAAAACAATTGGAAGTTTATGCACATTTTGAAAGGGCTACTAATGCTATACATTTTTCTATAATCTTATATATTCTAGTTTTTTTACATATTTTAGAAATTAATATACATTAAATATCTCAATGTTACAAGAATATCAAATGCTTGTAACATCCTTTTTTATAAAAACCCTCAACAAAGTTACCGCTATTTGACATAATAAATTTTGTGACAGAATTTGGGGAACTTTATGTTATTAGAATATATCATGGAAATTATTCCTAAGTTCTCTCAGTTCTCATTGCAAATTCTCAGACTATAATTTTTTTTTCTGCATATGAATCTGTAACGCTCTTTGATAAATATATAAATAATAAATTAATTCTAATCTGACCTGACAAATGCAAATGCAGTAAAAATTGTTAAAAATATTACAACTCTATAATTTAAACATTCAGTCTTACACACAGCTTTCATACAATATATACAAATTTAATTTGAAAACGCATTAAGTGCTAGCGCACTATAAATGTCCTTTTTTGTGACTTAAGGTTTCACACTAAATTTAAAATCACAAAGAAATTATAAACAAAGCGACTAGATGCAGTCGAATGATTATAAATTTGAATATGATCACCTAGAAGGGAGGAAATTTCATTCACTTAAGGAAAGAGGTTTCAGCCATTATATGGGAAATCACAAGTCACGAGAAGAGCCAATATCTATTCGACACAATTTTGATGTTGCAAAAATGACACATACTTGTTTTGCATTCCTGTTCAGTACCTGTTTATTATATTGCAGTTGTATTAAAATTCTGGCTGTAAAAATTAAGTAATTGAATAAAAAAGTATTTGCTACATTAAAAATGAACAAATTTGCTAAATATAATAAATATTTAAGATATTTATAGAAAACCCATACAATAACAAAATAATACATTTTATTCCTATTTGTTTTTATTGTTAAAATAATTAGAACACTAGTAAAGTACCACTGAATAATGTCAATATTTCACGTTAAAAAAAAAAAAAAAAGTAAAACGGGCATTGCATTATAATAAAGAAACGAGATCTAATTTACATATATTTGTGTAGGGATTTCATACTCTTTTACTTCAATTCCACATATCACAAGCAAAGTCTGAATTATTCTTAATAACTAAATTTGTAGAGCGATATTCGAAAAATTGGTGTGATAGAAGCCAAATTGGTGTTTTTTTTTACGCAATACATGAGTGTGGCCACTATCTTGCGTGTCGACTGGTCAGTAGTTACCCTGAACTTAAGTTAAGGGCTGTTTCGAAATACTAAAAATCATTGAGTTGGAAATCACTACACTGCTTGCTTCCTTTTCTTACGTTGGCTCGCTGGATAGTTCCGGCTCTTTTACAAGCAGTCACAGCTTCAGTTCGTTTGCTATCTTGCTAGCAATATTTTTGAATCCAATACTAGTACCTAAAAAAAGGAAAAAACTTGATAATAATAATAACATTATCTCAGTTGTTAGTGAATAAAAATTACAAAATATCCCATTTTTATAAAACAGATAGTGCCTACTCAGAATTCAGTCATTTTCATTTTTCACATTTGAATCATACCAGAAAGTAGAGTATTCAAATCGATTTGAATACGCTTTCTGAACTGAGAACTGCATGAAAATAGGTATTGAGTTTGATTTGAGTCCCAAGGTCGATTTGGCTTTTTCTCGGATCGTGAGATCCAACTACTTGAAAATGGGTATTATCGTATTTAATCCAGATATGCGCACTGTTAACTGTGAAGTTTGTTTAATTAACAATATATGCCAACCTTTTCAAACTTTCCATTTTGTGGCTGAGTCTGTTAAATATAATTTATTTAAAATAGAAATATGTAGTGATAAATTATCATTTCCAACAAACCAAAAACATCAGCAGATAAATGTCACCTTAGGGTAGTTAACAGCTAGCAAATGTCAAAATTTCAAAACGTTTTAGATACTATTCAAGAAAACGTTGATTGGTATTGGACTGAGTTCGATGTCAATACTCCACGAAAACATAGTCATTTACCCTCTTCAAATGCAAAGCCACTTACGATGCGAGATTGGATGAAAAAAAGTGCACATTTTGAAACACTTGACAGTCTCTGACATATGTACATATTTGCAATATAATATATAATAGGATAGGTAATGGTATTTTTGTCATTTCCTTTTTATTGAGATTTCAAATTACAAAATTGAGAACGCAAAAGATGTGCACTGGGAAAGCATATTATGACCTTTAAAAACTTTAAAAACCAGATCAAACACCATGTTTAATATAGAATCGGCAAACTTTATAGTAGAGGGATGAAGTGAGACAAGACGCGGTCATCCAGGGTCTCGTTGGTCTAAGCGAGAAAGTTGATGTGTTAGCTCGCTCTCGTCCACATGTCTTACCATGGCCGTTATCTACTATACTGTTTGCCGATGCCATATCATTTATAATATACGCTCATTGTACAACCTACTATAATATCATGTTAATTCTGATACATAATTACTATTGGACTGTTAGACCTTACAATGCATTTTTCCTCAAATATATTTTTTAAATATTAATATAAAATATACATATACTATCTTATTGTTATCCATTTTATCGATTAATAAATACCTATATTATCTTAAAAAAGTACCTATCTAAGTGGAAGGTTAGAAATGAAGAAAAAGTCTTCAGTGTCAGAATTCTCTTAACCGGAGACTAGTTTTGGAGCTTTTTATATAGTTCCATCTTCAGACCACCAAGGCTGAATTACAAAAATTTATTTATACTTTTGTTTTAAACCATTTTCATTAAACCATGTTTTTGACATGGTTGTCGTGTGATTATGTTCAATTTATTTATTTTATTCAATTCTATATTGGGATGCACTAAAACGTCAAATGGCCCACCCACTTCGTGTCTTGGCTCATGATAGGTCAAGGGAATAGGTGGTGCGTAATCTTGATTTTCGTTAGTATTTCATTAATATTGAAAGTTGAGGTTGTCTGATTTCACAATGCTTCGGCGAACACGAGAAATATATATTTATACCAACTAACGGATGACATAATTGAACGGTGAGATGGCCATTAGAACGGTTACCGTGCGATTACATAATGACCAAAAATCCCTCATTCACAGGGCACTAGCAGTGCGCGAAATTGCTCGTAACAAAAGGAATAACAATTTGTATGTATTTAGATACTTCTCTTTTTAATTTTTTTTTTAACATTTTCTTGTAACAGCGTTGGTGGTCTGAAGATATGGAATTATATAAAACGCTCCGAAACTAGTCACCAATTAAAAGGACCATGAGGCTTAAAAGACTTCTTTGTTTTCTTTGTTTCTAATCTACTACTAAGATTCAACTAACCTGAAATTCTCTTAAATCGTACACCATTCAGTGACAGCCGTGGAAGTTTACATACTTCAATTTCCCACTGCACCAAGCTGTCCGTGTTGGGGTCTCCATGAACGCATAATAAAAGAAACCTTTCCCTTTGCTCATAGTCACAATTATTGGCATCTAATACTTTACGGATTTCGGCCATTATTTCTGCTGGATCTCTACTAGAAGTTGTCTTCATTGACCATGTGAATCTAAGTGATCGAGGTTTGACATGTTCCTCATTTGGGGCACCCTGCACCCTAGAAATAAAGAAAAATACATGTTAATCTAATCTTTACTTTTAAACAAATAAACATTAATCAATGTAAATAGTAAATAACACAGCCCCACAAAAAAAAATTCTGACCTAGCAACGAGACGAGAATATCCTTATGTATTTTTGATCGCTGATTCCGAATTCCGGGGTAAAAAAAGCCCCCCCCCCCCCAAAGAAAATTTTAGAGCCAAAAAAACACTCCCTGAATAGGGTATATATGAGATAACGCTCTGAAAATGATGTTATCATTTTAATCAATCGTTTTGTTTAATATTTTCGGGAAAAATTGAATGTATTACGATAAAAATAAAGGTAAATTACAGCGTTCACCCTAACGGTATGAAACTCACCCCCATAGAGGGTGAGAACCACCCTCATCTGCCACCAAACCAATTGAAACGACAATGACTGAAAAACATTTAAAAATGTTTAAGTTTCGTTAGGTTTGCAATAAACTGACATAGAATTCACGTAATACCCCAAAACTGCCCCTATAGCGTTATGAAAAACAACCCTTAACTTCACATGATAGCAGACTACTGTTGGTCTCTGAAAAGAGACACGAAAGAACAACACAAACGACAGTCAGTAAGAAGATCGTTTGAAAATAAAGTTAAAAGATACCATAAAAAAAAAGATTAAAAAAAGAAGAATTAAAAGCTACTAACGTAAGAGTACTTCTCACCCTCTTCAAGGATGCGTTTTATACCCAAATGGTGTTAAGATTGGTGACAAATGACTGCTAATATCCTAGTCATAAGGATCTCTGCAAATAAGAACATCCATATAATGAAATCGTTATCAAATTTTATGTTTTTTCCTTTTTTTTTTTCTGTAATTGAAGTTAAGGGTTGTTTTTCATAACGATATAGGGGTAGTTTTGGGGTATTACGTGAATTCTACGTCAGATTTTTTTCAGTCTTGTCGTTATCAATTGGTTTGATGGCAGATGAGGGTGGTTCTCACCCTCTATGGGGGGGTGCGTTTCATACCAATAGGGTGAACGCTGCAATTCACCTTTATTTTTATCGTAATACATTCAATTTTTTCCCGAAAATATTAAACAAAACGATTCAGGGCGTGCTTTTTGGCTCAAAAATTTTTTTTTGGGGGTGTACAATTTTTTTTGACCCCGGATTCGGAATCAGCGATCAAAAATACATAAGGATATACTCGTCTCATTGCTAGGTCAGAAAAATTTTTTTTTTTTTGTGGGGCTGTGTAATCAACGAATTGGAAAGTTTCTGATTTTTTTTTATTTTATATAATAATCGATTTGGTATACAAAAAATTGTTTACTCCAAGTTTAACTTTAAATACATACTTTTTTTTTAGACAAAAATTACCAATTTTTTACTTTCACAACTTGAAGCGAAAACTTTCCAATTTTTGATAAGCTAATATTAAAATACAATTCAATTCAATTTAAATCAAAATCATATTTTAAAACTGTTGGAGGCCATAGGTTAATACATCCTGAGAACAAATCAATAATATGGTAGCACATAGCCAAAGAGCATAAAGAAAAACTGATCAGAAGACATCTTTTATGATTGCAACATATTATGTTGCCGTAGTGGAGGGTCCACAAGGACCCACTCACAATAACCTAACCTAACTTATTATTGCAACATTGTAGACTTGGATGAAAAACACGAATACTTGATAATAGTCCATTCATATGATGTTTCTATTTATCTTGACACTTGGTCACCTCCTATTTATTACTATTCCATTTAGCTGCAGTTCTACACCATTACAATGTTACTCAAGGTGTGATTAATATTTAAACATTTTTGTTATAGTCATCAAAAATTATTTATTTGGATTGCCTGAGTAGCATTTATGTCCTCTATCACACTCATATCTCTGTATTTATTATTGTCTCTCAATGCATTCTCTATGGTAATATATTTAAATAATACTCCAGGGATTAAGATCATGAAATGATTTTTAATATGCATTTACGATTGTAGCTTGGCATTTGTCGGTGTAGAGAGAAAAGAAATATTGCTAGTGTGGGACAGAGAGGAACCAAACCGCTTTACAGTGAAAGGGTGGGGTTTTGACCACTGTACATCCAAACTCAAGTACCAAGCTAGAATCGTTGACTAGTAGTTAGAATCAAACAAATAAATTTAAACGAAGGTTATAAGATAAAGGTTAGCAACAAATAAAAATTAAAAACATGGCTGCTGCACGAACCTCACAGGGTAAATATTTTTTAATGAATAAAGCCAATTTTTATGTAAAATCACTTTTTGGGTAATCCTACTCTGTAACAGATAGATTGAGCAACTTAACTTCATTTGGCCTTCAAATCTGCTACATGTCATTCTTTTAAATTATTAAATGAAACTAAATCAGAAAGTAATTTATTAATGATTTTTTTTAAAATATATATAAACAGCATTTTGTTGATTGTATTTATAATAAAATGATTATATATTTATAAAATATATTTTTTAAACATTAAAATTGTTTACGGCTAGTAGAACTAGCTTTCGGAAGCCAATCCATCCCACTCACCCACACACACACACACACAAACACACAAGTATTATAATAACAAACATGTAAAAGTAACGAGATCAAGCAACATCAGGTGGTAATTAGACCGATTTACAATGGAATGTACCCTGATGCGATATTTATTAACTTACCCCACTGTAGGTAATGGTGAGTTGCCATGTTTAACTTGTTGACCTGGTTCTAATGCTCTGAAAATAAAATTGAGAATGATAAAGACAACCGCTCAACTATTAGTAATGAGGTGCTGAAATGCATTCGAAATAAAAACTGTGAAGGTTAGTGATACAATTAAATATAGCAAATGTCAAAAAATACATCATACTGTAAACATTCTTTCTATATATTGAAAACGCATGTTTAATATTTTTTTAATATTGTGAATACCTGTGAAAGTTGTTTGTAGCTCCTGCAATATTTTGTTGATTTTTTTTATTTAAAAAAGAAATTACTTTTTTCGCTAGTTTGAAATCAATTTCATACTGAACGTGTTCAACAATATCCTATGACAAGTTATATATTTGGAAGATTGCAGTCTTGGGCTCCTAGGATATTCGAGTCAATCAACGAGATTAAGACTGTTTACTTAGTTCTCCATATATTGTTATAGTATATGGTTTGCCTTCTGTATTACAAAATAAAATAATTTCATGTTACTGACTTAGTTAACTAAACTTTTACTGAATCAAGTGACCAAGGGAACGATTACTGATTATTTCTCATACCTTTCTCTATTAAACGTTGTCTGGTAATATTACATTATCATTACTTAGGACCAGTTAGGTTGATAGAATACACGCGAGCACAATAGCAGTCAATCTGCAACGAAAAGCATATAACACACTTTTTTTTTTGAGTTTGAAGATACTATACACAACAGATCAGTTACAATATTTCAAAATGAAAACCTTAATATCTTGACGGAAATGCATTGATTCAACATACACATATAAAATATGGGTTTATCATTCATAACTAAAGCTGGAATATTGGGAATGAATTGTTTATCACAGATAGCAGGATCAACATAGAAAATAAGGCACGAGTCCACACCAAAGATATGTGTTAGTGGTGTGATATGCATCGATGCTTGTTGACATTATCTCAATGGTGATGGTAACATTTGTGCAATATTTTTCAATTTATAAAAATACCTTTGGGAACATAATTTATAAAAAAAGAACTGAACTCATTAAAATAAGCAATTCAAATATCATTAAGTTATAATTAAAACAAATATCACTTAAACACCCCATTTATATGTTCCTTCTTCTAATGCCGTCCATTAATGACTCACAGAGTAATAATTGTGCACACATGGTGTTCATTTCAGAAGGTGAACTTCTCTGGATGGGTCGGAGAGGTATGAGGGGTTGACTCCTGCATGCGGTGGTATGTCCCTCAAAATCCCTCCCTTAATTCCTGAATCAGAAATAACCCCCAGTTATAATTCTTTGAAAATTGATTGATTCTTAAGGGATGAACCACTCGCACACACAAAATCCCAAAGAGGAAACAGTCATTACAAAGTGTTACATCAAATAAACAATACACTGTATATACACAAAACTCTGCTGCCAGCACCACCTATCTACTTCATGCCTTTGACCATGTGGCAGAAAATTTTCCAAGCAATTATCAGGATGTTGATAAATTAATAGCAAATACAAACATGTATTTTTTTAAACCTCTACAAAGCATTAAATAATTTCACAAATCATACCCGGGAATTCCTGAACCTACACAGCTAATATTAACAAGATGGGGAACTTGGCTGGAAGTGGCTTTTTATTATAATAAATATTTCCCTGCAGTAATATTTGTAGTTTTCAAATTTGACTGAAAGGAGTCCAAAACTATCAAGGAAAGTAAAACAGCAGTTTGAAAATCTACAAGTCGAAGTCGATTTACACTATACAAAAGAACTACAGTATATTAGCAAATGCTATTAACCAATTACAAGATAGTTCTGATTACCTTATTAGCTGAATCATTCGAAATAGTTAATAATGTAAATGTGATACTACAAAATTTAATGGATGCCTCTGGTGTTCAAGCTGTATTTAAATTTTATGTCTTATTAAATAAAAATTCGGATTTTGTGCAACTACGTCACATTAAGCAGTGCCTGTCATGAAATTTCTTAAAAAAATTTTTTCTCTTAATCGCCTCTCAAGTCACTGAAGTAACTCTCAGAAAATCCTAGGATTTTGTGTTGAATAAAGAAAGATGAGGCCCTACAGTTTATTGTGGAGTCCAAACCACATCTAGAGCATCGACAATTCCATCTTCCATCTTAATCCGAAACAAATAAAATAAAATGAAACTTGCTCCGAGATGGATTCTACAAGCGATCTCCAGCAGTATTATGCGTATGCGAATATTACATTTCTAGATGTAGAATGTTCATTTTCAAAATATGGTGCAATATTCACAGAGAAGCGTACATGTTTAAAAGAGACTACTGTAGAAGGCATCTTAATGACGCAGGTGTTTGGGCACTCACACTTTACTCTGGAAGAAGTAAGACATGAGTAAGTCTCTTTAATTATCCTTAACTAAGTTAGTTACTTCAAACCACAGTAATGCTACTGGAATTAATACCGATGTTCCAACTTTATTTATCTTAATTATTATTGTTATAAGTTTTATACCATATTTTCTCAATGCATTAAAAATTGAATTACTACAGTCTTCACTGAAGGAGTCAAAACTGAAAGTCAACATTTATATCTTTAGTTGACAACTATATGGAAGAATCACCACGCCCTTAAAGCAAAATCATTTTTCATTGTGCAAAGAGCCCTAGTTGCTTAGGGCGCTGCTGGGTTGGATTAGCTTTTAAAAGTGAGGTTCGTGCTGGTCTCTAATAGTTGCCACATGAGGTGATGTGATTGTTGATAGGCTCAGTTGAATTTCACATCTCACGGATAACTTAGTTATATGGTCAATGCATAAAAGTTCTAGCCATTAAAGTGTAGTACATTATAATATGCTACTCACTTCATTTATCTTACTATTGTATAAGTAATCAACTAATTACTTAAACCAGATAAATATCTCCCAAATCTTATTTTTATTTTATTTTACATACACATGACCAACAGAATTTACATTCCATTTACAGGACCGGAAATAGAGTACTAACATGATGTTTATAAAACATAAACCACATAAACTGGACAACATCCAAATCCAAAGCTAGAGCTGCACGGAGGAAGTTACACTGATGAAAAATGCGGACACATAACCACTCTCTTAGACATTAGGGTCAAAGTCGGAATTTGAATCTTGAAGTTGTCAGGCAGTAAAGCAGCTACGTTTGTAACTTAATGTTCTAGCCCATTGCGCTACCGAGCTCATGAACAGCAACTTGACAGATATAGTCCAATGGATATTTATGATTGGCTAACATGCTTTAAACCTAGTACAAAGCGTGACCCACCAGTGGATGTTCACTAACAAAACCTCGCGTGACCCACAGGTAGGTCACAATGTCGCAAACGTGTTAAAAACAGTAAATTACATGATGGCTAAAATGCGAGTGAAGTGGTTTAGAAAATTTTCCAAAGTTAATATTTCCAAAATTTTACATTTCCAACTAAAGCAATGCCATTTTGTAAATGTTTTCTTCTTTCCCTACAGCTTGAAAAACCTAAGTATCGAACATCTACTTTCAAAAAGAAAAAACAAAATGTTATATCATTTAAAATGACATTTTAAAGGAAACATGGCTAGTATACTTAACAAACACAATTAACAAAAACAGGCCATTCAGGAGTCATTTATCAACACTATATCTAATAATATTGAAAAAAAAGGCTCCTGAATGATTCCTAAACATTTAAAGATAATTTAACTTTAGGCAAAATTAAGGTTGGGACTTCGGAGGAAGTGGCAATTTAAAATAGTTGCTACTGTTCTGACGAATATAATAAAACATTTATTTTTAAAATTTTTATTCTATTTAAAATTTGTGAGCTGTGAAACTGAAAATGAAAAAAACCCACTTAATTTCATTGTTACACCATAAATTCTAATTATATCAAAAATTGACAACTAAATAGTCCTAAAACCATTTTAAATATCATACTATGCAGTTTTTAAATATTTATAATAAACCACAAATAAATGCCTAACTCACTTACTTTGCAAAATGCCAACTTTAAAGTGGTTTCAGGCAAACATAAAAAATAATAGTACTCTTTTTAAAGTAGCGATTGAGGAAAATATAACATGAGAAAAATTAATAGTATCGGATAGTATCCAAAATTAGAAAGTTTTTCCTTGTCCTTAGCATACTCTTTTGAATCACTTGATAGTGTACAAACTGTATTACACACTTTGACGAATGTCCCCAGTATGCGGGTTAGTATGAGATATAGCGACATTTTATAAAAAAAATTTAAGGTATGCAAAATTATGTGAAATTAATCAGTGTCTCAGTGAGAAACATATTTCAGTTGATATTTAGAACTGTTTTTGAGTGCCCTCCATCGATGTTGAATGATCATTTTTGCTGTACATAATGGTGTTTACACAACAAAGGAGGCGTTTCTTGGAAAAAAATATAGAAACTGTGAAAATGTTCTCACTTTGTCATCTATCCTATCAGTTGAAAGGTAAGCACTTTTCTAAACACTCTGTAACATTTATAATTATCATATTCACCATTGCGACCAAATAAGTGCACCGTATTCATAAAATAAATGTACTATCGGTTATTTACATATGTGCTGCCTCGCGTCTGAAGCCACTGAATTACCATGGAATTTGGCCTAGTCTAATGATCATCAACTTCAACCAGATAATGAATAATAAATGACAATTGAAGCACATTATATTTTTTCATTCTAAGATTATATGCCGAACAGATGCAGTAACAACTAGGCCACATTTGCTCACTTTAACTGAATGTTACTTATTCTGATTTGTTACTCAACATATTCCACCAAGAACCATTAACTGATGGTGTAGTCATAAAAAAAGCTGTGCCAGTAGGCTCCTCTGGTTTTTGGTGCCGGTACACGTTTCTGTATTAATCTAGATATTTTTATATTAACAACTTTTATTGATTTTTTATAATTTAATAAATAACAAAATATGGCTATACATGTGAGCCATAATATAAGTGCTCTAGCCCACTTGGCTATCAATTTAAGTTTTCATAAATTATTAATTTACTTACCTTTCCACTTGTGTCATATTAACCATTTTACCAACAAGAGAATGATTGGTTTAATATTTTTATATAAATAAATAAGTTATTGTTCGAATCAATAATTTACAATAACTTTTGTTTCTTTTTATTTTAATTTCTTTTACAAAATAAAAAAAATCCGTCAATTAAAAGTCCTGTCCTGATTTATGCTAATTCTGCATGACTGAATTTTTTTAATTTATTTACGTCACAGATGAAAATAGTTAAAGGTAAATGGCTGGCCTTAACATATCTCTCTTATTTTTGACTACTATAATTTATAACAAAAATTATATTTTTCTGATTAACATGCGTTTGTATCATGGTGACAATAAAATAATGCACAAGGTTCCTGCTAAAACTTTCATTTATGTTTTTAATTACTACGTCTGTTCGATTGATCAAGTACTTGTTATATAGAAAATTTTAATTTCACAGAAAACATACATCACGAATTTTTTAAATTTCAATATGAGAGTGATCTGGGTTAAGAAAAAACAGTTTTCTGTCCTTATTTTATTGTAGGAATAATAATAATAATGAACTTAATAACAGCAAATAAAAATATGTCTGACAAAAAAATATGAACACTTTTTTTATGAAAGTAATAAAACTGACAAACAAAAAATAATTAGCACACATTTTGGTTTCCATAATGTTCTTCCAAGGGATACACAACCTTGAAAAAATTATATGAAAAGTTTTCCCTTTTGGAAAATATTCCCACCATTACTTTAAAAGGGTTTACTATAGATTAATATACAAACTATACAATAAATTATTTAAAATATGACATTATTTAAAGTTTCCAATGTACAACAAAATAGAACTGAATGAATTGGATAATCTTTCTGACCCCCATAATGATAACCGTGTTAACGTATACTTGGTGTCTAAATGTCATGGCCAGACAATTAATTTTTGGGCAAATTTTGAAATATATTATATTAGTTGACTAGGATCTAGCGTAAAATTGATCATATGATAAAACAAATTAGGTGTATGGGAACAAAATTATTTTTTCTTTGAATAGCGTTCGAAGCAGAGTGAGTTCGTGCAACTGCCAAAATAAAGTGGTGTATAAATAATGTGTCCTATATCATAAACTATGTAATTAAACTAATAAAATATAAAATAAAATTAGAAAAAAAACTCTATACTCACAAAACTCTGTTATTACGGTGACTGGTTTGGTTGGATTCAAGATGGCGCATATCGCTAGAAAAGGACAGATAAATAAAAATTACAGGGTGAAAAAAATAAAATCGGCATCTTGAATCCAATAAATTAATATAAGACTTAAGCGATTTTAAAGAACCCACCCACCTTAATAATACAGCTTTGTAAGTTAATTAGCATTATTTTATTTACATGTAGCAGCAATATTTATAACATATGAAAATCTCTAACAAAAAGTTTACTTCGTAATTCATTCTATATTAATTTCTCAGAAAAAAAAAATTACGCCTATTTAGTAACACAATATTATATAATATAGAAATTACAATTAAATTTATATATACTTTGGTTACTTAAATTTGTTTGAAAAGTAAATGCATAAAAAATAATAAACTGTTACATCTTAAATTATCAGTTACAATAAATAGCTGATAAAAAAGAATTTTATAATATTACCAACAATACTGTTTAGAAATTATTACGTAATTAACAACAATATTCATTTCTCAAATAACAAACTCTTGCATTTGTTTCTATAATATATAACAATTTGTATTTTTATACAATTAATAATATTATTTGATATGACTGATTATAGAATCACTTTATTCAGTCTTATTTACACTGATAGTCTGAATAAAAAAATTGCACTAAAAGTTCCACTTTGCATCATGAAATTATAGAAACATCTTATTAAAATTAGTTTACTATCATTTCTGGAATACTACTTGCATACCCCAGTAGAAATTTTTACAAGTCCAACATAATAAACATAAATAAATTATAAGGGGAACTAGAATTATAAATAAATTGTTTGTTACTCTTTTGTGACTTATAAAAAATTATCCATGGGAATGGGTGACTGAAAGTATTATATACATAATTATTTGCTTAGTATTATTATTTTCTAACAGAAATTAAGGTATATTACGATTATACCTTGACATTATCTTAATGGTGATGGTAAAATTTGTGCAATATCTTTCAATTTATAAAAATACCTTTGGTAACATAATTTATAAAAAAGAACTAAACTCATTAAAATAAACAATTCAAATATCATTAAGTTATTAAATTAAAACAAATATCACTTAAACACTCCATTTATATGTTCCTTCTTCTAATGCCGTCCATTAATGACTCACAGAGTATTAATCGTGCACACATGGTGTTCATTTCGGAAGGTGAACTTCTCTGGATGGGTCGGAGAGGTATGAGGGGTTGATTTGGACTCCAGCATGCGGTGGTACGTCCCTCAAAATCCCTCTCTTAATTCCTGAACCAGAAATAACCCTGACTGAGTCATAATTTTTTGAAAATTGGTTGATTTTTAAGGGACGAACCACTCGCACACACAAAATCCCAAAGAGGAAACAGTCATTACAAAGCGTTACATCAAATAAACAATACACTGTATGTACACAAAACTCTGCTGCCAGCACCACCAAGTTTGAATTTATTAATATCACAGACAAATGAATAAATAGAATAAAAAAAATACATAACTACCTCACTTTGAGGGGTGAGGAAGTAATATATGTATATCATTATTTTTTTTCAACCTTAACGTCCCATTATAATTTTAATTTTATATAGTTTTCTGTATTCTATTTTTATATTATGCATGTACAAGCTCCGTCTCAGTGAAATTGAGCCACATTTATGCTTATGCTAAGGATAAATTATTAAATATACACTATTATTCGCCTGTGTTATCTTACTGTCAATAAATTCCTTAGAAGTTATTACTATAATAAAATTGTGAAAATTGCATCCTTGACAGCTTGGTTTTCTTCTAATAAATTGCCGACAACAGGACGATAGGTTAACTTCTTTGCCTACGTTTCGTTTGTTGTGCATACTTCCTCAGGGCTCAATAACCAAATTGATATAAATATGCCTATTTTTGAAAACATAATAAATTTCCATATTTACATTTGGCTATTGAGTCCTAAGGAAAGTAGCATTTGGTTTGACCTACCGTCCTGTTGCCGATAATTTGTTAGAAGAAAATAAATTTTTCAAGGAAGCAATTTTCACAATTTCATTATAGTAATAACTTCTAAAAAACTTCTTAACAGTAAGCTAACACAGGCGAATAATAATGTGTACAGTTTATTTCAATTGATCCCTTTACGGCCGTCAAAGAAGCCGACGTTTTTTATGTTGCAAATAAGTTTGAAATAAATTATTCCTAATAATGTATCCTATATTTTAATATTTTGAATGCTGGGTCAACTTCACTGAGACGGTTATACTTTGCCTTTCACTTTAATTAATGAATGGATATTGTACCAGTAAATTTATAAAATGTATTTCATTTGACAGTATTAAATATATAAGAGTTTAGTTCATCAATGAAAAACTTAGAAGCTCCAGCTTATGTAAATTATTCACATTAAAATTTTGATGATAACATTCCAATCTACTAGGGATGTTTTATAATTTTATTTTGTAATTTCTATTTCTGTAGATAATTTCAAGAAGTGCAATTTTTTTGGTAAGCGTACAAATATTCTATGAATCTTCAATTTAAAATAAACATAAATATTCTATTCTTGTTTAATGAACAACACACAAGGTTTTGAAAATTTAGCCAATCACATGAATATACCTAAATTGGAAGTTCCAAAAATCACCTAAGTATTGTCAAGCAAATACACTTTTAAGTTAAATCATGCTAACACCACTTTAAATAATGTTGATGTTTGATTGTCAAAATGTACACTCCATAAATTATAAATCAAAATCTACTATTTAAGTCGCATCGATTCTACATACCATTTTTGATCGCTATGTTTTGAATTTTTTTTTTTTTTAAATATTCAATCTTGTGCTTACCAATTTCATTTAAGCCTTAAGAAAAAATCTGATTTTATGACAATCACCACCACGACTCAATGAACAACAACATTTTGCTACTCGTTTATGGTACTTGTATTAATTACGAAAATATTGAGAGTATCATTCTAGCAAGATAACTTTGTAATGCCACAGACCATATCTGTTCAGTTATCTTGCTGTATGTATATATGTACTTCATATCATGAATGCGGGTTGTAAATAAACAAAATTTAGATGCCATCTAAAGTACTCTGAAACACCTATAACGAATCTGAATGTATTAAGTGGTCAATTATAATGGACTAAGCTTTTTGTTTAACAAGTATACCCGGTGACAACGAGATTAGTCCTATTCCAATTTCTCGGTTGATTTTAAGAATACAATTTTGAAATTTTGCCATATCATTTGTGAGACGAATGATATGCCAACATAAAATTCTCGTTACAACGATGTATCACAAATAGGTTAATTGTTTTCAAAATGGGCTTATAAATTCGAAAAAGTGAAAAAGCTAAGTTAGCAACAACTGCAAGAGTGTTTCCAAAAAATTTACCCAGTAGGCCTTGAATCTGATGTATCACTTTCATTCTTATTGTCACATTTCAATAAAAGTTTATTTCATGCAAAAATCACTATTTTGAATTGAAAAACAATTTTTCGAAAAAATATAAAAAGCAATTGGGTTTTATTAAATTTTTTTAAATGGTAACCATATTTTTTTACTTGCACCAACAAAGCCCAGAACAGTAACCTTTCATTTGATGTATAATACGTCTAGTTTCGGTACTAATTTGGATTTCTGTAGATGCTATTCTTCAGTTATTTAATGAAACCCTAATGTATGACATGTATTAAATTTTACAAGCGTGCCATGACAAAATGACATTTCTTTTCATACATTTGCCTAGGTTATTATTTGATAAAGTTTATTTAGTGCTTTTTTAATTTGCTTGTGATTTATTTGCTAATATAACTATTTAAAAGGTTAAAAAAAAAACAAAACGGTGGTATTTCCCCAAAATGAAATGGTGGATGTGTTACTTATTTATGGTGAATCAAAAATATATGCATATCAAGCTGAAAGGTTATATGCACAGCGGTATCATGGAAGGCATTAACCTTGTTGAAAACATTTTAAGATTTTAGAAGTAAAATTTAGGGTCCAGCCAAATGAAAACGAAGAAAATACATTTGTTATTGACGAGGCCACAGAGATTAATGTTTTAGCATCTGTGGAACTTAATAAAAATGCAAATACATGTGAAATTGGAAGTGCTCTTGATATTGGCCAAGAATCTGTTAGAAAAATATTGAAAAAACATGGCTATAAATCATATAAATATTAACTTCATCAGCACTTATATGAAGCTGATGCAGGTAAGAGAGATCATTATTGCAATTGGTTACTAGAAAATAGAAACATTGTTCCCAGAATCCTGTTCACAGATGATAGTCGGTTCACTAACAATGGCGTGTCTAATCGAAATAATTTGCGTTACTGGTCTCAGGAAAATTTACATGAATTTAGAGAAAGCAATCACCAGGAAGTGCTTGGGGTAAATGTATGGGTAGGAATTGTGGGTAATAGGATCATAGGTCCTATTTTAATTCAGGGGACTAAATGGAATTAGGTACCTGAACATTTTGAAAAATGAAATTGAGGGCTTTTAGAAGAATAGCCTTGAATTTGAAAAGAAGCATTTATTACCAACAAGACGGGGCTCTGCCACATAACCTTCTTAATGTCTAATTATTTAGAAAAGATTTCAAAATAGAGTCATTTTGACATATGGGCTGCCAGATCACCTGAGCATACTATGGATTTTTTTCTGTGAGGATATGTCAAAGAACGAGTATATTCATAATCTTCAAGAAACTTCCAATATCAGATTCCAGGCCTATTTGGTAAATTTTTTTGAAAACAGTCGCAGTTGCCAACTTAGTATTTTCAGATGATATTTTACAAGTTGTTGGCTGTTAAAGTAGAAATTATTTCTTCAATAAAAAACAAAAAACTATTTCCTTTAGTATTTTCACTTTTTCGAATTTATGACGCCATTTTGAAAACAATTACCTACTTGTGATACATCGTTGTAACGAGAATTTCATGTGGAATCTAAATATGCAAATATATATATATATATATGTATATATATATATATATATATATATATATATATATATATATATATATATATATATATGTATATATGTATATATGTATATATGTATATATATATATATATATATATATGTATATATGTATATATGTATATATGTATATATGTATATATGTATATATGTATATATATATATATATATATAATATATATATATATATATATATATATATATATATATATATATATATATATATATATATATATATATATATATATATATATATATATATATATATATATACGTTGCTATTTAAAAATTAAAAGTTGTTGCTACTTCCGGTTGGATTGGAAGTGATATGTTTCACTTAATAAGTGCAAAATATGGCTTTTTGTATCACAAATGATATGCCAAAATTTCAAAATTGTATTCCTAAAATCAACCGAGAAATTGAAATGGGACTAATCTCACTGTCACCTGGTACAGGATCTATTATAATGAATTATTGAACTGCATTGTAGAAGCTTAAAACAAGTGATATTTAATTTTTAGTTGCATGTGACTGTCAGATAAATCCAGCAGGCTTTGTAATACTAGTCTGATGAATTGCCTTGTTTCTGCGTTTCTCTGCTATGGCCACACTTTATGCTGCATTTGTCTTTAATCCGAAAACAACAACAAACTCTCACTTTAGTCTGTGAGGTTATCTCGTTGATTTCTAAGGTTAGTTTACGTATTTGACATAAAATAAATATTTTATTTATGCATTTAAGTACTTCATAGAATTTTGTGACGGTAAGGAATGGCAGTGAGGGATACTTTGCTTATGCAGTTATCAATCATAATAGGTGTTTACCTTGGTAGTTTATGGTATAGCCTGTGTGATGTCATAAATCTAAGATAGCTGCTGTCAACAGACACGCATTTGAAAAAAAAATAATTTTATAACCTTTTTACAGAGTTGTCCTAGTTGCACAAAATTTGCACTACCGTATGGTTCTCATTGAAAAGCTGAAAATTATTGATTTGTGCATTTTTTTTTTAAACTTTTTGGTAAAACAATCCATACCCAAAATTAAGAGAATCAATATTAAAGAAAATCGAAACTTAAGAAAAATTAAGAAAATTTAATAAGAGGTTTGAATAAAATCCTTAATTCTATTCTCATTAGCACTTTCACTGTCTACCTTGTTAACTCAACTAGCACCAAAGTGGGATCGGAACTTTAATATAGTAGGCATTACATAACTGTCATTAAATTTGCGACTTTAGTGTAAATTCATCTTGTGGTATGTCCTTGTAGTAACAATTACGTATATTCTACTGAATTCAGTTACTGTATAGTATTTATTACACTTTCAAGTAACTACTGCAGTATGTGCAACGTCATGGATATTACTATGCATTACTTTTAAGAATTCTCAAATTTAAAGTGAGAATTGGTAGTAATGGCGACTGTACAGCGTTACCAAAAACCGAAAGTATCCTATTTAAAGTTTCTGTAACATTGTTGGTAAATTTTCTGGAACTTTAAAGTTGTGTAACTTATTATTAGTGACATCTCGAGTAAAAATATCGTTACTTCTATGAACAGAAACACTTTAAAGTGATTTTTACTGCTCCCCGCTAGTTTAAACTGACTATAAAGTTACATATACCTTGCAAACCTATTATAAAGTGATATAACACTTTTAAGACATTTATCTCAATACTTTCTTATTAGGAACCAATCAAACATGGCTTCAAGAGCAGTACAGTTATATGAAAATGATGTGATGACAGCAAATATGGATAAAAGTGTCAACTTTGGCCAATCAAGATTCTCGCCACAATGAATTTTGTTGGTAATCAAGGTAAATCCCTTGAGTTCATTTGTTTGATATTCACTAATAATACCACCTATTGACGTTTAGTCAGTTATTGTGTTGCCAATCTCAAAGAATAAAATTATCTTTATCTAGATTGGATGAGCCAGCTCTATCAACACAAAAATGAGGGCCGGCAGTGCTGTCAATACTTAAAGTAAAATACTTGAAATTATACTTCAAATATTTATTAGTATATGAAGTACTTTACTGTAAGTACTTATCTGAGTAGATATTTGTACTTGTATTTCAATTATTCACACAAGAATTTTTACTTAATTTTGTCAAGTAAGTTACTTTAAGTATTCTTAACAATACATCATAATTCAAGTAATAAATTGTACTTGAAGTATTCTTGGTCTACTTCAAGTAAATATTTGTATGAACACTGTGAAACAATTATGTGAAGTAAAATTCCTTTTTCAATTGCATTTTCTTTGCCAAAACTCGCATAAACAAGACCATACATGAAATGCTTCGGACTTACTAGAATTACTTAAGTTTCATTTAATTTAGTTCAATACTGCAACACCTTAAGGTAAGGTGCTTTTAAAAAGACATTTCTAAAATTTTATCTTGTGTATAGTGTACAATTAGTAGCAGTGCATTCAGTGATTAGTGATTTACAAAATTAAAAAGTTAGATAGGTAGCATATATAACTACGTCAGACATCAATGGGTAAATTAAGGTATATTTGCACCATTAATATAAAAAATATTTGTAATAACTTTTACATCACGTCACGTGAGTGGAAGTATTGTATCGGCAGAGGGGCGGGGCGTCTCACTGATGGCAACCGGTGTAAATTTTTTTGGAAATAGAACGGCTATAGAACGGTTAGCAGACGATTTATACTCTTATATTTTTAGTTCGGTTAGTGGATATTATAGTTCAACACATAGATATACCATAACTATCTTTGTTACTAAAAACCACAAAGAAATATGGCCACCCTTTCAGCAGAGAATGATTTGTGCTTTCAGCGTTGTTTTAACAGTTTACGCTAGCACGCTTCATACACTTTTTTGTTTCGCGGTAGGAACTACGTGTGGTGTGTATTTTGAGAAAATGATTCATAAGTTTTTTTAAATTCACGATGATTATGTTATGTTATATCGGTGTGTTTAAGTATACTTACAGCTTACAACTCTTTTGTTTTCTCACATTCTTTGCCATTTCGGTAATCAACATTGTCGTAATCATAATATTCATAATATATGGTTAGGCCAGTGGTTAGGGTTGTTGTACATTAAAGTGCCAAGAATATTAAGCCAGTTTCCAAAGTAACTATAATTACTATATACATTATTTTTTACTTATTTTTGTAAATTAATAGTAGAAAATAAGAAAAGAAATTAAGCAAAACATAATATTTTCATCATTATGTACGTAATTATTATTACGTTACATGCCGTGTCCTTTTCCACCGAAACAATTAAAATAATCTCCATCTTAAAGCTTCCGAATAAGATTTTTTGGTGTAGACTTTGCTAATTTAAAACTGATTTCAGATATATCGGGTCCATTGCAGGAGAACAAAACAAATTAACATTTTTAAAACGCGACACCTACATATAATAAATTTATTTTTATATTCACTAATTTTTACTCTGTGATTTACATGCATAAGCTTAGCACATAACTAAATAGGCCATACTATATTTTTTACACAACTCTAATATGAACCATTAAACCATTTATCCATTCTAAAAATACAAACTGTATTTAAATCAAAAGTTACTGATTTTTACTTAGTTTTTAGGAATTTTTTGTAATACTTCAAGTAATTTTATATACTTTAAGTATTCTATATATTTAAATTACTTAAGTATACTTCAAGTACTGTTGTTTTACTTCAAGTAAATTATCAAGTAATTTTCAAGAGGACTTGATAATTGAAGCATGTATTAAGAAAAACTGTCCTTAATACTTCAAGTAATTTTTTGATATTTGATATTCAAATACTTTCTAAGAGTACTTGTGACAGCTCTGCATGACGTGACATATGTGAGAACTTTGCAGTAATACCGAGAAAATGACGTCAATCGTCGCATTTGCTACTTCTTGGCAAACTTAACTACACAGTGAAATTGTTGTAGTTCCCGTCCACAAGTTTTCAAATAGCAACAACTATAACGTTAGTCGCATCTGCTACTTTATGGTAATAAAATCACATAACTTTGAAAAGATATAATTTTGGTTTTTGTCACCCCTAGTGACAAATACTTTGTTGACAATATATACCACTATAAAGTTACTTGAACTAAATTCACCATTTTTCTGTTATTGAGTGATGACACCATATTAGCATAGATAAAAACATAATTGAGAAAATAATTTTTTTATTATGATCATTTCCAAACATGTTTTATAAATAGATCATTATTACTTTATAATGCATAAAATAAAAACATGTTTTCCAACAAAATTTTTGACAAATTAGTATTATCAAGCTTGCTGAATTTAGCTGACTACGGTTAAATCCCCATATCAAACAAGCTGGAATGTAAAGCACAAAAGTTTTTAATTTCACCAGTAAATTAATTCATAAATTCAATCAATAAAGGTATAATTAAATTGTAACTGTTATGATGATTAGGTGACTGATGTTTGCTGAATGTTTCTCTTTAACACTCTAGTGGCGTTTTTTTTTCTGGGTTAGGTTCTAAGCATTTTTAAGTGAGGTAATCATAATCGCAATGAAATATATTTTTGATATATCCCTCATCATAAATCTAACCAATAAGAAACATGAAGTTTGTACCACATGACTTGTTTAAATAAATAATTATTTTGCAAAAATAATCGGTTATTTTTCATCTAGCTGTTCATTTATTTTTGACATGTAAAATAAGCTTTGGCCTGTTGTTGCTATGCGATACTCACCGACTTAACAATTCTGATAGTTTGAATTGTCAGTGTCATTTATACTTACCTACACCGTCAAATTTCGGAAGTTTCACTTTCTGAAGCTGACAAAGAAATCCTAAGAAGTATTCCTATTAACACAACAAAAAGCACAAATCGGTATGGGATCAGTTTACTGATTTTTTGTAATGAAACAATTATTGGAATCCTGTTTCATTACAAAAATCAGTAAACTGATCCCATACCGATTTGTGCGTTTTTGTTGTGTTAATAGGAACACTTCTTAGGATTTCTTTATAAACTTCAGAAAGTGAAACATTTCGGAAATGAGTTCTTTCTTTATTTACTCCCATTTGACAGTGTAGGTAAGTATAAATGACTGACAATTCAAACTATCAGAATTTTTGAAGCCACTACAACCATATATTATATTGTGTTAATACTTAAAGGCTGAGCTTTCAATATGAGATGGAGAGATGGTAAAGATTATAAGGAAAATGTGATAATACCCATGTGGAACATAACTGCAAAAATGCTTCAGGAAATGTATTTTTTAAAATACGTCATTTTCGATTCATTTAAGGATATTCAATTTAAGTGCGCTGGGGATGCTCGTAATGCTAAAAAAAATATTTACAGAAAAATATCACGAAAAGAAAATCCTCTTTAGTTGCGTTAGATTCAGAAGATCATAAAAAATTGATAATGCTTTGGATTGAAACCACTCCTGAAGGACTGCAAAAAAATTTTTTCCATATTATCGCAGTTCAACTCGCTTGGAGAGGCGGAGAAGCCGCAAATTTCGTAACAAATCACTTTAAAGAAGAAATTGATAACAGAGGACCGACAACAGGTAAAAAACGGCTCACTTTTTATTTGCGACTGTTTAATGAAGTCTTTTGCCATTTTAGGACGATTAGAATATAACCCTGTAATCAGTAAGACCACACAAGGAGGTGACAAGAAATGTGCCAATATTAAATGATTAACGCCTAATGAAATTAATGCTGATCTATGTTCTGTAAGACTATATGAACAACTATTATCCAAGAGGGTTTCCAATATTACAACAAATCGTTTATTTCTGACATGCAATAGGTACTGGAATAAATACGAAAATTCCTATTGGTACAAAAATTCACTGATTGGAAGAAATGAACTGTCCAAATGGACAAAGGAATCGGCCGCAAAAATCGGTTTAGATACAACAACTCTAAAAGTATCTAATCATTCCAATCGAGCCACAGCTGTCAGTAACATAATAAAGAATGGAACACAGGAGCAAGAGCTTATCAAAATAACCAGCCATGGAAGTGCAAATTCTATAAAACCATATTTGCAAATAGATGCCCTACATCATTTAAACGTTATAAATAAATTAAGATGTAATCCAAATGAAATATAAAATGAACCAAGCACTTCTAAGGCAACATCAGAACATACTACTATTCAAAACATTAATGAAGAAAAACAAGCTCTATTTGTATATCAAAAATGTAATTTTTTTATCAATTGTACTAACGCAATGAAAAATAATTAATTTGAATTGTCTCTTTATTACAAAAAACGAATTGTCAATGTAATTGTACTTTATAATTGTTATGAAATAAATAAAAATTAATAAAATAAAAATTGTGCATTTTACTGTCTATAACGATTTCTATTGTGGAAATAATCTTTACATATATCACTTGTGTACACTCGTCATTTGCTAAGCAAATTTTTTAAAACTATGTGACGTACACAGTTTAACCAATTAAACTTGATGTACTCGGGATATAACCCTTGATTATACAATATTATTTTATCTTTTTTTGGAGGTTTCAATATAGTCATATTCAATTAACTGTCAAAATCTTTGACGATAAATCAAAATCAATTTTAAAATTGTTGATATTCATCCACTGTTTAAAAAATAAAGTAATGTGCAACCATCTCTTAATTTTAATAATGAATATAGAATTGTTTTGATGAATTCTGATGGAGCTTTCCACTGAAAATAGGTTAACCCTTTAATGTGTGCATAATCCATTAATAAAATATCTGTTAATTACTTTAGGTGATAAGTGATAAACTAAATAAAATAAAACTAAAGGATGTACTGTCTAGCCGAGGAAAACAGGCCCGCGCGGCAAGGGAGAGCATTACCGAGAAGTCGCCAGCTTTCTACGAAACCATAGTAGAACTATACTATATCTCCCAATGAGGTGTGGATGTAAACGATCACAAAAATTTGTCATGCACTAATTCATTTATTTCATTTACGCTTTATGGAGAATGGAATGCAGAAAGCAGGCCTTCTTTCGTCGGTCAGACTGTATGACTAGTTAAAATAAAAAAAAAAAGGATGTCCCAGATACTACAAGTGTGGATAAACATTTTTTTTTAATTGGAATTATTTTATTTATGCAAATCATTTTTGTTCTAAAATTAAAATCCATCATGAAGTAATTCAATGTTCATGTTCATTGGGGAGGGGGTAAGTTAACATAGCTAAAAAACTTACATCAGAAAACTGTCATAAGATGATGAAATAAAAATGGTAAATACTTAACTTGTTTTTTACATTTACATTACATTTTAAACTAAAATTTAAAATTTGACAACAATATGCCATATATTTTTTCCTGATGCTATTATACCGAGCGTACCATTTAAGATGTAAGTCCAAATAAAAACTTTACTATCTTAGATACAGAAAAAAGTCTCATACAAAAGTTGTATATCAATCGGACTACAAACTAATGTATTTAAAACTTATACAGGACGTTCAAATTTTCCCTGGTCCAATAAAGTTGTCTTTTTTTAAATGGAACAACCTATTATTGGATTTTTTGAATATTTGAGAAAAGTGCTTTTCAAAAATATGAACATGTTGGGAGTGTAATCTCAATATCTCATGAAATACAGATTGCTCAACATTCCAAAGTTACTCTTCAGATGTGTTAGCCAAAGTAACCGATTATCTTTATTATTAAAGATACGAAAAAAAATTCAAACAGATTTTGTTGTATATCTATTGGAGAACAAATTGATATATTTAAATAGTATACAATGTGATTGGAGTTTCCCTGGTCAAATAAATTTGTATTTTTTATGGAAAACATCTTAGAGATTTAAGTGTATTTTTTTAGATGACACACCCCAACATGTTTATATTTTTAAAAAGCATTTTTCTTATGGAATCCAAAAATATAATAATTTATAGGGTGTTCCATTTAAAAATATAAACCTTTTTTTGACCAGACAAAATTTGAACATCCTGTATAAGTTTTGAATACAATAATTTATAGTCCGAATGATATGTAACCAATATTGTATCAAACTTTTTTCTGTATCTAAGATGATAAAGTTTTTATTTGGTCATATCTTTAGAAATGTGATAAATAAAGTCTCTTATTAATCTCTCTTTGAAAGTAATTTTTCTTATGCAATCTTGGTATAGTCATCTATTCCGAATTTTTAAAGTTATAAGGCGATTGATAAGAATAATGTCCATTTTAAGCTACAGGGAGGACACCAGGCAAAAATTCAAGGAACTTAAAATCCTAACTGTACGGTCATATTATATATTATGTTGCTTAATTAATATGCAAGAAATAATTTAAATAAATATCACATACATGCAGATATAGTAAGTAAGTAAGTAAGTAAGTTTTATTCCGTTTCAATTCATATATACAATGTATAAAACAGGTCACAGGAAATAGTACACATTAAAAATACATTAAAAAAAAAAAATACATATACAATACATGATGAGCTTAACATAATAAATCATGTTAATATGCAAAGTATTCTTGAATAGAATATGGCTCCACATTGCATATATATTGGAAGGTTTGCTGAGTGAAACATTTGAGGTTAACGTATACATAACTATCACACACGAACTACTATGCACCCATGCTCTGTAATATTTTACCTGCTAAAATAACTGTGCTACCAGATAAAAATTTTATAAATACCATAAAAGACTTATTAATTCAAGAGACATTATTCATTAGAGGTGTTTTGTAACAATGTTTAAGAAATAAAGTTTTTAATTAAAATTTACGCATAGCCTATACTGTTTGCAAACTGTTACCTTTTTAATAATCTATTTTAGCTAATCATATTTAACAATGTACTAAATTTTCTTTTAAGATTTACCTGTATAACATGTATGTGTATTATATAACTATTTGCTTTCTTGGACGTGTATATGTATGTATTATATATATGTTTTGTGTTTACATTATATGTGCATTGTGTAGTAACCTAATATATATTTTTATTTATCTTTAAATTATTACAATTTAAATTTGTTTTGACTTATGTAAGTACTCAGTACATTAACATCAATAAAGCTATCTATCTATCTATCTACCCAAGTGGTACACCCGGTACATAATATATGACAATAAAGTATTTATCACTTAGTAGGGGTCACATAAATCAGAATTATTTCCTTTCAAAGTTACATTTACCATAGAGTAGCAGACGCGACTAACATTATAGTTGTTGCTACTTAAAAAAAAAAACAGTGACGAGAATTACAACAATTTCTATAATCTGTTCACATAAGCTTTGCAGCGTTAGCCAGGATAGGGAAAAAAATGCGCGCAGATGATTGGGGCAGACAGCAGACTAATATATACAAGTGCAAAGTTCCGATAGCGGTTAATTCAATTTTCATTATTTATTTTATTTCATAGGCATCGGACGTTTGTATGTTATATAATTTTACTTTAACAATAATTTAACTTATGTGTTGTGTAATGTTTATATTAAATTATTTACCTTTATTGATATTGCTTATTGGCTGATTTTATAATAATAATCGGTAAGGTACCTATTTGATGTTTTAACGATTTACTGTTTTTTTAATTATTTTTTATTATACGAGGTGACTCAGTTTTAATAGCGAAAATTTTAACAGTCGATAGATCTCAACAAGATAAGAATTTCTGTTGTAGATATAAACTTATTTCATCTTAACTTAGCACAAAAAAAATTCTAGCACAGGAGCGCGGTATTATATAAATACATTTTATGCATTTATAATGCACCGCGCGCCTAAGAGAACTACACAAGGCTGACGGTCGACAAAGGGTCGCTCGGCGAGCCCAAGTAAACAGTTTTTTTATGTGCTCTAAAGCAGGTAGAATTTAAAATTATTATTTCTTATGGGTACACAAAATAAAATGTAATGGACATTTTTAAGACGTTTGCCTTTCTTATAGCTAAATCAAAATTTTTTAATAAATTAGGATGTTCTTATTTCGGCATAACTAGTCATTTTAGTTTCTTATTCAAAACTTTAAAAAAAATATGCCAATTTTATTTTTGTTATTTTGTTTCTTTCCACTGCTATCTAATAAAAGGCATTTCTTGTTATTGTAAATAAATTTACATATGTACACTCCGTTGAAACATTTTTCCACTGATTCAATAAACCTAAAAAGGCATTTATCTTAATTCTAATGCCTTGAAATATTTTTTTACGCCTGGTAATAAATAAGTAACCCATAATGATATATTTATTACGCCTGGAAATAAGCAATTTACAATACACTCGCTACTTTCCACATTGTAAATCGGGCTCACTAAGTCCAACCCATCACTGCAAAGTTTAAGTAAACAGACTTTAAGTAGTAATATCACTTTAAACTAGGGTCTACTGCGCTGCACATTGGTTCGAGGACGGTTAATTTTGGCCAAAAATAGGAAAAATTTTAGTTTTACTATTTTGACTGAAGAAAGATACTATTTTGGATGAAAATAAGATATTCTATAATTATATCGAATATTGATGAAATTTTAACCCTTGTGGAAAATACAATTTTTTAAATTATTTAATACTTTCCAATTTTTAATAAATATAGAAAGTTGACATAAATAATAAATGTTCTAAAAGTTTATATCACTTTATAGTAGGTTTTCAAGGTATACGTAACTTTGTAGTCATTTTGAACTAGTGGGGAGTAGTAAATATCACTTTAAAAACTCTTTGCACTTAGAAGTAACGTTATTTTTACTCAAGATGTCACTAATATATAACACAACTTTAAAGTTCCAGAAAATTTACCGACAACATCACAGGAACTTTAAATAGAACACTTCCAGTTATCATAACTTTGAGATGATCCTTTGGTAACGCTGTACAGTCATCAATACTACAACTTTTCACTTTAAAGTTGAGAATGTTTTAAAGTAATGCAGAGTAGTATCTGCGACGTTGCACATACTGCAGCAGATACTTGAAAATGTAATAACTATACAGTACCTAAATTCAGTAGAATCTATGCAATTGTTACTACACAGGCATACCACAAGGTGAATTTTTACACTAAAGTCACAAATTTAGTGACAGTTATGTAATGCCTACTATATTAAAGTTCTGATGCCAGTTCCCGTCACTGGTGCTAGTTGAAAACTAAAGTATGTTATAATTCTCAAATATTTAAGGTAGCATATAGAACCCACAGAAAATATTTTCCTAAGTTCCAACACCAAATTCAAAAAAGAAAAAAAGTTTTCAAATTTTAATCGGAGGAGACGCGAGTAAGAATTTTTTTGATTTTGTTCATCTTTTGCTGGAAGCATTTTGGAGTGCCACAACAACTTTTCGCGATGTTTCAAAATGAAAATGAAATATTTCAATTGTTCATTCCACACATCCAAAAGTTTGTGAACCTTAATTTAAATTGATCAAAGCATATCATATAACTATTTTCAATAATTAATTTAATGCTGCTTGTTTTATTTATTTTTTTTGCAAAGCATTTTCATTTAGACCATTTTTTTTTTTTTAAAAAGCCATGCTGAATATTAATACTACTTTATAGAAAAAGAATCTAAGGAAATAATAGAGAAGCCTCCTTTCTAACAAAATATTATTGTTTATGATTAAAGTAAATAAATTTATATGTGGCAATTTTGGCCGGGAAAAGTTAAGCACATTTAAGCCAACAATTAAACATTACAAACCATACTTTAAACTAGCATTTTTTTGTTTTTTTTTCTTATTTCCAAACTAAAATTGAGGAGAATGACTTTATTCAGTTTGATTCAATTTGATTCTTAATGACAATTTAGATTTTTGATTATCACTTTTTTTCAATAATTCTTATATAAACAGGAGCATGTACAAATGGACCACATTAGCTGTGACGTCATATGAATAATAATAATTAATGCAACCTACATGACAGAGTCATGGCACACTGGTTGCCTATATGTAACACTGCAACTTGACTCTCATGCTCATGAACATAAAAGAGATATTTTTGAGGGTTAGAATATGGCAAAGAATTTTATTTTTTTTTCTCCCTTGGAAGAAATATTCAAGAATTTTTAGGTACCATCCACCTTGAACAAAATATGTTAGAATATATACAAATATAGCACATTGCAGTAACTTAATTTTTATTATTATTAACCAAATGCATGGTGAATTGTATCTGAAAATTCTTTCAAGAAAAAAGTGTTCTCTCCTAAGCTTCGAAAATGTCGCCTTTACGTTAATGAGCGTAAGGGTCAAGTGTGTTATTACTTTTTATGTAGGTTGTATAAGTATGTGACACCACACTAAGAGTGCGTGCGCACTAAGCGCCCAGGTAGTGACGGCCACGGCCATCGCGGCCACCAAGTATGTACACTCAGTAAGGAAGAAAGCATAAAGCATGCTGCACTTGAACTACTATGCGATTCAAATTGAGCCTTCATTTTGAGTGCGAATTACAAAAAAACGGTCAAAAAATTTTGGAAAAATTAGGTTTTATTGCTTGGGCATATGTTAATATTCTGTAACAGCTTTAACATTTTATTTTTTAAAGATTCGCATTATTATATCTAATAATGTACCCTTTTTTACCCGATCTCTGGACACATTAGTGTTTAGTTACGTATAACTTCATGAATTATTAAGATATTCGAACGAAATTTGGAGTGTAGATAAAAATATGTTTATTTTCACACTACGTGGAAAAATTAAGAAAAATAAATAAAAAGAAAAATTTATTTTGTGCCATCACTGTATATTTTAAACGAACCAATTTGAATAAAATTTTGTTTACAACAAATAGGTTTCAATGTCTGGAGACCAATGTGTAAAAAATCTCAACGGAAAGAAAGTCCAACATATTTGAAAAAATAAATAAATAAGCGAAAACGGTCGAGTTTCTCCTACTCCGATTTTATTGTGGTATTTCGTTAATTTTTGATAAAACTATAATTTATTCATAAAATCGCTATTTGTTGTGCAACTGTTATGTGAAAACATTTTAATTATATTATTAATAATAATGAAAATATCAATTAGCAACATTTTTTTAATAACTGAACAAGAAAATGTCATTCCTTTTTGCAAAGGATGATAAGTCTACAGAAAGGTCCATTTTATAACTCATGAAAATTAGTTTTGTCAGTTTTGGAGAAATTAATTTACAAATACCGTTATGTCGAAAATAATACCGAAATTCGGTACATCTTTTACATTATCATTCACTATTTCAAAACCTGTAAAACCTATTTTCATAAAATTTTGGCACACTATAGTAAACAGTATATGTACTGATATGTAAAGAAATTGTTAAATTCGGTCGTATAGTTTTTTTTTGTAGTCGTTTAAAGTGAAGGCTCAATACATTTGAATCGCACGCGTGACATGATCCTGTACGGATTGTACTGTACTGGCCGCTGTGTAGTCAACTGCTAGTGCGCGGGGGCTCTAATATGGCCCATTAAAACCATAATAAAAATCTTGAACTGGGTTGGACCCTTTGATGTAGCGACACTAACATAGTAGTTTCCACATATACCAAAAACATTCAAAACTCCAATCGACGCGCATTTTGCTAACCAAGTTGGCGTCATAAGATGATTATACTCTACTAGACGCGCGTTTCACCAACCAAGTTGGCATCATCAGATGATTAAAAGTTGTAACCACCTCTCAGTAAAATCAACTTGATTGGCGAAACGCACGTTGAGTAGTGTTTTAGTTTTCGTGGAAACTACCTCAGTGCTTACATAATAAAAATGTTTAAATGAGGTGCCCGATCTAGTCATTCGACTGCATATTTATCATGATTTCAGGTGGTGTTAATGTTGTGATTTACCCTCACCATCTCCGCCATGATTTTTTTACAGGAAAGTTTTGAATAAAACTATGAAACTGAATTTAGTTTATTATGTTTATATGCTTACTTATGTGTATTTTTCGATACTGTATATGCAGAGGGTCCAGAAATTGTGTTAGTATACTTCAGATGATTCTACACCCAAAAATATAAAGAAAATATCCTATCAACATGGGTCTTGAAATGTTTACTGGGGTCACTTACTGATTATTTTAAAATTTATTGGGACCAGAGGGATACAGTTTAGTACATGGTACATTTGACACAAGAAATGGTTTAGCGATGATGAAAAAAAAAAGGAGCAACGAATAAAACCACATTTTGGTTATCATCTTCAAAGGACTGTAGCAATCCTAGCAAACATTTCTGGACCCATCGTGATAAAGTAAATAGCATTATTTTATCAAAAAGTGAAAAAAAGTTGATGTATTTCATATATTTGACCATTTACAATATTAATTTTTTGAGAGAATTAACTAAACCATGAAATTTCAATATGTACACGCCCATTTGTATTTTTTTCTGCAAATGTAGATGTCATAATTATTAAATTCAGTTTAGTAGTTTCTGAACAATTTTTAATGAAGAATTCAAGTTGAATTTGGTGAAAGCAAATTTGAAATCACAACCTTATGGAGGTTATTTTTCTTAGAAAATATTTTATATCCAGTATGTTTTAACTTTAACTATTTCTCAGATCTAATAAAGCGCTGTTGATAAACAAACAAAGATCTGTAACATTGCACACACAAAGTAAATACTAATATAAACCAATTTATGATGTAACACTATGTAATAACCTGAACACCATTATAAAATCAAGATGCTTATAAAAATCATAGCAAACATCAAAGTTATTAAAAAACTACGACAGTTATTTAAAACAAATGAAAAAAAAAATTAATAATGCACATTCCACATGAGACTGCCCTGAGATGAGAAGTAAAAGAGATGTCCCATTATTTCAGCTAAGGGACGAAAATTTCTACTGCAAGGACATTTCATAGTTTAATCTAAATATATAAAAAAAAAACCGGTTTTAAGAAGATTTTTGGAAGTCAATTAAGAGCGGCCGAGTAGATAATAGTAGATTACAGGCAAGAGTGAGAAGACAGTGGTTGTTATAAATTAGTTTAGGTTAATACAAAAGCAACATAGAAGCGATTAAATTAAAGCAGTTTAAAATTACAATAGTAACAATAAAACAATAAATAAAAGAACTCTTAGGCATAAAGTACTTAAAGTAAAAAGCAAGTGGTAGTCCTCTGCACTTCATCTAGCACACTGTATGTTTACGATAATTAACTCGAGAAATTATTTATTACTTCAATTATAATAGTTTTAGTGTTAAATCAAGATGACATAGTACATACCTTTTGTTTTTTACTCTTATAGAAATAAAAATAATTAATGTGTTACCTTTTCGTAAATCCTTTGAGACTAAATTTGGCAAAAAATGAAGGTCTAGTGTGCGGTGAATCTCCCGGTGAACCCTGTGCATAGGTGGCTCTGGGTCTAGTCTGGCCTGAGTGGAAAGTACTTCTCGACGATGTGTTTCTAGGGAAGGCTTGCTGTCTTGTTGCAGCTGGAGATGCACTTGTGCGACTGCTAAAGAAAATTTTAGGTTGAAAATATAACTTTCTGTGAATCTTAAATCTACATAATAAACAAATCCCAATATAAAATTCTTAAACATTAAATTGTTAAGTGGTTTATTTATAATAGGTTCAAAGTAAATGAAGCAACTATAATTGACTATTTTATGTATGGAAAAGTACTGGTAATGGAAAATGCTCAAGTTAACATCATTTTTTTAGCCTACTATTTTCCATTTTATTAATGCAATTTCGCAAATAACCATGTGGATCGAGAATATTTTATATTTTTATTCAAAAACTGTCAGTTCTATGAAAAAAATTAAGAGACAAAAAAAAGTTTCTATTATGTGAATTAAGCTTTTCGAGGCACATTTTTATATGATAAAATTCGGATCCATTAAATAGTTCGAAAATAAAAAAAAATGGGGGTTCCTGATGTCACCCATTTTACCGATAAGGGATGATTGAAAAGATATCCTTTAGAAGCGTTCCTATTAGTAGAAAATCTGTACCAAAATTCGTTTTTTTATCTTATGCTAAATTTGAGAAAAAAATTAATAATCTAATTTTAGCCTCTATCTTCGGAGGGGTGTAACTCTTTAATGAAGCGTTTCCAGACACACCTCCATAAGAAACTTTTTTCTTATTTTGACGTCTTAAATTCAGATTTTAAGTCTGCCCAGTTAATCCTAAAACACCCTGTATGCAAACTGGAGATGGATTTGGTGAATTTGTAATGAACTCATTTTAATGTATGTGAAATTCAGTTATCTTTGTTGTTTGTTTGCTTATGGCCCTGTTTTTGTACTTCTCTATATGCTAGTCGTACTTTTATTAGTCTCTTTCGATATTCTCACACGACATACATTTGAAAGAAATTTTGAGGTCCTATGAACAAAACAAATTACTGGCCACAGATTTAAAAATCATGTTTCTGAAATTAGACAAGTAAAAAAATATTTGATCTGTGTCAAATTCACAAGACAATCGACGAATAATTATTTGCTGTTTAAAATTTGACGAAAAGACATATCATTGTTATCAAAGAGCTAGGAAATGAAAAGACCAACCCTGTTGAATCAATCATGAGAAAACGATATTTTGATGCTCCCTTTAGGAGGGTCTATCTATCAATTTTTGTCAAGAAATCTATTTGCACCTATTTCTGGAATATCTTGTACTTTCCAGCAAGGGAAAGAAGGCCTGCACGGCAAGGGAGAGCATTACCGATAAGATGTCAGCTTTCTGCAAAACCATATACTAGAAGTATAGTACATCTCCCACAGACCATATACTTTTGCCGCAAGGGACCATGGCATGAAGCCACTGCGAAGCCTGGCTGGTACCTAGCAGTCAGTATTATTTAAGCAAATAAGCTGTGAAGATCTATTGTTTATGCGATATTTATATATAATAATGGGTAAATGTGTTGTTAAAGTGTGTCCTAATTGAAGTGACATCGGTTCCAGCTTAAATGAAAATGTTTCCTTTTTTTCAGTAAGCAGTAATTATGAGTTATTTAATTTAAATTTTAAGCAATCTGCTTACCCCATGTTTGTTTTCACTTACACGTTTACAGGAGTGGAGTAGTAAATTTTGTCAAATAGTGAAAGTTGAGAAAACGTAGTGTAGAAAATATGAATATTTTATGAATGAAAAACGAAGACGACATTTGTTTCAAATGTTAATATTTATTTACATATTATTATTATTATTATTATGACAAATTTGTCATTTGATTATACATTTGAAAATTTGCCTTATCTTAATTTTATCGTAAATTAACAATTCTGCAAAAATGTTTCAATACAAAATTTGATTTTTATTAATTAAATAAAGTGATATTTTTTAAATTTAAACATGGCTTTACAATTAGAATAATAAGATTTGTCTATTTTTTTGTATTCTTGTGTAAAAAATACTTAAAAGGAGATAAATGTTATGGATGTATAAAGTAACACGACCTTAACAGAAGTTTTCAGAATCTTGTCCCCCAATAGACTCGAAAATTACGACTCTTTTGGTTGGTGCAGACAAAAGATATAGGTAAAAATGTAAAAAAAAAAAATTGTAAAATGATTAAAACAATTATATTTTTGTGTAACTCGCTCTACCTCAAAAATGGAACAACAACCTGGTCTCAAATTTTTACTGTGTTATAATTACATATTTGTTAACAAAATGTGTTAATATGAAGGTCAAATTTTAACAAGTGTAGAAAATATGATTTTTTTTTATGTCGATAGAATGTGAGAATTTGCAAGGGTAAGTATAGCAAGTGGGAAACTTTTTTTATCTTTCGAAATATATACCAATTAAATTGAGAAGAAATAAAAATAATGGATGGAGGCAACTTTTTTATTTGAATTTTTTTTTCCAAGATATGCAGTTTGAGAAAATTCTAGGTGAATATACAGAACACCCACCAGATCGAAACGGGGGAGCAAAGAACAGTGTAAAAGTTAGTAGACATTGAACGTAAACTTGTATACTTGACTCTTTGACTGCCAAACGTGACCAAGTCGCTTCTCCAATTTCTGGTATCGCTGGTTCTGTATTAAATACTCAATACGCCAAGTCTATGTGGTCTGTGCTATCTCCCAATGAGTAGATGTGGATGCAAACGATCATAAAAATTTACCATGCACTAATCCATTTACTTTATTTATGCTTTATGGAGAATGGAATGCAGAAAGCACATTATTTCCACGAGCCTTCTTTCCCCAGACAGACAGTATCGATTCCATCTCTAATATATTTTTACACAAAATATGTGTAACAAATAATGATTTGTTTTAATTACGGTTTTTTTTTTTTTGATAATACTATCTGAAAAAGTACAAACGATGTTCCCTCTTACACAATGATGCAAAACTTGTATAAAAGTTGTCATCATTTACTCTGAACAGCAGACTAAAACTGTTAGTTGTTCCTCTTTTTTAATACATATTACATATAACATATTTAGTGGACAATATATTACACAACTTCTATCCAAGCTAACAAAAAATGACACTGAAGTTTTAGGAGACAGACAAGTCACTAAGACAAAAACATACATTTTTTCCATATTTGCAGAAAACAAATTAACCTAAATAAAAATAATTGAATAAGTATGATGTCTTATTTCTGCCTCAATATAACTGGAAGATAGTGTTAAAAATGTACGTTTTTTTAGTCAACCCAAATCGCTAAACCTACCTAGTACGTAAGGGATCAGTAGTAGGTTCTGGGCCACTACTACTGACCGAGGCAGATTTGACGTGACCCTTTCCAGGCCTTAAAGAATCTCCAGTACCAATTGCCTCGGGACTGCACATGCGGTTAGCAAAAGATAATACATATTTACTTTGTGGAGGTTAAATTTACTCTATATTAAAAACTAATGTCTATTAACAAAAAATAATTCAGGGCTAAGATTCTAATGTATTTTAATTTTTTTTTGCCTGATCAGTTAGTAAAGGTTTGTATTAAAACCAATAAACTACGGGTTTATTAGTGACTACCAGAAGAAAGTATGTTGGATCACACATACTAAAACAATCTACATACTTTCGAGACTACAGTACACTTACTGGTAAACGTGATAAAACAACTTAAACACCGTCAATGCAAAGCAGTGGCGGATTTAGGATCTGGTTAAATGAGGGGTGCAACAATGGCGTATTTAGGGAGGTAGTAAGTAGTAAAATATCGATTTTTATCTTTCTAGAGTATAGCTAAGATGTACACCCCTGGAACAAAATCTTGGCTAACATTGGGTCCAAAAATTTGGATTTTGTTAGGTATTAGAACTAAATTATCATTAGTGGTGAATTAAAACAACCATATATTGCATATTTCTTAATAAGTCTGTCCACAAACTTTTGCTTTCGGTTGAAAATGTTTATCATCATTAAAAATCACACCAACAATAAAATAAATATTTTTTCAGATTTACATACTTGCAATAGAACTTGTTCCGGCGCAGCGAGACTAGAAAACGTTCCCAAGACAGAGGCCAGCGGCGTGACGTCACATGCTCGCTGCTCATAGCACAGACTAAATGTACAGGGTGATTCCTATAACGTTCTCATCCCAAATTTTTCGTTTGTATTTGGAAATAAATTAAAAATATTTAATGTATATTTTTTCCAAGGATTTCAAAAATTTCAACAAAAAAACAATTGAAAGTCAAATAAGAGTGGGAAAAAACAACGTTTTTTAAATTAGAACGAAAATATAACATAACATATATATTTACTAAAATACTGATGATAATAGTTAAAATAATTTATATGAATAAATTAAATTTTATTTACGTTTAACAAAGGAAATAACATCAAATTAAGTAACATCAAATATCTTAATGAACAAATAACATTTATATTTAAAGGAACTATTCAAAATGTCCTCCATTATTTTTGATACAAATAGTATATCGTTTATATATTTTATTATTATTCATTACATTTTGTAACATGTTGGAATTATTTATATTTTCTATTTCTGCCAAATTTTTAACTTTCAATTCATCTATATTGTTACTTTTATTTTTATAGACTTCAGTTTTCAAGTGTTCCCATTAAAAAGTATCCAGTGGATGAATTTAAGTCTGGGCTTCTTGGAGGCCATGATATAGTTCCATGCTTTTCTATCCACTCTGAGTATTTGTTAATTAAAAAAATTCCGAACAGGTATAATATTATGCACAGGTGCTCCATCTTGGTGCCAAATAGTATCATTTAAGATATCTATAGGCACTATTCTGTCAATATGTTCCTCTCTTTCAATTTGTAAATTAAAATATCTGACTAGTCAAAATTTCATTAAAGAAAATGGGGCCTACAACGTCATTGTTAATTTTGCCACACCATACTCCTAGTGAATTTCTCCCTTGGAATCTGATTTTATATATTTTATGTGGATTTCCTACTGACCAGTAATGCGACTTTTTTCTATTAAATATGCCTGCTGTGTTAAAATTTGCCTCATCACTCCATAATAATATATTTAAAATATTATTGCAGTGTTCTACGTTTGTTTTTATCATCTTCATGTAACATTTGTACTGGCTGTATTTTGTGTGACATATATTTATCCTTTATTAAAGTTTTCTTGAATGGAGTTGCAGGATATATTTAAATTTCGAGCAGCATTACGAATGGGACAGATTTTCCTCAAAATAAAGTGTAATACTTAACTCATTTTCTTCTGTTAGCACAGTTTTATGTTTATTTCTATTTTCTTTATTTTGCACTGATCCCCTTTCCCTATATCGTCTATTTAAGTTTTCAGAACAAGTACGATGTGGTACCTGCCCGTTAGGATATTGAGCGTTATACATTCTATGAGCAACACAAGAGTTTTTATCACTTATTAAATAACATTCTAATATATCCTTTTTTTTTTCTTCTAATAAGTAAGGCATTTTTAACTTTTAATCAACATAATGAGTTATAACACAAACTATCTAAGTGACAGCTCAAAAAACATTTAAAGTCAATTCGGTGTTAAATTATTTCAATTTATTATCATCAGTATTTTACTAAATATGAAGGTAAATATATATGTTATGTTGTATTTTTGGAAATATAAATATATAAATCTTCCTCCAAATTATAAAAATATTATATTATATTTAAAAAAATATTGCTTTGTTTTTTTTCCACTTTTATTTGACTTTCAATTGTTTTTTTGTTGAAATTTTCGAAATCCTTGGAAGAAATATTATCGAAATATTATAAGTTATGTTAAACATTTTTAATTTATTTTCAGACAAACCAAAAAATTAGGATGAGAATATTATAGGAATCACCCTATACATTTACAGTAATCTATGCCCACAATAAATAAATAAACTGCATTAGTTATAATAACTCAGGAGTCATAGTCTGATGTAATAGAACACATTTCTCTATAACCGTACGAAAGCATATAATAAAACAGTTCTATGTGTGTTATATTCAAGGTGTTTCAAATATGGTATGCTAAACTTCTACAGGATATACTATGGGTCAAAATAAACAAAATCATGAATCGAACCGTTTCCAAGATTTTTTTTTTGTCTTTTCAGAAACTATTAGAGATAAATATGATAATAATAATGACATTTAGAATTAGTCGCAATTTCAGTGGATTTGGCTTGTATCCCACGTTTTGTAATTTTTTCTTCAATAGTTTCTGAAAAACAAAATATATTTCAGGCAACATTTTACACACCCTGTCATCTTGAAAATGGTTCGTTTTTGGACACATGCTCATAAGAATTTTTTGCTTACTTTGACACATATGTCCTATAGAAGTTTGGCATACTATTTTTGAAACACCTTGTATATATCACACAGAACTGTTATTGTGTGTATAAAATAAGTAGGCACCTAATAATATTTATGTATTCCATAATACTATTTATTGTTGATTATTTCTTAAATGTTGCAATATGCAATTTATATTGTTTATAAAACCAACAAGTTCCACACCATAATAATGTGTACATTTGTCAAATCGTGCGAATCGCCTTTCTGAAAATCTTCTTCCAATTCTTTATCACGTAATAAACAAATATTAACCCTTTTAAACCATGTAATCCATAACATTCTAAATAATGGTATTATGGACTTCATTCTACCAGCACTGTACATACAATGGACCTCTCGTCTGCAGTTGAGCTGCGAGCATATGACATCAGTCCAACAAGCAAATAACGTACATAGTTTCTGCGGTTGCTATTATGTTTACGATAGTTTCATTTCCAAAATAAATTTCAGATATTAGCAGTAGGCTCTAATGTATCATTTTAACGAACGAAAACAAACGTCCGAGCGTGCATTGACATTTATTCAGTCGAATGCGTTCAAACAAAGAAATATAATTTGAGAGCTGATGATACGTTAATGCGAAATGCGATGTTGTCAAGACTACCTTTATAGTAATATTTATATATTTTATGTACTGTTTTATGATAACATAATATTAACTAACGCAAGTGTTATATACAATATAATGTATAGTGAATTTTGTATGAACATACAAGAGATAAGTTGTTTGTTAGATAGGTATAATAAAATCTTAATATCTAAATTCCTGTATAATATGTATGTCGAACATTTTTTAATTTTAATATTCATTTAGATAAAATTCGCTGTCAGATTCCGACTTCTCCGTATATTTAACACCTAGGGCGAGAAGCTGTAGGGGGAGCGCCCCCTGCCCCCAAATCCGCCACTGATGCAATGGACGAGTTGTCTAATATATAAAATAACTTGAAATTGAAATTATAAATAATTATTATAACGACATAAAAAAGTGTTACATTTAGGCATGCAATTTTAACAGTGGCAACAGCATGTTGCTGTCTAAAAGTATAAGAATTATTTATTTATTTTATTAATATCAACATTGATTAAATTATTGTTATTTTTCATTGTTATATTTAGGATTATTTTAAATTTTCAAAATGCGGCAACTTGTAAATGCCTTTCTATTGCAATTACTGACATTAATTCTTAACTGTTTGACCCAACATATCCTCAAAATTAAACACTGTATCCACTTTGATAAAGTAAAAGACAACACTGAAATATTTTCTATTGAAACTTACCCTGGTAAGTCTGTGGCCAAATTTGTTTTCTCTGTACTATCCGACTTTCCATCGTAACTAATTGTTGATCGACGACCCACCGTTGTCCCTAAAGATAACGGGGTGTTCTTAGATACAGTTCGAGCTTTACTTGGGGCTTGTATACCTAATATGACAAAAACAAAAATGTGCAATAACACTACACCAACAAATGGATTAGCAGAAAAAAATGAAAATTAAGCGGGGTAGATTAATATTATTATTCTAATGTTTTTTAACTAACTTTAAAATTGAACTGAATTGTTGTGTGATCTTTATTAGAGGTTTGCAGCATCAACTACACACCTGTACCTGTGCATCATGACTATTTCATAATTGTGTGAAGAAATAAACACCTAATAATGTAGTGTGGGGGGTACATAAGGATCAATTTTTTACATTAGTTATCAATACCAATAGGTAGCGAATTTCGGGTATTCATTTCAGACAACTTTTACATGCAATTACATATAATATAATGTAAACATTGGATATAACATTCTCAAACAATATAATAAAAGGCAACATATTTTACATGTGAAAAAGTTGCAGCAAGTCGCAAAAACAAACAAACTACACAAACAATGAAACGTGTCGGCGAGTATCGCAATAACAAATTAACCTCTTCTATTTCCATTTCAGTAACATATATGAACATGAATAATATGTACGTAGCAGTGCGGAATCAGAGACAATAGTGTTTAATTTCTTCACAGCATGCAGTGAACTTGAAGAAGTTAAATGAAACTTTATGTAACACATTTCCTCTGAAATCGTAAGACGTGGTACTACTAAAAATGAAGTACATATATGACTCTGAAAATCTGGAATACATATGACATTTTTCATGAACCCTGTAAGCCCGAAACATCAGAATTTACTACAATTGAGGCAACAAATGTTGTATTCGATCTTTGACAATACCTTTTTGATTTATCGGTGGATGCTGTTGAAACAGTAAAACAAAAAATTTTAAACCGTTTTAAAAACATCCCAGATTTCTCACAATGTCACATATAGCGGATCTTGTTAATGGCAAAGAAGTAGACTTCTGTACACGAAGCACAAACGTGGTGCCTCTAAAATATTTTAAATATTTTTAAGCATGAGCCAGTTATATCTGTAGACACTCAACAGACATTTTAACGTTATAAATGAATTTTTGAAAACAGGCGCAAAATTAAGTCTGGAATATTTAGAACAAATGTACACCACAGACATTAGACAATCCCCGAATTCCACAGCCAAAGCTGTCTACAAGGGGGTTACACTTAGAAAAATTTGGACATACAACCCTTTCCAATGCTAGTGGCGAGATTCGAACCTACATAGATACTTTTACTATTGATTGATAGTATTTGTGTTTGTGTTACATCCACCAATATTTCCAGTCCTCTTCAAGATATTTTTCATAATCCGTTAATTATAATTTAACTTTGTACATTACGGAACTCATCAAATAAAACTACAAGATCATGTATGATTTGCATGAATGAACATTTTTAAGCAGTGACAGTATCTCGAGCCAACCTTGGTTTTGATGTCATGAATACCAGAAATTTGTTCCCTAATTTTCAATACTCTGTGCGAGACTGGTAGGCTACACGTTCCAAATATAATTGGATGTACTGTAAAACAAACGAGTGATGGCGAACAGACGCGCAGATATCGCTACGCCCTACTCAAAGATAATTATTGATGTGACAAACCGAAGTAGAATACCAGTGGCGCGTAAATTATAACAAATTAATGTGAATGTAAATAAAAATACTTACCCGCAAGAACAGAGTTAATATGTAATACCTCTGAATAACACATTTGTTATTCTGCTCTAGCCGAGGAGTGGGGTAATATTGAAATTTGGTCAACGGCGCATACCCACCGCTCGCCATCACTTGTGTGTTTTGCAATAACAGTAAAACTTTTTTTGCAATAAAAATAAAAAGCAACATTTAACTTGTTTTAAGTTTAAATTCAAACCATGCAACCTGTTCATGTGTAAATTAACCACAGCGCTCACTGCTGTATTCTTCAAAAACATAGTAAAATTATTATTACAAACATCTAATTTTAATATTATATAATGTGGGATTTATAGATTGTATGTATAAAAAAAAATACTTGCCAATTTATAGATTACACAACGTAATTCTTCTTATGTTTCCTTTTACACAATTTATAAAGTGATATTATAATGAATATTTAACAATTATTTTTTATAATCCGTTGAAACTAGAGAATCAATTACTATTTTTATTATCATATTTTACATTAGAATAAAAATATAAACAAACTGTTTTACATAATGGTACAAAAACGTGACATATTTTTAAGCAAAAGCTCATCGACTTACTGTTTTCCGTCGTCGTTTTTGGTTGAGCACTGGCAGGTCTAGCGTTAAGTCTAGCACTATTTTCCTTAATGGTAGCACTATCGACAGTATTTTGTCTTTTAAAACCTGATTGATGATTATTACTTTGAGTGGCAGGTACTTGAGGTTGAGGGCCCGTCCTTAAAGTTTCACCTAAATACAGGAAACAGAACAAACACACAGGTTAGAGCATAAAATATTATATAGGAGTTGATTATTAATACAATATAAACATTTGACAGTAAAAAAAAAAAAAAAAAAAAAAAAATATACCAACCTATTGTGCCACCTGAAGAGAAAAGAGAAAAAAACACCAATGAGAAAAAAATATCACAAGAATAAGGTACAACATACTAACCTCCACTCGAGGCCCTTCGGTTAGGCTTAGCGTGTGTCGCAGATATTGAACGGTGGACACCACGGTGTGAAGGACTCTGTGCTGTAGGCTGAGGTGCGACTTGTTGTTGCCCCGACATATTTCTCAAAGAGAGACTGCTACCACTACGACTACCATCACTTTCAGGCTGAAAAGAAGATACCATGATTTATGAATTATGATGTAATTCTAGTACTTATTAGTGTACAAAAAATAAATTGAGTTTTTTGTATATAAGCATTTGCCTTGCATCAGTTTATAACGGAGCTACAACATAGTTATAAGCTAATAAATTCAAAATATCTTATGGGGACTCTTCCGTTAGCGTCAAAAATAAGATACATAAATATATCAGTAATGTAATTTGGTATCGGTACAGGTGCAGATCTCGACGTCCCATGACTAATATGGTTACTTTTCTTTTTTTTTTTTTGATTGACAAACGTTCAATATACTACCCTCTACTTTTTTGAATATGGATTTTTTTTTTTTGGAACTTTTCGTTTCAAAAATCGACTTCCTGAGGACAGTTCTTTGAACACTGTTCTATTAAGAAAAAGTTTTCCTAATTTATATACTTGTTTGCTTAGCTTGCCTTCCAATCGTTGAGAGCTTAACACTTTCAAATGAATAATTTTTCAAGGTGGTCAATCCTCTTAAGTTGCAAAAATTTTATATATCTTGTCAAACTTTTATCTCGATATCATGATTAGTTGGGGTAGTTACAGAGAGGATGGTGATGTATTTTTGCCATAACTTCTTGCTTTTTTTTTAGACATTTATAATGGAAAGATGTGCCAGTGTTAAAAATTGCATAAAAAAGTCCTCTTACTAAATGTCAATAGGAGCTATCATTTTGGAGTTTTTTGTATTTAAATATTGCAATGTAGCCCAATTTCTAATTATAATATCATGATAGAAAACAACTTTAGCTCTCAGTTTGAAAAATTTCTCAGTTCTTTTTATATCAGTTGCATTTGTTTTATATTATTAGCACAATTTTATAGTGAAATATTAGGCGTGTTCTTTCTGAGACCTCAGTTAATCTAACAATAAGACTCGGCCCACCATGCGTCTTATTTATACATCCATTCACCCCAGAATATTCCCTGCCGTTAGCGTACAATTCCAGTCTCATCTAACCAGTCTACATAGTCCAGTGGCGTAACAATATTATTGTTTGGGTTTGGCAACACGTTAACGACTGACTAAACATCAACAGGAGACAGGTGGAAGTGTTATTAGCGAAAATCAAACAAAGGAGGATTTACCTTGAATACCAACAAAATTCAATGTGGCAAAAAATCTCGATTACCCAAAGTTGACACTATTATCCATATTTTCTGTCATTTGATCATTCACGTATTCATAAATTTTGTAACTTCCCATTTTTCTGAATTTTGCGAATTTGTTCCGTGGGCAAAATTTTAATTAATAACATGTTACTCTCTGAGTAGGTAAATAATAAAAATTACTAAAAAAAAAAAAAAAACGGCGTAACAAAAGTTACCCACGACTAGCTCAGTCTCAATAAAAAAAAAAAAAAAAAAAAAAATAAACGTGGGTTCGACAAAAAAATTTACCACTATATGTCCGGGGCACCACTAGCAAAAACAAGAAATACAACCTGGCTAGGAGGCTGGTATGAGGTCCAAACTACTTTTTTTGTAAAGGAAAATATTTCTGAAGAAATTAAATCTCTATAAAATAACTATTTTGCGTGAATTAAACAATTTATTAAACCATTTTTTTTGTTTCTTTTTCATACTAGGGACAATACTAAATTGTTTAGTACATGTCAGTGGACGTGGACTTCGGAATTCTGTTTCATTGAATATCGATGCCCACTCGTAGTAATAAAATTACACTAAGTTGCCTTACAATACACATTTTAAAAAAGACTTAGTACTAGCAATATAAAATAACAAACTATAAAAGAAGAGGAACTATTTTCATTGGTTTATCACAGTTTATAAAGGGATTAAAAGAAGAGAAAAGAAAAAGGAATGATAAGAGAAAGAAATATATTCGCACCCCAGAACTCGCAAATACTTCACAGGAAGGTAGCATCATTAATCTCATTCATATTATATGGTTCTGATTGTATTAATATATCCTTGATTGTTTTTTTAAAGAGTCGTTGAGTTTTTATTTCTTTTATATATCTGGGTAGGCAGTTATACCATTGCAGACATTTATCATAACAGCCTTTTTCAAGTAAAGCAGTTTTATGAACTGGATAACAAAAATTATCTTTATGCCTTGTGTTATGTTGATGTTTTATAAGGGCACCTTTAAAGTTGTCTCTGTTGTTGTAAACGAAACACAAACTTTCATATACATATACACCTAATACAGTTAATACTTTAAGAGTTCTGTACAGACCACGACATGAATCGCTTACTCTGCACCCTGTCATGACCCTAATTACTCTTTTCTGGATCCTAACAACCTCCTGACTGTGTGACCCCCACCCAAAATATTATTCCATAGGTCATTAATGAATAGAAGTTACCATAGTAAGCTGTTAATAGCATACTCTCATCTACCACTTGTTTTAGTTCCTTAATTGAGTAGCAAACTTTGCTGAGTTTTCCATAGAGCAAGTGCACATGGTCCGATCAATTCATATTCTGATCAACAGTGACCCCCAAGAATTTAGTTGAGTTTGTGAACGCGATGTCTCCATCATTAATTTTTATTTCTGTAGGATAGGTCTTATCATTTCTATTGTGCCTGAATAGTATGCAGTTGGTTTTTCCGTATTTAACAGTAATGAATTATTATGAAACCAATCTGTGATTAGTGACATACTTGCCAGTGTCTTTTCTTCTATTATGGTAAAAGTTTTTTCAGAAATTAAAACATTTGTATCATATGCGTATTTTGTTAAAATAATTGCATCATGTGATTATCATCGATAGGTCATTTATATATAATATGAATAAGATCGTGAGTTTAAATAATCTAATCAGAGAAGTAAGTATATATTATAGGTTGTGAATGTGTACAATATTCACAACCGTTAGTGTATTATAGGGGGGAGTGCCCTTCAGTGATCACATCCGGTTTATAGAAAATCTGTTATATTTTTCCTCTTATTCATTCAACTTCGACATGATATTTAGATATGTATTTTTTTTAATTGTGGAGTGAATGTAAGATTAAACGGTGGAAGCCGAATCACTTCCTAACACCTAAACTTGATTAAACAATTAAAACTAAAAACTAGGCTTATCTGATTTTTGTTGTGATTTGCAATAATTTTTGAGGGCAGCATGAAAGGGATGATTCCTCTAAGCAGGTAGACGGCTCGTGGTAAAACCAGGGAGTAAAATGTGAGAATGTTGAATTTCGTTATTACTATTACAGAGGGTAACTCCCAAACTCCAAATTCCAATTCTTAAATCAACAGTGACACATGTTTACTCTTCAAGTCCTTCAAAATTGTAGCTTGATCATAAAGTGGCAGGGTGAAAATACAGGAAAATACAATAAATCCAAGAAAAAGAAATCTCAGAAATTCCAGAAAGAAAAAGATCCAATTCAAAATAAAGCCTCAAGAATGGATGGCAGCTTAGTCGTGGCCCAGGACACACAAAGCTGGGATATAATCGACAGCACCAGAGGTAACAGCAAATTGTGGAATCTGACCAAGTCCTAAATTGTGAGGGATAATACACAAAACCAAATAACACAACTTAAATTTGTGAATTTCCAAAGAATCCCGAAAATTGGGGTGCTAAATGGCACGTTTAAATTAGAAATATCACAAGACAACTCTACTGTTCAAAAAGTAAGCTTTAACTGATGTTTTTTTCTTTAAAAAAAAAAAAAAAGAGTAGTAGTATATCTTCTACGAAAGGAATTAATTATTGTGAATATGGATAGGAAGAAAACATTTTCCTTGAATTTAATACTAGACCAATATAATTTAGGATAATTACTAATAAATAAATATGTCAATAATTGTTTAATTATTAATTATCAACTAATAATTATTAACTTTTAAAATTGAAACATACTAATATAATATCCTGCGCATATTCTCACAATCCTAGTAGTGTTGCCAACTGAAGAAGGAAATAACCCATTCTAAATATATCTAAACCTGGAGAATTAATAATAATATACCCTATTAACAATTAAGAGAGAATTAATAGTCGTAATAATCCTAACCCGATTACTAAGATGAATTTAATAATGGAATTATTAGAATTAAATTATTAATTTTAAACGTATTCTTGAAGATCACGTGAACAGCTGATTCGTTAGCTCTATGGCAGGTAAATAGAATTTGACAGCAAACTCATTGAAATCTACATGCTGAACGTAAATAAAATAGATGCAAAATTAATTTAAAACCACATATGTTAAAATTGTAAATCTAATCGTTAAAAAAAAGTTATAATAATAATCTAAACTCCAGGAAGGTTTACTCTAGCTTATACATAACTATATTATAAATTAGATGAATTGACTCGTTAATTATAAATTAGATGAATTGACTCGTTAATATTTAATTCGGTATTTATTATATACAAGGTGAACCTACAAATAAATGGATTAACTTCCATTAACTTTTAAATAAACAACAAAGAAAGCATATTGAAAAGTGACCATAACAAAAAATTAATGGTAAGCACAATCAATTACATTCTTCACTTCAACATTTGTTGGTTCTTCACTGCAATGTCCGATTTTTTCCGGTAATTTTTCTAACCTGGTTATTTATCTACTTCAACGAATAAAGGTCGGTTCCACATCAATCAACTAATTTGTTAAATTCTTAACTCACTTAACTGTAACATAACTTTTCTATAAAAGATCGATGAATGCAGGAAAATCTTAATTGTTGTTTTACAGCTTTTCAGCGCCATGTTCGATTAGTTCTGAATAAGAAAGTGTTGACTTAATGTAGCTAATAAGTTACACAACTTTAAAGCTCTAGAAAAGGTCTTGACAATGTTACAGGAACTTGAAATAGAACACTTTCAGTGATCATTACTATGAAGTGATTCTTTGGTAATGGTGTGCAGGTGGCATTACTACTAATTCTCACTTTAAAGTAATGCAGAATAGTATCCGAGACGTTGCACATCTGCAGCAGTTACTTGGAAGTGTAATAACTCCGCAGTAGCTGAATTTAGTAGAATTTATGTAATTGTTACTACATGGGCATACTACAAGGTGAATTTTACACTAAAGTAGCAAATTTAGTGAGAGTTATGTATTGCCTACTAAATTAAAGTTCCGATGCCAGTTCCCGTCACTTGGTGCTAATTGGGTTTCAGTAATAAGTTTTCCTTTGACAAAAAAGTACATTTTTCACATCACAACTACAAATTCACATATGTTTAGTATTAAAGCTGCAAATCGTTTCTGTGTATCATGGTCGTAGAGTACAGATGTACTTACTGTCGCCGACATTCACCTTGACCGCGAAACTCTTTCTCCAGTCCAGTCTATTATTAGTTTTCGAGTTGTGTACACGTTAAGTCACTTGGGCGTATTGCATATTGTTTTTGTTTTTAATTTATTTGTTGTACTGTATTGTTGATATTAATTTAATAATAAAGTATGGCAGACGTACGCAGGGATAGATAACGGCCATTTGCTGACAAAGTGAATAAATTCATAGGTGAATTCCCGGATTTATTCTATGATGATGCTAAAATAATTTGTAAAGTGTGCGAGGGATAAGCATGATTGTGGACTTCACGTAAATAGTGTACACCATAAAAATAAAAAAATGGCGTGCCTTCGACAACACAGTTTATGTTTGATTTACTATTAATGCTGATTGCCTGTAATGTTCCGCTGCACATGCTCGATAAACAACCATTTCGAGAGTTCTGGAATGAATACAATGCCCAGGAAAAGTTACGAAGTCGCACAACGTTATGCAACTATCTACCAACTGTACACGTAGACATGGTAAATAAGATGAAATGTGAATTAAAAAATACACGGCTGTGGTTATCTATTGATGAGACAACAGATTGTAAAAAAATTATATTTTAAATGTTATAGTACGAGTACTGGACCCTCTTAAACTGACAGTTCCACTGTTACTAGCTAGCAAAAGACTAAGTCAGTGTACTAGCGAAACAATTACCAGGGTGGTGCTGGAGACGTTAGAAAAATTTGAACTGTCAAAAAGTCAAGTGTTGATGTTTGGGACTGATGGCGCCGTGACAATGCGTTCGGTAGGCCGTTCTTTGCAAGAACAAGGTTGTACGTTTATATATGCTACGTGTAAAGTGCATGCTTTACATCTTGTGGCAGAAACTATTCGAAAATGTTTTCCAGAGGTGGATGCATTAATAGTAAACACAAAAAAAAGTGTTTCTTAAATCTCCTAAACGTCTCCGTGCATTTCATAGCAAGTGTCCCGGTATTTCTGAACCACCACAGCCGATTCTTACACATCTTACACGTTGGGGAACATGGTTGCAGGCAGCTTTTTATTATGCTGAATATTTCTAACAAATAAAAGCTGTGATACTACAATTCAATAAAGATGAGGCTGCAGCTATTAAGGAAAGCCAGACAAAATTCGAAGATATTTCCGTTGAAACAGCTTTAAAAAATATTGTGAAGAACTATAAACTATTACATGAAAGCATAAAAAAATTAGAAAACAGTGTGTTGTTGTTAGCGGAGTCACTGCAAATAGTGGACGAAGTAAATCTACTGCTACACGCTATAGGTGACGCAACAAATGAGCGTGTTAAAGAAAAGTTTGCAAGTGTGCTAAATAAAGACACAGGTTTTACCAAATTAAGACAAACATGTGATGGTGCAGCCCCAGATCCGTTAAGCGCGTTCAAAGATTATTTTACGTATGTGTGTATTACATCAGTAGATGTCAAACGGTCGTTTTCAAAATATAAGAATATATTTTCACCAAAGCGAACATCACTCATGGAGACAACCATAGAAACATACCTGATGCTGCAAAATGGCTACACATCTTCTCCAGTTTGTGATAAGCAAGCTAGTTCATCAAGGTAGTTAAGAGGGTAAGTTTTACATACATTGTTATAAATTGTAACAATTTATTGTTTTTCGTATTAGTTAATTTCGCGTACGCCACTGTCCCACGGAACATTTTTGACAGCCCTATTTATTATAAATGTCTGAATTAAACGTTCTATTAAAAGGTCGTATTTTACTGGAAAAAGATTGTTTTATGTTTAAATTCGGAGTAGGTCTTCCTAGTATTTTTATTTCGATTTTGTTGGTGAAAGTTCGACTACAGACTGACTGCTATTAAATGTTGTACAGAACTCATTTTTGCAATGATAAAAATGCCATTCATACACGTACATATATAAAAAAACTGGGTTAACTAAAGCCCTGAGCCCTGAAGATACCGCTAAGCTACTAAGTTTGCATTTGGTTTGCAACCGGTTGAACCTTTATGGAATAAACTCATATGAAGAAGGGAGAGGCTGAGAGCTCGTTAATGTGCAGGACTGCAAAAGGACTAATTGGTTACTGGCTGTTTACAAACCAACATCTATGTCTAACGTAAATAGAAGTGGTAGCGACGGCACCCGGTCGCGACGGCACCACCGAAATGATCAGTGATTTTATATATTATAAATTATAACCAATTAAATAGAATACTGGGTGTCTTTAAAAATGATTTAAAATTGTTGTTAATTGTGTTCAAAATGCAGCAAATTTATACAAGAGATGAAAAAGTGGACATGTTAATTATTTATGGGGAATGTAGAAAAAATGGCGTTGCGGCTAGACACCTTTATGCCGAACGATATACTGATAGACAATGTACAGCGAGAAATTATTTTAATCGTCTTGAAAATCAATTCTGAAGTGAGCCCAACAATGATCCCGAAGAAAAATTTAATTCTTGACGAAGGAACAGAAATTAATGTTTTGGCTCGAGTAGAAGTTGATAAGACGGTTTTTTTTAAGGCAAACTGGGTTTGAATTGGAAATCAGTCATCAAACAGTAAGCCGAATTTTGCACAAATACCACTATAAATATTTTAAACACCAATTGCAAAAGGACTTGTACGATAATGATTACGAACGTAGGATGGAATATTGCAATTGGATTTTGCAGAATAAATACAAAATGTTGGTCACAACAAGAAAATCAAAATTTATTACAGGAGGTTAATTTTCAAGTGCGGTTCGGTTTCAATGTTTGGCTTGGAAGAATCGAGTAGAATAATTGGTCCAATGATATTTGAAGGACCCCTGACTGGTGCCAGATACTTGGGATTTCTGCAAAATGAAATTGAGGATAGTTTAGATGAATTACCTTTCCATTTACGACAGGGAATGTATTTTCAATAAGATGGCGCTCCTCCCCATAATTCAAGGACAGTAATTGGTTACCTTCAATGGAGATTCAGAGAAAACGTAATTTCGACGAATGGTCCTGTGAGGTGGCCTACAAGGTAGCCTGATTTAACACCCCTTGATTTCTTTGTTTGGGGTCATCTAAAAAATATTGTCTACGCAACCGTCATTACAACCCCTGTAGACCTGGAACTACGAGTAAGACGCGCAATTAGTAGCATAACGGGCCAGCAATTGGCGAACGTTCTTCGAGAAACAGCTATGCGAGTTCAGAAGTGCATCGACATTAATGGACAGCATTTTGAACAACTGTTGCAATGTTTTGTGTTCATTTTTTGTATTTCAAAGCCACCTTATGTATAACAAGGAAATTAGAACAAAATTGTATTTTCTTATTTTCTTTTAGCTGTAATTTTGTTTGTATTTATCACACATTTTAATACGACATATGAATAAATTCCTTATTAACACGTTAAGCGCCAAGGCGGTCCCTAGGGACCGATGGTGGATTTGTCTAGCAGGCCACGGCGGTCCCTAGGGACCGCTTGGATATTCTAATACAAGACTGGCTATACACGCCAGCGGGCTAGTATAGATTCCAATTTAACATCATAGGTGGACCGCTGTGGCCTGTGAGGAATGTCTACTGTAGGCAACTTTTTAATATAAAGGATAAATAAAAATTCAGGGCTGCTTATAGGTTTTTTTATGACTCTTTTAAGTTATAAACTTTTAGGCTAATAATATCAATCGTAAATAAGTAAATAAAATAGTAATTGTACCATAAAAATGAAAAGATATGTTTGGGACCACTACTTGTGATATTTAGCAAAGCAATCTGTACAAAAATGAGGATTATCAGGACAACTATCACAATATGTTGTAACTTTTGGCACTTTATTTTTATCTATTTCTCCCTTGAGTTTCTTGTCATAACAGCCTTTACAATAACGTCGTACTTTATGAGCAATGCCATTCTTTTTCTTCATTAGATGAACCTCGTCCTTTTTTTGTGATCTGGATGCAGAGCCAGACCTATCCTCCTCATCCTCTGGAAACATTAGGTTTTCTATAATACGTTCCTTGAAATCCGCTATCGAGATAGTAGAATTATTTATGGATTTGAAAAGAAAATGTGCAAATAACTGGCTCATGTAATAATAATAAAAACTACGCATGTCAAGAGGACCGCTAATGGGACCGCTATGGCGCCGACGGCACATTGTTCCCACCCCGCCACGTTGGTCCCTAAGGACCGCTACAATCGAAACCCCAAAAAAATGAGAAAATATTTTCTAAAAAATTTTTTTTACCATTGCAATTTTTTTTTAATTAAAACAAGTTAAAATAACGGGAAAAAAGTTTTTGGCACAAGGGGAAGTTTTCGTCATGTTGCTTTGGCGCTTAACGTGTTAATAATAGTACTAAAAAATGGTACCACGGTACCAATATAGTTCCATTTGAAAAAATTGAGTTTTTCCCCAAAAACCATTTTGATAAATTTTATTTGCTCACGTAATTTAGTGTTTTTGACGGTATTTCGATTTTTCTAGCATTACACGGGTCATTTAGAATAAATCGGAACCGTTATGGCATACTTAAATGGAAAACTAAAAATTATATTATAAAAAATATTGACGTTTGTAATGTCACTTATTTGGTATCGTTGGATTCAGAAAATTATGCGGAATTCAATAATGCAATAATATACACTGTGTTCCATTTAAAAATCGAAAGTCAGTGTCACTTCCGGTGAAAAAAAAATCACTTGTACGTCAAAAATTGCTGCTTATTATGTATATAGGATATCCCGAATTTCAATCAATTATCTTCAAAACTAGATAAAAGGGGGTGTACCATGATCCTGTTACACCCGGTATATTGCGCTGATTATTATTACGAAAAATTAAATACAACTTTTTTCGTTATGATTTTTGGGGGTTGCATAAACCGGCAAACTATAGCAAAAGCCATCACTGATATGGAACACTTTTATATGCGTATGTTGTGACTCTTTACATTTCTTTACTCAATGGTGATGGGCTTTGAAATATTCAACATTTCAAATTTCACTTGAAATTTACAGGCAACATAAAATTTATTTTACCATATTAAAATCATCAAGATGATCATTTTCATACCAAATACCATAAGTTATATAATCTATCCGTATTTTTGTTTGCAATATTTATTATATACACTCGCCAAATTTTACATCCTTCACAAAACTTTTTTTATAATAGTTCCAAATATCAGATTATCTCTAAAGCATGCATGGTTTGAAGTGATTTAATCAAGAAATCAAAACCACATGGAAATAAAAGTAAAAATGCGATTTCACTTAATAACGGTAATTTTAACCTCAAATGACAAATTTAAAGATTTTTGGCAGCACTGGTAAGTTACCCGTAACATAATATATATGATCGGTAACTTACCAAAAAGGAAATATTACAGTAACTGAGCCAAAACACTTACAAAAAATATAATTAATTTTTTTTTAAATAAATAAATTCAATAACAGTATTTAAAAAAGTTGCATGTGGTTAGTTTTCCTTAGATATCTGTGACAAAAGAAACTTGCACATTTTTAGTAGTAATCTCCGTTTTGATTTAACAAAAATTTAAATTAAACTAATACTCACATCTATGCTTTTCCTTCCTAATAAAAGATACGTCGCAAAGGCATCATCATACTTCTGCGAGTCCAAAAAAATTTTCTACATCGTACCTATTAAAACCTAAACATACTAGTGCTTCTATCCTTTTTGGATCGCTCATGTCTTGTTCTGGTTCTACATAAGGTTTTAATTCATCATTCTCATATCTGCAAAAATAATAATACATACTGTCATTGCCTAGCATGTTATCTAATTAGACTTACATAGTACCACATTACATTTATGTGTTATATTTGTTTTTTTAAGTGTTGTATAAAACAACTACACCATAATAATTCACCCTTTAAAAAAAATTTCCCCTTTAAAAGATCAGATGACGAAAACAGTACTTGCGTGCACCCGAAGTACGGTACTATAGTAACCTGAATTAAATTTTTTTTGCGTCACATTTGAAAGGTTATGCAATATTTTACTTGCCCTGTTGTCCTCACATCATCTTTTCAAAGAGAGACATTTTAAAAATATAAAATTCCTTAAATTAACTTTTATTTTCAATATTTACAATATGTTACAAAACATTAATTATCTTCAGTCTTGAAGTCCCATTATAAAACCATTGAAACATTTCCAATGTTGCCATTGAAGTTTCATCTAAAATTGAAAATATTTCAATAAATTACTGTGATAAACTTGGGAGTGCTTTAAAAGAAAAACGTGAAAAACATTTTGAAACATTATTATGGTGTAGTGTCTAATCATATCAATTACGGAAACAAAATAAATTCTAACCATTTAAAGCTTATGAGTTATGTAATCTCTATTTTTAAATACAGCATATCTCACAAATCAAAGTCAAACTGAAAGGAATAATAGAAAATGAGCATGTCCTTTTATATGACCATATATCCCATTATCACTCATTAATTAGTTATAAACATTTCAAGTTGTTACATGTGAATACTATTATTATGGTTTGCCAAGACATTTTTAAAATTATATGAAGAAAATAGCGAGCTCGGTAGCTCAGTGGGCTAGTGTTAAGTAACAAAACTATTTGCCGACACCCGGGTTAAAATTCGACCCTAACAAAGTCGAACGGAGTGGTTGTATGTTTGAATTTTTTCAACTGTGTAACCCACACCCCAGCTGATCCGACTTTGAATTTAGGGATTATCTAATTTATGCAGTGTGTTTTATGTTCACATTTTATAGGAAATATAAAATATACACTTTATAGAAATATTCACAAGAATCTACTCGTCAGCCAACATCACTAGGTTGAGGCGCTCAAAAGTGTTCGAAATGGCTATAATAAAAAAATTTGCATTCCAGTTTCCCACAATCTTTGGAACGATCTATTAAAAATATTACGTGAAGACGGTCATCTATTGGAATATTTCCCTCGACAAGCTTTTCTGCTGTTACCATCACAAAAACCACACACAAATATCATGTCAGCATATTCGTACTAGTAAATATTTGTTTATTTAATGTTGATCAAATTAAACAGTTTTTAAAAATTACTATATCAGTTATAGTGATCGCATATTGCATATTTCATCTATGAAATTTCAAATTGAAATCTCAACGATACATATCAATGAAACTTCAATGACTAGTCACTTTTTTTCTATAACATTGATAAAAAAAATATTTGCGCCAAATGTCAATTATTCTAACCTAAAATTGGAAGATAAACATAAATTTTTGCTCAAAATCGGACAAAAGTAATCTCTTTAAACATTTTCCAAAAAAAAAAAATAATTATTAGGCTTGTGTGTAAACTGCCATCTGATCATCGACATTTGGATGTCATTATAACTCAGCCTACTTCAAATGAAATTATGTACCAATAAGATCGGATGTTTAAGTCTCCAATACAAAAGAAATTTGTTGAGCTTGTAGTCTTCAATACAAATAATTATTTGTTCTAATAATAGGGTGCACGTCTCAAGTGTTTCTGAAAAACAAGCTTCTGAAAATTCAGTGTTCAGTTCATAAAAACTTGGAATAATCAGTCCACAATGAGACAGGTGGCTCAGTGATTAATGTGCTAAGCCCGGATCACTAAATCGATAAACCGGTTCCCAGTCACTGTGTTATTTCCATATAGTTTCTATTTTTTTTAATACTTCATTCATAATAATACATATAAATGCCAACACAATTAAAAATAAATAGGAATAAAAATTGCTTGTAAATGACATGGAAATATAAAATTTAATTATTACTTTATCCTTTTCAATGCATTATTTCTAATTGAATACATTAATCTTTGCATATATTTTTAAATTACTTGAGGTGAAGTGAGACCAGAGGAGAAGATCAAGTTTCAATTAGTCAACCTTTCCTATGTTTTGACACATTATCAAGACTATTTAAATTAGGTTTTCCTTATGAAGGTAAGGTATATACTAAAAATTTAATCATAAACATCATGAACAAATAATAAATAGAATCTGACTAGTCAATGGTGTTTCTTCAAAATGTACTGGATTGTAATTATTTATTGCTCATGTTTGTTTCAATTTTTAGAAAATTTATACATTCACAAGGAAAACCTAATTTAATTAGTCCTGAGGAAGTGTCAAAATACATGAAAGATCGATTAACTGAAAATTGGTTTTCTCCTTTATGTCCACTGCACCTCAACTAATTTTAAAATATATGCATAGATTAATGTATTCAAATAATGTATTGAAAAGTATAAAGTAATAAAGGTTATTCTTCCATGTCATTTACAAGTAATGTCAATTTATTCCTATTTATTTAACTATGTTGGCATTTATATGTATTATTACGAATGAAGTATTAAAAAAAGAAATTGAAATTGAAAAAAAAGCAGTGACCGGAAACCGATCCATCAATCTAATGCTCCGGAGTCTAGCGCTTTAGTCACTGGGCCACCTGTAGCTCGTTGCGGATTAATTGTTCCAAGGCTTTATGAGCTGAACACTGAATATTCAGAGGTTTATTATTTGGAGACACGTGAGAGGTGCACTTTACTATTTGAACAAGAGTTATTTGTATAGTATTGAGGTCACGAAATTTCATTTTAATCGGAGACTTGAACGTCTAATACGCCCATGATAAGTAATTTAACGTTGGTATAATTGACTGCACTATAATACATACATCATAACAATATTATTACCCCCCTCCCCAAAGTTTTACTTTAGAATTTGATTCATATCAATCATATCCATCAAAAAGCTTATAATTAAACAACTCGATCAACCAGCAAATTAATAGTAACATCTAAAATTTGCAATTTTTTTGTTAGCTTTTCACTTATTCTTTTATTACATTAAAATTGGACCAATTTCTAATATTTCCAATTTCAGGTGAAATTTCATGGACATACATTTTAATGATATGTGTCCATCACTCATCACATCACTAGTCATCATCCATTACTGTTTAAAAATAAATAATATTGAATAATTTGATAGAAACGTCAAATTAACAAATTTATTTTACAAATAAACATGCAATAGTTATATAGTATAACTATTTAAATGGGCGGAACGCAATGGGAATTAATAGTCTGTTTCAGACACCTATATTTTAAATATTTCTAACCTAATTAACGAGTGAAAATTGGACTTCATAAAAAAAAACGTTGCACACAACATATTGTACAATCTGTATAAGAGACTACAAAACAGTTTTTTTAACTAATAATATGGCCAACTCTACAACAATTTTACATTTACAACAAATATTCTTTAACAACACATATTAAATGCAATATGACTAACCCCACGTACCCCTGGTTCATCCATTTGTCTTTCATAATGGTTTCTAAGCTAGCTCTCTTCGCTGGATTTAATACAAGGAACTTCTTTAGTAGGTTTTCACAGTCTGTGCTCATATAAAAGGGAATTCTGTACTTGCCGCGCAGAACTCGCTCTCTAAGCTCTCGTAACGTTGAGCCATCGAAAGGTAAACTGCCCGACACTAAGGTATATAAAATTACACCTAACGACCATACATCTACTTCAGGTCCATCATATTTTTTTGCCCTAAAAGAATAACAATATCTTACCAATGGAAAAGATACAAAAATAATAATAATTTAACCACTAGTTGAAATTATACAATTAGGGTAATTTTTTCATCCATTAAATTTATTAGATAAATACAACGAAAACAAATTATCACTAATAATTGAATTTCATGAAATAATTATCCACCAAATAAATTCAACAGGATATAAATAAACTGGTCTTATAAATACATGGAAAATCAATAGCTCTTAAAAAAGATATCAATGATGATTGAAAACAATAAAGTAATAACAAATACAGCCACTTTAGATATATTTCATATTGCACATAAGGTTAAAATTCCCTGTCTTCCAATTTCTTATGACAATTAAATTAGTTTTATAAAATATTACACTTTTTTTTGACAAAAACATTTAATTTGTTTTATAATTTCACAAAACACAATAAATTTTCACAATTATATTATGACATACATTTCAAAAAATCTCGCATGTGTCTAAAGCTCTGAACGTTTTGATCTTAATCCACAAGGATATCTTAAATTAAAATAGTATTCTCACTATTTTTTCCTGTAATCTATATGACCAATGGCAGTTTTAATTTTAGACCCTATTTGCATTAGACAATCAATCTCAAATAATCATATGCAATAACCTTGTGCTTATATTACCATATTATAATGCTACTTCATTTGATGTTTTATTAAGTTAGATTGATATATCACTGCATACTATATACCGGGTGTAACGGGATCACCCTTTTCTCCTTTAGTTTTGAAGATGATTGAAATTTGGGATATCCTATATACATAATAAGCGGCGCTTTTTGACATATAGTGATTTTTTTTCACTACCGGTTTCGCCGGAAGTGACACTAACTTTCGATTTTTAAATGGAACACACTGTATATTATTGTATATAAATAAGTGACATTTCAAACGTCAATATTTTTTATAATATAATTTTAATTTTCCATTTAAGTGTGCCATGACGGTTTCGATTTATTCTAAATGACCCGTGTAATGCTAGAAAAATCGAAATCCCGTCGAAAATACTAAATGACCTGATTTATGAACAAATAAAGTTCATCAAAATGGTTTTTGGGGCCAAACTCAATGATTTCAAATGGAACCATATTGGTACCGTGGTACCATTTATTAGTTAGGTTAGGTTAGGTTTGTTGTGAGTGGGTCTCAGTAGACCCATTTATTAGTACAATTAATAAGGAATTTATTCATATGTTGTATTAAAATGTGCGAAAAATACAAACAAAATTACAGCTAAAAGAAAATACAATTTTGTTCTAATTAAATGTTAAGAGGCAACTAACTAAGGTGGCTTTGAAAACAATGAAATATTTAGCTTGTCAAACACTTGTTGGTTTACCGGGGTTTTTATTGTGTCTTTAAAAATTGTTTAAAATTCTTGTTGTGTTCAAAATGTCGCAAACTTATACAAGAGATGAAAAAGTGGACATGTTAATTATTTATGGGAAATGTAGACAAAAAGCCATTGCGGTTAGACACCTTTATGTCGAACGATGTACTGATAGAAATGTCCAGCGAAAAATTATTTTAATTGTCTTGAAAATCAATTCCGATGTGAGCTCAAAAATTATCCCGAAGAAAATTTCATTCTTGACGAAGGAACAGAAATTAATGTTTTGGCTCGAGTAGAAGTTGATAAGACTGTTTCTTTAAGGCAAATTGGGTTTGAATTGGAAATCAGTCACCAAACAGTAAGCCGAATTTTGCACAAATACCACTATAAATCTTCTAAATACCAATTGCACCAGCACTTGTACAAAAATGATTACGAACGTAGGATGGAATATTGCAATTGGATTTTGTAGAATAACGTGCAGCCAAACAATGATTTTTTGGGAATGATTTTATTTTCGGACGAATCTAGGTTTACAAATTTGGGATTATTTAACCGACATAATACAAAATATTGTCACAAGAAAATCAAAATTATTATGGGAGGGTAACTTTCAAGTGCGGTTCGGTTTCAATGTTTGGCTTGGAATAATCGTTAGTAGAATCATTGGTCCAATATTTGAAGGACCCCTGAGTGGTGCTAGATACTTGGGCTTTCTGCAAAATGAAATTGAGGACAGTTTAACTGAATTGCGTTTCCATTTACGACAGGGAATGTATTTCCAACAAGATGGTGCTCCTCCCCATAATTCAAGGACAGTAATTGATTACCTTCAACGGAGATTCGGAGAAAATGTAATTTCGACGAACGGTCCTGTGAGGCCTCCAAGGTCACCTGATTTAACACCCCTAGATTTCTTTGTTTGGGGTCATTTAAAAAACATTGTCTACGCAACTGCCGTTACAACCAGTGAAGACCTGGAGCCACGAGTAAGACGCGCAATTAATAGCATAACGGCCAAGCAATTGACGAACGTTCTTCAAGAAAGAGCTATGATAGTTCAGAAGTACATTGACATTAATGGAAAGCATTTTGAACAACTGTTGTAACGTTTCGTGTTCATTTTTTTGTATTCCTTATGTATAACACGGTAATTAGAACAAAATTGTATTTTCTTATTTTCTTTTAGCTGTAATTTTGTTTGTATTTATCTCACATTTTAATACAACATATGAATAAATTCCTTATTAATAGTACTAATAAATGGTACCACAGTACCAACATGATTCCATTTGAAAAAAATTGTGTTTTCCCCCAAAAACCATTTTGATGAATTTTATTTGCTCATAAATCACGTAATTTAGTATTTTTGACGGGATTTCGATTTTTCTAGCATTACACGGATCATTTAGAATAAATCGGAACCATCATGGCACACTTAAATGAAAAACTAAAAATTATATTCTAAAAAATATTGACGTTTGAAATGTCACTTGTTTGGTATAGTTTGATTCAGAAAATTATGCAGAATTCAAAAATGCAATAATATACAGGGTGTTCCATTTAAAAATCGAAAGTTAGTGTCACTTCCAGCGAAACTTGAAGTGAACAAAAAAAATTGTCAAAAAGTGCTGCTGCTGCTGATATCCCAAATTTCTATCAATTATCTTCAAAACTAAAGGAGAAAAGGGGGATGTACCATGATTCTGTTACACACGGTATAATAAGATTTTCCAATGAATTTTATCATTCAGTTTCTGATGAATGGTCAACAAAATTATGGAAACAGTAATGGGTATTTCTTACTTGGAAAAGTTCAGGTGCAGCATATGGTGGACTACCACAGAATGTGTCTAATTTATTTCCAGGGGGTGAATTCGTTTGAAAATCCAAAGTCTGCGATTTTAATGTTCATTTCACTATCCAACAATAAGTTTTCAGCCTTTAAATCTCTGCAAAATTAAAAAATTATAATACAAAACTTGACTCTCTCAATGTTGTTCTTAAATATTTGTTGAGTTAATGTGTAAAAAGTGATATACAAATTTGTATTTTTATCCCACAAACTATATCTTAAGATATAGTTTGTGGGATAAAAAGAAAAAAAATCGTGCCATATACTTTAAAATGAAACATGACACTGCGAACACCGGTGTTTCGGAATTATTGTTCCTCATTTGCGCACCATAGCTTAAGGAATGTGATACGGAATGGAAAATATTAAGAACAACTAAATGATAGGTAGACAGTACAACATGCAGTAATCTTTTCATGCTTTCATGTATAGGTTAGGTTACGGTTAGGTTTCCTGTGGACCTTCCACTGCGGCCTTTAGCAGACCTATTGTGCTTTCATGTATATGGCACGATTCCCTTTTGTTTGTTTGTTTAAAAGTGCAAAAACAATGTTGCCTGATACAATATTTTTAAGACAGTTCAAGTACTCTTAGATAAATCTATGATTTATCTTTTGATGATATATAGAATAGGTATTAAACAAATTTTGAAAAAACAAACAAGATTCTTAAATACTTTTGGATAATTATTCTTATTCATTCGTCCAACTCGTGTATGTGCTATAAGTAAGCAATCAACATTTCAAAATGCCTCTTTCTCCTACAGTGTCTGCACAGTGGGCCAGATTCTTAAATCCCTAAATGACAAAATTTTATGTTTGTACCTGAAAATGTTACAGACCGGAAGGACAATATGCCCTCTTTATAAGATTGACATTATTAACGTGCAATTCATATTTATCTAGCACGTAGCCAAAGTCGCATCTTCAAATGTGCTGTAATATAATAATATAATAATTTGGTGATTTTCCTAAAATATCTTGACGTGTGGAACATGGAAAATATACTTCAAAATAGTTTATCGTGTCATTATTTGAACGATACAAATTTCTTATTTGCAAGAAAACATCAATATTTAATTTTAATGTCGTGCAATATGCTGAATACATGGACATGATATTAACCACAAGTGAAATCAAGTACAAAATTTGTTACATAACATTAGGTTATACTTAAGTTATTAATTTTAAACATTGATTATTTATATTAGCAACGATTAACATTCCTAAAAAGCTTAGAGTTATATTTATCTTATTTTAACATACCTGTGAATAATTCTTTTTTGATGGCAGTACTGTACTGCAGAGACAATTTGCCTAAATTTCGCTCGTGCCTCTTTTTCTTTCATTCTACCGTGGAGCACGAGGTAGTCAAATACTTCACCGCCAGAGGCATACTCCATTACCAGGTACAAAGTTTTTTCAGTTTCTATTACTTGAAATAGTTTCACTATATTTGGATGGTCTAACATTTTCATTATTCTTACCTGGAAGATAAATAAATACATATTAAGAAGTTACCACTTACATTATGCTTATTTTAAGATATAGGGTGGCCAGCTATATTTTGACTAATTTTTATCTGTACATCTGAGATGTACTGAAAATCTATTTAAGGTTCACATGTGCAGTATATTCATTTATATACAGGTTCAAAAATACTTATGTTTTGCATTTTTCTTATAGTATCTATATTTATAACTATTATATTTAACAATATCTATATTTAAGAGTGCTATTTCCAAAGTCGGGATCATCAATACTCGTGGAGGAAGATGAAGCGAAACAGCTAGGGGCGGGAGTCCCTCCTTCGTAATACCGTTGTTTAGTCCTTGCTTTCAGAACTCATAACTAAACATACATATTACAACAACATCTCACTCAAGGAATGAGTAATATCATCATATTTATGTTGTTTTAAAGTTTTAACTCTATTTTTTCTACAATGTAGTAAAATGAATAAGATACAATAAATGATATACATAAGAAATGATAAATAGGACAAATCGGACAAAAAAGAGCATATTTAAGAAGGGAACAAGAGTGATGACATTAAATGTCATCACTCTTAAATTTTATTTAAGTATTGCAAAATTAAAATTTAAATGAAAAAATCTGATATTCCACAAAATTGTTTCTACTATTTTATTAGCTAATCGAATTTTATCAAATTATTTTCTGTATAACATTAATTTGTTTGTATTCCTATATATTTTGTTACATTTTCATCATTCTTTTTTTTAATTTCATTAAAATTTGAACAAATATAATATTAAAACAATGAAAATTCTGTGTAGTTAATACCTTAAATTATTTTCAATTTTGACTACAATAATTCTTCCACTTAAAAATATGTAATATTTTGCTGGATAGCTATAATAAGGCATTAACAAATCTAATAAGAATAAGTTTCAACATACTCGGATGGCAGCATACCACGGCGAGAATATTTGATAAATTAACATTAAAATTCCAAAACGGGATTAATGATTTCTTGTAAAATTGAAATAATTAAGAAGAGAAATTAATAGGAAATAAGGTCCGACCTTTTTTTCTGAGGGGGGGGTCCTTTTTTATTTTTTTCTTATTTGCAATTTTATTGACAAATGTAAAAGTTTGTTTTCAATACTTTTTATTTAACTTTTTTAAAGCATATAATAAGAAAATTAATATTTTTAGGAAAAGGAGGTACTAGTTAAATATGTTTTTATTTGATTTAAAGAAAACCATAAGCTTTTATGCCCACCGCTGAATTTTATCTCATTAATTCTAGAAACACCTTCATTTAAATGTGCTCATTTCGGAAATAGCACTCTTAATGAGATCTTGTAAAATTGAAATAAGGTCCCACCTTTTTTCTGAAGGTTCCTCTATTTTTTCTTTAAATTCTTATATGCAATTTTATTGACATATGAAAATTTTTGATACTTTCCATTTAACTTTTTTAATGCATATAAAAAGAAACTTTATATTTTTAGTAAAAGGACGTTCTAGGTACATATGTTTTTATTTGATTTAAAAAAAAACCACAAGCTTTTATGTCCATCGCTGAATTTTATCTCATTAATCTTAGCAATGCCTTCATTTAAATGCGCTCATTTACTTAAGAATACTATCTTAAGAAAAAATATGTAGTGTAATAAATAAATAAGTAGACACAATATTATTCGTTAATGTTATGTTGATAAAATTATAGAAACTACTACTTTATGTATTTATTAAACAATTTATGGAATTCTTAAGTATTTATTGATACTTTCATATTAGATATGCAACGGACGAAATTTTTTTGAAATCTGGATATCGAATTGGGAATAAATTATATTTTCACAAATAATTATTATAATGTCTTATAAACGAAGTTTTCAGATTCCATAGTTACTAATTTTTTCATTCAAATGCTAAATATCAGAACATTTTAAAATATACATATTATATAGTTTAATCCACTCCTTCATTATATGAAAAATATACATAGTGCTCCGTCTAAAAAAATATTTTATATTTTTAGGCATATAAATACCAATTTAATTTATTAAACCAGTGGTCAATGAGAATGTATTTCAATAATTTAATTATTGAATTCTTCAGTTTATTAGAAAAAGTACCCTTAGATCCAATGATAAGGTACTATAATAATAGTTGTAATCTTTAACTAACAGTGATGTATGTGACTACTCCTTTTCATACAAAATTTGGTGCAATAAATTAAAAAACATAAATGATATACACCCAATAAAATAAGTTGTAAGTTTTTTAAAATTATCGTAATCGTTGTGGCTGGCATCAAAAGATTTATAAAAATAGGATAATATGATTACCGTGGCGGTTAATCTGCTAATTGCTCCCAAACAAAATGATGTGATAATCAGGATACTAGAATTATGATAAACAATGTGATAATTTTTTAGACGTTCTTTTAAAAAATATACCTAATATTTAACAGTAACATTTTATCATATTCTGAGCATGATTTTTACAATTTTATATGGGTATTTGTTACAAAATATCTACTCTATATTTTATAATGCACTCATTAAGGGGCAATTTTATCAGTATCAATATAAATCGATAAATCAATCTTAAACTTTTTCTATTCATGATAACCAAAAACATAAAATAAACAAAATACCCATTTATGGCCTTTTCTTCACAACTAATAAACATTTTACAGTCAAGAAATTGAAGAATTTTCCGACTTTGAATTAATTCGTGTGTAATACACAAAATTGTCGTGAATAAATTGACACCAATAAATTCATGAAGAAACTACAGTAGGGAATAGAACTGGCACTAATTGTTCAACAATGAGGGGCGATGAAGGCTATCGAGCTTGAATTCACCACGAGAGGTGTTAGTGTAGGTAAGGTTCAGAAATATCAAATGTCACTGACCGTTAATGTTTATTATAGCTTTTTAACGCGGGATTTTAGTAATTTTTATAAAAATTCTGATACTTCTGATGAAATATGGGAGATATACTGTGCGGGTTGATGAATGTAAGTGCTTTAAGAGCAGAGCTAAAAAAAAATAGTAATTTACTTGCTCAGTAGAGAAATTATTGTACCTATTAGAGGGGTCTTATGTCATTAAAGTTAGGTTATATCAAACATGAGCATGATGAAAACAACGAATGTACATAATTATTACTTACGATTTTCTGTAGTAGGCTCCTTTGGTAACGCATAATCGTCAGGATTAAAATGTTTCTTACAAACATACGAATGTTTCGAAGGAGTAAAGTTAATCCTGCGAATCGCTACCAACCACTGTTTTAGGAGTTTTGTTTCTCGGAATTATATGTCCGCGTTTTGTTTCTGAACAAAATAGAATTGCACAACACTGAGGTATAATTAACAAGTTTTTTTGTTTACTGGTGTATGAAATAATTATAATAAAACCCTATAAACTTGTTCCGGGTTTGGTAAAATGAAAAGAAAAGTGACAGTCGTGACCGTTGTAAAATTTATAAACTTGAATTTGTGTTTATTCCTTTTATTTTCAAAATACAACCACTCGACAAAAGAGATATGATAACATGACATAACCTAACGTTGCTAAAGATACTAGAAGTTGGTACCAAACAAAAATCAATATTTTGGGTTGACCCTACTGAGTAGTCACAATAAAAAATTGGAATGTGTAATACAATTATGTCAATAAAATCATTAATTTTTTTCACGAATATATTCATCAATTGATTTATGAATTTATTTGACTGTGTAAAGTAGTTATAACTTCTGGAGACTTGAACGTCTGGCCCTCCCATTGTAAGCTCTACTGCGTATGTTTTAAACCGTGATGTCACCATATTGACCATTTTTAGCGGAATTCGAATTTTTCGAATTTCAACTTTTTTTTTTGCTAAGCTATAGGGAAAAATAATTAGATACACTGAAATATTGTGTGTTTTGGAGTATAAATAAAAAAATAAATAAAAGTGAAATGACCCCATTACTGAAGAGCAAAACTATAAAATACAGAGAATGGCTTGCGGCATATATTTGACACAAAATTGCAGCATCTTTTGTGTACGACACAAATTTAATTTAGCTTGCCTACATTACTACAATAATTGTCAAAAGTATGACATAGAAATAAGAAAAACTGGAGACCACTTACTTCTCTAAATAATTTTTGTAGTGAACCAGGGGTAAGTTGGGTTTTATCGATTATCTTAATGGCCACCTCTTTCCCAGTGGGCACATGCTTTGCCAATTTGACCTTGGCAAAGTTCCCCTTGCCAATGGTCTTAAGTAATTTGTATTTGCCAATTGTAGGTTCCTCTCCCAACCTCGGCCTGTTTCTCGTCGATGCCGAGCTGCTTCTCGTTGATTCCACTGAACTATCATTAGTCTGAAATAATACAAAATACAAATTAGTTAAAATTGCCATTATAATAAAAATTAATTTATTTCATTTCCCTTTCCACCCATAACATCTTTAATTAGTTTCTTTAGAAATACGTGGGTTGGTAGTTCAAACAGCACCAACACCCACATAAAGAGGAAATAACAAGGAAGCATTTCTGTGCATTTATTCTAATTTTTTTATCTATTTTATTTTTCCAACCATAATCACTTTACAATTTATGTATAATAGGAGAAATCGCTCTAGTGACGGGACGTGCGGGGTAAGACGCGATATGAGGGAGGGAAATGTCTAACATATGACATCTTCCGTCTTTTACACCGCTTACATTAAAGCGAGAAAGATGATTGTTCATTTTGTTGGCACGAGACCGAGGCGGATTTTCATTATATTCTGTGATACTTCGGGTCCGCACTTAGTTTTGTTACTGATTTGTTTAGCAGTGCGTTGTAGGAGAAAGTGTCATATTATAAGCAATACATATTTTATATCTATTTATTTGCTGGTGTATTTTTGGACCTAATTTAAGAAGATTATCGTGTTGCAGTGAGTTGTAATAATTATTTTATATCTGTTTATTTGCTGATGTGTTTTTGAACATAACACATACCTACAAAAAAAAGTGTTGTCCTAGAGATCAGATCCAACTGTTCCCATTTATTTTAACCCACTCAAACTGAATTAGGAAAAAAAATTTTTTCTGCTTCGTAAATTTTTCTCTACAGCCCCTATAACCCCCTGTAATCCCCTCACGGATGAAAAATGAAAAAAGTCAATATGTCAAAGCTCATTTTTTGACTTCTGATTCATGATCAGCAGCCCAAAAAACTTAATAATAAGCTCCAAATATTGACGACCGTGGGAGGCCTCTACGTCTACATCTTATTGTGTTTGTGAAAATGAAAGTGATAAAGAAAATCAAAGTTCATCAGTGTTTTCAGTAAGAAAATATTAGATGTGGCCAGCACATAACTTTCTTATACCAGTATATATCATCCTGATCTAAAAAAATCATTCTATTTAATTCTTCACTTACCTCAATTAAATTTTAATAGCGTACCTTGAAATGTTTCATACAAATTTTTAAATAACTACTTATCAGCGTCGATCGATACTATCAATAATTCATGCTATATATTTTAAAAAAAATTTTCTTATTGACTGACATTTTTGTAACTAAATTAGACATTTCAAATGTCAAACTGTCCAATTTATCCTAACCTCATTTTACGAGGTCAAATGTGTAAAAAATGTCAGTTTACACCAGCCTCCCAAGAAAACAACGATCTGACGGCGGTCAATCGAAAACTCTGGACCCATCGTTAGCAAAACTTTTAAGAACTTTAGTTTACACCGCGTATCAGAACAATGAAATCCCAACTACTGACGTGATAGACAGAAAACTAAAAGAAATGGATTATCATCTAAAATATACCAAAAGAACTTTAGGAACTTGGCTGAAAAACAATTAGATTTAAATATCAAACTATTAATAAACGCATGGCAATTATGGAAAGTAGACGAAGAGTAAATTGGCGAGATTCATATCTAGAAGAGATAAAAAGAACTCAGAAGGGAAAATATACCAATATATTATCTAGATGAAACTAGGTATGATACTCATGACACCGTAAAAAAAGGATGAACTGATGGATCTAGGAAATGTCAACCAATCTCATTGCCCCCTAATAAAGGGACTCGGTTGATTATATTACACTGTGGATCAGTTGATGGATGGATTGATAATACATTGAAACTGTACGGAAAAAACATGGAAGACTGTAACGTGGATTACCACAAAAACACAAAATTAAAACCGAATAGCATTATTGTTTTTGACAATGCGAAGTAATATTCGAGACAACTGTATAAAATTCCCAGCAAGAGTTCTACTAAGCTGGAGTTACAATTTTGTTTAATGGAACATGATCTCTATTATGAGGAAAATTATAATAAAGCACAACTCTTGGAAGTCCTGCAAACGAAAAATTATGACAAGTATATTATAGATACTGTAGTAGCGGAGAGATACGGCCAGTGTTGAGATCACCGCCATATTTCTGTATTTTAACCCGATTGAATTAATTTGGTGTAAATTGAAGAAAAAATGTCAGAAAAGGAAATACTTTTCCGAAATTCGATAAAAAAAGTCGCAGAGTTAATTTAAAATGAAATATCGAAAATTAACATGGAAGATTGGGAAAAAAGAATTAGGAAAATAATTACAATTGAGATGATTATTTAAAAATTGCTGGAAATCATATGAATGTATAAATTTGAACGAGGATAGTAGTTCATCTGAAAATTAAGAAAAGGGGGAGAACGGCGTGGATTCAGAAGAAGGAGCGATGAGAAAGGTAAAGTGATGTGACGTGAAGAAGTGAATTTTGTGATATCAACTGTATTATATATTTCCGTTTTTGTGCTTTTGTAATTCAGTGCTTGAGAAATATTCTTTTTTCAGGACGTTATTATTTATTAATATTATTATTTTTTTCATTTTGACAAAAATACCTCTTTTTTATTTTTATTATAGTAACTTTACTATTAGAATTTATTTTTAATTTATTTATTGAGAAAAATATTTATTTTTGTTACTATTTTGAGAGTATATTTTTTGTTTTTAAAGGTGTTTTGTTACTTTTTAAATAATTTCTTTATTATATACTAATATTCCATACCCATCCTTTCCTAGCTAGAAATGATTGTACCTCCTCGCGGTTCTTGCTGGGAGTAACAATTTATACTAAGCGAACTTGAATACTGCAACTACTGTATGTGTAGCCAATACATTTATTTCAAGTTAAATATTTTTCAACAATTGTTAAATTGTTGCTAGCTAAATTGTGCACAAAAACCTACATTGAAAATGTAAACGAAGGAGCAATACAGATAAATCCATCTCTCCGTTCTGTATCGTATTACCCCGCACGCACGTCCCGTCACTAAAGCGATTTCTCCTGCTGTATTTACAGTAGTGATCACAAATAAATTTCTTTTTTGTATAATTTAAATTGGGAATATGTGAAGAAAAACTACATAAATATGATATAACTAATATTTGTATTAAAAAATAAAAATATTTCTCGTAATTTTATACTCTACTAATTGACGTTTCGATTTCTTCCATCGTCTTGATTTTTCTCTCATTTATGTCATCCGAAAGCATTTTTCACTGTGATGTCAAACATAATATATCACACATGCATATTTAATATACATTTTTATATAATAAAACAATTAATTAATAATAACCGCACCTTCTTATTCCTATTTACCTTCTTATTACACATTACAATTATTGTTTCAATATTTATTTTTTATAAAATAAAATAAATTATTAATATCACATTTAAAATTGTTATAAAGTTCTTTAAACGAATTAATTATAATGTGTATAATTTGGTATTTAATTAAATAACACGCAAGTAATCTAAGTATTGCCACTATCTCATTCAAAAAGGAACTGTCTGTTATTATTAATTACAGGGGTAAAAATATTCTTGATCTTCCGGACTTTATATATCATACAGGGTGTTCCACTTTTAAGTACCATGACTACGACAATCGAGAGAGGACCACATTTTAAGAAAAAAAGTTTCAATAAACATACGTCGTATTTAGTTCACTTCCAGAGGTACAGGGCGTTGAAATTTTTTTTTAAGTTTCTTTTTTAATTATCTCTTAAACAGACTGAGATATCGATATAAAACTTAAAATTTACACCGGCACACAAAAAAAAAAGTTGTTTGTACATTTGACGCCACCTACCTCCCGACATGTATTTCGACCCGCTGAATCCGAATTTGAAGTCAGTTTGGACCGTACACCCTCAAATATCGAGTAAATTGAAAAACCGTAAAAAATAGCGAAAATTGGGTGTTTCGGTAATAAAAAAAAATTTGTGGACCTAAACCAAGCCTAATTTTTATGTATTTCGATCCGCTGAATACGAATCTAAAGTATATTTAGACCATAAGCCGTTTTAAATCTAAGTAAATTGCAAAAAACCCTCGAAAATTGCTAAAAATGGCAAAAAATTATGATTATGTTGATGAAAAAAATTTTTTAGACCCGGATCGAAGAGGATTTTTATGTAATTTGATCTGCTGAATCCGAATCTGAAATATATTTGGCCCATTAATCCCTCAAAATCTCAAAAAATCGCAAAAAACCGATAAAATAGCAAAAAATTGCAGTTGAAAAAATTGAAAAAAATCTATGAAACACGATTAAATACGTTTCTTGTATTTTTTTATGCATAAAATACAAGTTTAGAATCTGAAAATGTGAAAAATTGTAAAATCTATAAAAAATGACGTATAAACAGAATGAAATTTTTTTATTTTGCAAAATTTATTCAAAAACATGCATAAAATTACTTATAATCTTCAATTGACAAAAAAAGTTCTTCAATTTTGTAGCCGTTCCATGTAAACAATCAAAAATTACCAGTGGCGTAGTATAAAAGAGATTGAAGGGTATAAATGGTAGATGGACCCGAATACTAATAGATTCATATATCTGAAGTATTAAAATAACTACTACTAAATATTGCTTATGGACTGTTCAAAACATATACTAAGTTTTATATCGATATCTCAATCTGTTTGAGAAATAGTTATTAAAACATTATTAAAAAATTTCAACGCTCTGTATTTCTGAAACTGAACAAAATACGATGTGTGTTTGTTGAAATGGGATCCTCTCAATTGCCGAAGTATTGGTACTTAAAAGTGGGACACCCTGTATATTATTACTAATTATGTACATGATTTTCCCGATTATTTTATTAAACATAAAATAAACGTTTTGCTTCTAATAAGTGTATTAAATAAACGAAAACTATGTGTTTCCGTTTTTGTATTTCGACTGATGATTGGATATAAGCCTATGTTTTCGTATCGTTGAAATATCTTATTCAATAAAGGTGTTGTGATGTTACAACTTATTCCCAATATTTTGTTTCTATAACTAGATATTTTGATACCGAATGGATAAAGATGCTAAGAAACAATATAACTCTGTCTCTAGCGAGGTTAGTAAAAAAAGTTTTTCTGACAAATTAGCAATTTGCTAATTAATACCTTTAGCCATCCACCCCTTTAATTGTAAAAATTAATTGTTAAGTTTAATATTAACATTTACAATAATTATCGAAATGGTTTAAACGTAATTTATTATTTTTTTTCAAGAAATAATTTTAATAAATACAACTCGTTTAATTAACGATTATCACAAATTCGTTCTCTTTTTCGAAACAAAATGTTGCTTTAAAAAACCACGCTCGCGTTAAAGCGCTCGTGTCGTTTCCAAGCTACAATTTTTGTTTCTCATAAATCAAACGAATTTAATTTTCGCTAATCATTACTACACTTGTATTACTTGCGAAAATGACGTTGATGGCAAATTTACCGTTTTCGCACCAGAAGTAAAAGCGAAAGCGAAAAGATATCGACAACGAAGTTTCACTGTGTTGATAATTTTCGTAATGCGAGTTCCAAGAGAAATACGTATTATCGTCATAACAACCAATAATCACGTATTTGTCGTTGTGTTGTAACTATCGTTGGAAAATAAAACTAACAAAATTGTTGCACTAGTATCGGTCGGTGTATTTCAAAGTCGACAACAAAAGTTGCTTTGGTGGAAACGGCACCACTACGTGCTTTTAAACAATTATCGTTACATATCGATATTTTGCTTTTACATATTTAAAGTGTCATTCATTGCAATTCAACAATAGTCTCATGACTTCGGATGTTTGACGTTCACATTTGCAAAAATGACGTCTTTCGTATTGGTTTCACAACCAACGCCAATTTTGTTAAAAACAAAGAGCTGGTTCAATACAAGTACTCATATATTTCTAATGTATGTACGACCTACAATTACATGAAGGACGGAAATATTAAACGATACTCAATTATTATGATATAAATAGCAAAATTATAAATTCTGTTTTGTCTTAGTGGACAATCCTTTATCAATTACCTTTTGCAGGACTGTGTTCGCAGTATCCTTAACGTATCTTAATAATCGAATTAAACGGTATCACCAAGGAGGATTTCTTTTGCTATAAATCAGTCTCAAGAAAAAATAGGAGTCATTTTTGACTGATAAAAATTATCTTGTGGGACTTCAAACGACGACAATCGTGTATGATGATACGACCACTGATGTAGCACGTGTAACGCTACTCATAATTATTAACATAATGATCAGCCTTTTTTTAGCAATTTTTATTATTATAATTTGGCAGGTAAAAATAATCATATTTTATTGACTTTTATAGTGATAACTTATTGAATGAAATGATAAATATTTATTAATTTATGGTGTTTTACACGTCAATATTTCCGCGGTTTAACACATACGTTTTCATGTGCGAGTTAGTTATTAAAATTGTCCTTATTTCTAGTAAAACCTGTAACTAATTTTCGTTTTTAATTAAACAAAAGTTTTCTTATAATACTCATAGAAGTAATACAGGTTAATTTTTTTTTAATAATTCTTCAGGGTTTTTCGAGTACGGTAGCCCTTGTAAATTCCGGGCCCTTACGAACTGGCTGCTTCAACCTAGGCAATAAAGACTCCTGAATGCAAAATTTCGGAAATTAACAGAAATAGTGATCATATATTCTAATTTTCATTTAAAAAAAATCTACTGACGGAAGAAACCCAAAGTAAAAATATCTCGAATAAGATTCAGTTATGGATCTCGTATTAAAAGAATATGGGCCTAAACAATGAGAGGTCGGACCCATTAAGTCGAGTAGAATACCATATACAGTGTGTCCGTAATGTATGGAATAAATTCATTATTTCTTAAACCAAAAATATTTAGAAAAAAATCCTCGGACACGTCAATTTTTAATTTCAATTGCGCACCTTATCCCTTATTTTTTGTTTATGACGTCATCACTGTTTCCGTTATGACGTCATTGATATATTTTTTAAATGGAACACCCTGTATATTTCTTCATTTATGGATTCTGCTTCAACAGCTGATTCCAAATATGTATCACACTTCGGGTCTAAAACTGATAAGTTGGAAAATACGGCCTTAAAAAAACAAGTAAAAAAAAATAAAATAAACTTGATTTTTATTAATTTTTGAAGTGGGCTAGTTTTTGTTTGTTTTTTTTTGTTATATCGTTATCGCCTTTGATAGTGCATCAATTAATAATACTTTACCCCAGTAGTGGTTTCTCAATTGTTGTCGATTTATTTTAATTTATAACATGAATATATCTGTAAAGCAGAGAATTGAAATTCTTGCGATGATTGGGTGTGGTGATAGGATGCGAACTCAACAAGAAGTACGTAATTTATTTAAAACTAAATATCCAGAACGACCCATAACTCAATCGACAGTGAGTAACATTGGGAAAAAAAAGTAGACTGATACGGTGGAAGATTTACCCAAAACAGGTCGCCCAGGTGTTGACGAGGATACAAAATTAAATATTTTACTGGCTGTTGAAGAAAATCCACATACCAGCGTTCGCCAGGTTAGTCACGATTATGATATTACTAGAACCTCGTACATACAGTATTAAAATTAGAAAAATGGTATCCCTTTAAGATTCGGCTTGTGCAAGAACTAAGTAATGATGATCCAGATCGGAGGATACAATTTTGTGAAACAATGATGAATATGTGTAACGGTGATACTCTTCTGATAAAAAAAATATTATTTTCTCCAATTAATGCACTTTCAAATTACATGGTGAAGTGATTCGTCAGAATTGTAGATACTGGGCAAGGGAAAACCCTCGATGGTTGCGGGAGCAGCACACACGGTATCCACAAAAGGTAAATGTGTGTGCGGGAATTGTAAGAAATAGAATCATTGGACCCCATGTTTTCGATGGAACTGTAAACGAACCGGCATATCTCCAATTTTTAATGGGCTATCTCATCCCAACGTTATTAAATTTATTCCCCAGTAGAATTAATCCTGGAAATGTTGACGAAAGCCTGTGGTATCAACAGGATGGTGCGCCTCCCCATTAAGCAGCAGACGTTTGAAGGTATCTTGACCAAATATTTCTGAACAAGTGGATTGGTAGACGTGGACCTATCGAAAGGCCACCAAGGTCACCGTACCTCAATGCATTAGATTATTTTCTGTGGAGCCATCTAAAAACCGGAAACATTGTTCAAATAAAAGAGAATTAGAACAGAAATAAACAACATTTCTCAGGAAACTATAAACAAGGTTCAGCAACACTTTATTCATAGTTTACAACATTTATTATAAATTGTTTTTTCTTTTATTAGACCGTAAGTGTGATACATTTTTAGAATCAACTGTTGGTTTAGAATCCAAAATGGAGAAATTTTAAAAAATACCGATGACGTCATAATGGAAACAATGATGACGTCATAACCAAAAAAATAAATAAATAAAAGATAAGGTGCGCAATTGAAATTAAAACTCGACGTATCCGAAGATATTTTCCAAATATTTTCGGTTTACGAAATAATGAATTTATTCCATACTTTACGGACACAATGTATAGTATTTCCAAAATTAGTTAAAACGCTATAAAAACGCCGACAAAGGAATTTATCCTTTAAATGAGTAAATCCATTTGTTGGGCGTTTAAATTCCTTTGTCGGCGTTTTTATACCGTTCCAACTGACTTTAGTAATACTATACTTATAAATGCACTAGAACAATGATTGCACTGGGTCCACTCGCTCGAATGACATGCCAATATGTCCGATCATCAACTACTATCATTCAAAATTTAAAATAGTTTTTACATAACAATATAATGTTTGCAGGTTGCACATGAAGACACCGATCATCTTTCAACTGGCTGACGACTTGGTTTCTTATGGACAGAACTCGAATCTGTCTTCTCACCTGTTATATTCCCCATTCGATTTCTCAGCAATCTGTTGGTTCATTTTCTGACTTTGAGATCGACTCCAATGTGCACAGGTGTGAGATCTACAATGGTTTCCATCGTAACCATTGGAATGGTTCTCATTGGTCCTGTTATCTCGAAACAGGTTAATCTTTCAACGACACAAACGAGAATTAATTGTGGAGCGCTCCTACGAGCGCCACCATACCAAGGTCGCGAATGGTAAGAGGGGTTTTACCATGGCGGTGTACATCCAAAGAATAGTCCTCAACCCCACATAGATTCGAGAACATATATAAAGATGCGCGGGCTTTTATCGTTTGAATTTACACATGGTCTTTCCACGACAGTTAGTTTGGAATCTAGAGTTACCCCGATATCTCACTGTACGGGCAGACGCTATTGTATCATATTTATTTCAAACTTATTTGTAACATAAAAAATGTCAGCTTGTTTGACGGCGATAAAGAGATCAAAGAAGCCGACGTCTCTTATATTGCAAATAAGTTTGAATTAAACTTTACCCTTAGAAGTAGAAAAATATCTTTTTCTTCTTTTAGTGAACAACATTAGCTCTGTTTTACCAGAATTGGCAGCAAGTCCATTTATACAGTTAAATATGTTTACATTTTTATGTATATAAATAAGTACAGATATTGTCTATATTATTTATTTGTGACATTCTATAATGTTTCTTCTCACCTTCTTTGGGTATTAAGCCACCTTCATTGCGAATACAGTAAATTTTATGTCGGTGAGAGATCTAGACCTTTCAATCTATGGCTTGCTGAATACAAGAATTATGCTAGGAAGGGATAATTTGAAAAATCTTAAATATGTGAACATGCCTAGAATAGCAACCACATTATAAAGTGGAATTTTGCAAAGGTTTGGAAAAAGGTGCTAAATGTGTGTCAAATTACTCTGTAGATTTTTGTACGAATTGGTTATATCCTTAGAGACGAGGTAAGTAGACAAAATATCAGTATAGCATAATGTCTCACGTGTCTATGGAAATAAATAAAAAAAAACTGACAATGGAATAAGACAGTATTCCGAAACGGCAACTCTTTATCATTTTAAAATATGAAATTTGTTTCTTTTTTCAGATAAATATATTTTTTTAGGTGTGACATATTTTTACTTTCTTACACCTAATATAAGGAAGTATCGTGATTTTTTTCGACCTCGAGATTTTGATTGATTTATACGTTTTGAACCCTCCTGAATCCATTCTGACTATTTTCCGAATGATATCTGTCGGTGCTGCGTGTGTGCATATATATATGTATCCGCGATAACTCAAAAAATACTAATGGAGACTTCCCAAATCTGACCGTTAAGATTGTCAATAACATTTTAGGTGACACATTAAATTTGGTGAATGTGGTACCACCAGAAGGGACACACACAATGAATGAAAGAAGAAAAAAGGGACAATTTCGGAAAAAAAAAATAAAAATTTTTATTGCTTTTCTGAACGATTCTCGACGAATTATAATGAGAAAACATAACTTTATGGAAAAAAAATCTGTCTGCATGTCTGTAGTATCGCGATAGCAGCTACAGTTTTTGAGATAAAGCTTTCAAATTTGGTACACGTTCTAAAGGCCAAAGATAATGATAAATTCGATGATGAGCAAAATTGGCCAGCTGAAAGGAGGTCCACGAGACCCAAATTTTTTTGTATTTGCCTTTACAAAAAAATATATTCTTGATGAAAGATTATAAATCATGTCTACTATATCAGGCCAATAAAATATATTTTCCAATTAGGTACTTAAATAAAGCTGATGTAAACTTAAATTTTGTATACATTTGACCTCATAAAATGGGGTTAGGATAAATTTAACAGTTTGGCATTTGAAATGTCTAATCTAGTTACAAAAATGTCAATGTCATTAAGAAGAAATTATTAAAATATATGACATGAATTATTATTGACAGTGTCGAATGACGCTGAAATTAATTATTTAAAAATTTTAATGAAACATCTCAAGGTACGCTATTAAAATTTAATTGAGGCACGTGAAAAATTAAATAGAATGATTTTTTTACATCAGGATGATGGTATATCAGATATTTTGGATAGGAAAAAGTATTTTTTCAAAAACCAACCTCTGACATCCTTTTGGCGCAAAGGTTTATTTATTTATTTATTTTTTTTTTAATTTATAGACAATAGCTTAATACCCAAATAAGGTGAGAAGAAATAAATAAGTCCATGATCACAAAAAGTTACAATATGCAAAATGCAAATGGTTTAGGTTAATAAATAAATAATTACTTACGTAACAAGACCGAAGTGATTATTTACTGGGTGAGCTGACCCGGCGAGCCCAGTAAAGACACTTTCTGGGTATGTTGCGTACAATATTTTTTCTGCAACCATTTTCTAGTCTCAGAAAACTTTTTTACTTGAAATCTATTTCAAACAAATTTCATAAAATTCATCTGACAGATGTCTGATACTTTCATAGAAGACTGGATAAAATCATTTTTAATTGGTATCACTGCAGATACTGTTGTCAACCAAAAGTGACATAAGGGATTGCTAAAAACTTCACCGACCCCTTATGTCACTTTACCGGGCTAGATCAGTAAATATGTATTTTCCACTAAAAAAAATTACCAGACAGTTAACATTCTAAACGGTTGTGGAAAAAAAATTCAAAAACTACTGGTGCTTTGTATAACATATATTTTAAGGTGAACATTAAAAACAAGTTTGAATTCACGGAAAAACTGTGGGAAGCAAAAACAATTTCTTAACATACATAAAGGAAATTTCATACTTGTTATAGATATGGAACAACAACTGATAAAACTAATCTACACACAGATAATGCGAATGATATGATGTCTGTACTCCGAATTCTAGTGATTTACTGCAATTAAAAATAATAAAGAACGGGTACCATGTCATTTACCTTACATTTACCTAATTGAAAACACGTTTTTGCAACCTTGCTGTGTAAGTTTAATATCTCCATCAAACAATATTGTTTTGAAGTAACGCTGCCTTAAAACTTTTTAAACTAACACTACATAAACCTGCGAATATTTGTTTGACTATCATTTAGCAACATTTTGTCGATAATATAGTTTCTGGATTATTTCGGTTTGAAGTCTACTTTTGAAAAAAAAATCAGGGTCAACACAACCTTGCCCAAATATGTTAAGAATAATAAATATAGACGTAACTTATTTATAATAATTATCATTAATAAAGCGGGAAAGTTTCTAAATAATTAATTAAAGAAGAGTAATTGCTACTATTATACAGGGTGTCCCATAATTAAGTACCTTCCGTCAAGTGGATGAAATAACTAGAAAACATAAGTTGAGTTTTGTATATAAACATTTGCCTTAAATCAGTTCATAAGGGAGCTACAATCCCATAATGAGGCTTGTTATTTAAGAAAAAAAATTTTCTATTTATAATAATTTTCTAATTAATATTATTTTAAGCTTGTGTCGTAAGTTCGGAAGATGATCAAGAATAAAAAAATAAATTGGTTATTTATAAAGAGCTGTTAAATTACATGTGTCATTTCGTAAAGCGATATTTTAAATTGCTCTACAAAACAGTAGTTGAAAATATTGTGTAATTATTTTTGTAAAGGTGTGTAGTTACCTTCCGTTATTTCATAACTATCTTGTACTGCAATATTAAAAAAAATACAAATAACTGCAAAACGATGGCTCCTATCGAAATATAGTAAGAGCTTCTTTTTTTATGCAGTTTTACCACTGGTGTCTTTTTCCGTTTTAAATGTTAAAAAAAATAAGACAAACAAATTATAGCGAAAATTCAACGTCAACCCCCTCCTCCCCCTATAACTACCTCAACAAATCATGATATTTAGATAAAAATTTGACAAAATATGTAACATTACGAAAATAATAAATGGTCCAACTGAAGACGTTTCGAATTTATTGGCAAAAGATACTTAATTATGGGACACCCTGTATAACAGATTCAAATAGTCATACTTATTTATTATATTACAGCAATATTTTTATAGCGATAATAGGTCGTAAAATACTATTATTTCATTATCATTTATATTATATACCTACTTTATCTTTTAACCCCATATACACAGTTAAAAATCTGCAGATTATATAACATTTAATAGTATTGTTTACCACAAATCTCAATGATGCAATTATAATTACCTACTAGTAATTTTTATTATTAATAAGAAAATTGTTAATAGAACAACTTACTGTATTATTAACAATGTTAAATAACAATTGCCTCCAAGTTAAAATTACTAACTATATGTATAAAACAAATTGTATTAGAAATAATATCGGTAATAAAAGGATAACAAAAAAAATAAAACTAGGTTGATTGGAATCAAGTCAACAATCATACGTATACACCTGTAAAGATAAAATGACTAATACATTTTCATTTGTTTCAGATAAAAACGAATAGAAACTATTTTCCAAAGTTTGCTCAATATTAACTTAACTCGTATCATTTTAGTAACTGATTAGTGATTAGGTTTTACTTTTTAAAATGTTAAATAATTATTGTTCGTTATGGTCTCCATGTTTTTGTTAGGGGTGAAATTGGTGATACCGGATTTTGTAGAAAAACAACCAATTAAGTAACCACTTTGATAAACTGCATATAATAAATATTATAATACACGTATACTATTTTTTGGGATGTGATCTACCTTTATAAAAACATTGCAAAAAATTTTTAGAATTATATTTAAAGCTTTCACTTTTTTTCGGAAAATTAATCAGACTAAAGTAGAAAATATGATTCTTGATATGATTAATTGATTTATTCAATATATTTTTCTATTAAAGATTTCTGTTAAAACTCCGCGCAGAAATAAAATATCCATGTATTTTCAATTGTGCTCATTTACCCCCAAAAATAAATTCTCGAGAATTTTTCATTCGTACGCGTAAAATCAAAAAAAATAAAAATCCTGTATCAGCTAGATTGGTCTTTAAATAAAATCCAATTTATATTTTTTGTAAACATGATACTTATTCAACACTGATAAAAGTGTACTAGTATAAATGAAAGCACGGCACGCAATAACTCGATACTGTTTTTCAATAAGGGAAATTGTCGATAAGATAAGTAAACCAAAGGAGGAAAAAACTTCATACTGGTATCATAAGCACGGGCGTGATATTGAATATTTGATATATGATATCAAATTATTGAAAAGTAATAAAAACTGCTAATATAAAATTTACGTATCGTTAACCCTTGTGTAATTCCCTTTTATTATGCTATTAAATGGCAACCCAAAAGGGGGATTATAATAGATACTAGGCTACATATAACATGTTACGGTTAATAATAAAATAAAAACCAATCTCATTACTGTTTGGTCAGGGAAAGAAGACCCGCGGAAAGATGTGATTTCTGCATTCTATTCACAATTAAGCGTAAATGAAATTAGTTGTGACATCATATAATTAGTAATCATTATGCAACCTACGTGAAAGAGTCATGACACACTGGTTACCATATGCAACACTGGAACTTGACCCTTGTGCTCACGAACATTAAGGCGACATTTTTAATAGCAACAGCACAGAATTTTATTTTTTTCCTCTTAAAAGAAATATTTAAGAACTTTTACTTGCCATCTACAAAATATATTAGAATATATAAAAATATAGCGCATTACCGTAACTTTATTCTTATTATTATCAACAAAATTTCTATATTGTACCGTACTGTATACCTACATTCTAACATATTTTGTGCATGGTGGATGGCAAGTAAAAGTTCTTGAATATTTCTATCAAGAGAGAAAATAAATAAAATACTGTGCTGAAAATGTTGCCTTATGTTCAAGGGCAAAAGAAAGGTCAAGTTCCAGTGTTGCATATAGGCAACCAGTGTATCATGACTTTTTTAAGTGGGTTGCATAATTATGTGACGTCACACTAATATTTATCCATATTAGAAAATTCATTGATTGAAAATGTTTATAATTCTCTGAAACTTAAAAATTCTGAAATTAATAAGTTAATGCTATGATAATTTTGATATATAAAAAGAAATCTCTCAAAACCTGTTTTTGTTTTTTTGAGTCGCATCTCCAAACTTCAATATTTTTAAATGACCACAAGAAGTTCTCACGCAATCCTAATTATTATAGTTAATAATAATACGTTAATAATACGCATGATTAATTAATACGTCAAACAGAGTATAAAATAAACAAATTACTGTGAAATTAATTAGCAATAGCCAAATAATGATAAAAAACAAATATTAGGTATTACATAATTTCTGCAAAATTCATATCTTTCGCGGAACTGTGCTATATTTTAGATCACTTTAAAGCTTAAAATTTTAAAAAGTATTAATTGTAAATGACAGTTTAAGATTCGCTGGTATTTATATTGTTTAAGAAACAATACTTTCGATGTATCATTTCAGTGGTTTAAACGTGCTACCTCCACAGTTTCTTTATATAATTTGCAAACCAATAGGAATGCAACCTGCTCGCGTGAAATAAACCACGTGATAAACTATCAAAGGTACATTGTTATTCGATAGTACTAATAATACTGGCTAACAAAAATGTTGACCAACTTTCTGTTTTTTTACATCTGAATGATGCAGTTTAAGAAAATATTTATAAAAAATGTTCATCACCCTTCATTTTTGACAAATTCGTACTTCAAAAACTGTGTACTTTTTTCCGAGGAATCCAAGACCATCAAGAAAGAAATAATTGAACATCAAATAAAAAAGTTATGGCCGATTTGGACAAAAAAATCAAAATTACTTGAACAAATTCCATATACCTATTTAGTTTTTTCATATCTCTCGGTTTGGACGGAAATGAATTTTTCTTCTAAAATTTTTGAATTTTGTATTGACCAGAATATTCAAATATCTATCAAAAAATGCATAAACCACTTTTGTCGTATCTCTCACCATTCTTTGAATAATATTAATAGCTCTCTAATTCTATCCTAAAGGTACATATTTACAACCAATTCGGTACGGGCACAATCTGCTGGTGGATTGTAAATTGGGTTTTAAGCATATCTGGTTAAATGTATTTGTTTACAATAAAATTTTAAGTCGGCACGACCTTGAATTGCACTTCAGGTTTGAATTGGATGCTTGCAAATCACAAATATTCAATTCAATTGCGGCACGAATTTCAAATTGCGCATGCGTACTACGACACAAATTTATTTATATTTAAAGTCGGTCTGTGATTTGAAATTGGAAGATTAGATCTTTTTAGTATTAGAAAATATGATGTTTTTAGAAGTTATGTTAATATAATTGTAATTATTTAATCAAACTGAATTTGCTCACACGTAATATTAAAAAATCTCAACAGATGGCAGCTTCCAACTCATTATAAATGACCTAAATTTTATCTCGGCACAATTCACAATCCGTCAGTAAATTGTGCCTGTAGCGAATTGGTTGTAAATGTACCTTAACTCATTATAAATGATCTAAATTTCATCTCGGCACAATTCACAATCCGTCAGTAAATTGTGCCTGTGGCGAATTGGCTGTAAATGTACCTTAACAAGCAATTTAAGTGACATCGCAGTTAGCTGTGTTAGATTTCTCAATTGTCAGTCTGACACCTGCCTACTATGATTTGGCTCTAATAAGGGCATTATTTCTAACACAAGATGCCTTGACCACAGCTAACTGCGATGATACTTAAATTACGTGCTGTAGGTATATGTAGGCATGAGGATAAAGTCAAAGAGCTATTAATATTTCAAAAACGGTTACAGATACCACAAAAGCGGTTAATGCATTTTTGATAGATAACTGAATGCAATCAAAATATTGGGAGATTCAAAATTGTTAGAAGATAAATTCACTTCCGGCTTGGAAAAAACTAAATACTTATATGGAATTTGTTTCAGTAATACCTACCCTATAACAGAAAATATAATAATCTGCCACTTTTTGATTTGTTTGAAAAAATTGATTTTTCATAATTTTGTTTGATGTTCAATTCTTTCTTGGTGGCACGGATTCCTTGGAAAAACTACATCACATTAGTTTTTTAACTACTGATTTGTCTTCAAAACTACCGAGACAATCGCGAGTGACAACTTAGCTGAGACAGCCTGTACAAACATTGTATAATATGCATGGGTGTTGGGGAGTGGTTCCGTATGTCTTGTAAATACTGAGAAAGTTAGATTTAATAGAAATAAAATTTGAATTTCTAAGAAACCGAGGGTGATATAACTTTTATACCAGGCGCGGTCATAAGAGGGGCCATGAGGGCGATGGCCCCCCCTCTTGAGAATTATTAATTCAAACAATACATTTAAAAATATAAATAACTATTTATGCTATATGGAAAACTGTCGCTATTCAACTCCAGAGTAAATTAAATTAAGTTAATAAACTTCAGATTTAACATATTGCCTCTTCAAGTAGTACATTGTCTTAAAGCTCGTTAAATTCCCTTTTACAACGGTATTTTACTTTTTAAATTTGGACTAAGAATTTGTGAGAAATTGTTTAAAAGCAAAGAGTTTAATGAGGTTACTTAACAAAACAGGCGTTTTACGTTTAGTTCATTCTTTCAAAAACCCTCGGACTCGTCGATTTTTCATTTTCAAGAGGAACACTTCATTGTGTATTTTCGATCGCACTACTTCAATTCTTGAAGCAGTATGATAGAATCCACACCTAAAATTTTAAATGAGAAAGGGGGGGGGTCAAAGTTAAAGCTCGTTAAATTTTCTTTATAGCGGTACTTACTTTTTAAATTTGAGAGAAATCGCGTTCCAATACTACAGAATTTATTAAATTACTTGCCGATAAAGTCACAGACTAGGTACTGACTAGTCTTGCTTTAATGATATCACCTAATACTGTTTTGCAGTTTTTTACCTTCGGTGTGAACAAAAGAAAAGAAAGCAAAAACACCAAACTGTTAAGCTTATTTACTCGGAAAATAATTCATTTAATTCTCTAGTATGAGACGAAATAGAATGACCAATTCATCAAATACTACCTTACACAAAACACAAAGCGTTGAGTACAGTTGTTGACCTAGACATGACGAAAACACAGTATCTTAACAAGTGTTTAGATGGCAAGAAGGGTACATCAATTTTCTTTCATTTTAAAATGTTAATACGTAAACTAGTTTTATCGGAAAACGTACAATAAAAAACATAGAGTATATTTTATTTTGTTAGATTTTTGTAGTTCCATAAATAGTAAACTGTAAAGTTTTAATGCAAGTATAAATATTTTTTTACTATTTTGTTGTTTTTTTTTTTTGTAAAAATTCGAAAACCAGTTTAACCGATTTTTTTATATTGGAATTCGAAAACAGGTTTTTCTAAAGTCGGTTTTTGTATAAACCCTAGTTTTGGCACATTTTGCACAACGTATTGTTGCATTTTTTTAACAATTGAGAAATTTCAAAGCAAAATATTATACAGTTTGATACATCTTAATTGTGCATAATACTTAATTTGTCCAATATAAACATTAGGTTACAATGATTTTGTTGGAAAAGTGTTTTAACAGATTGAGTAAATTATTTATTTTTTACTCAACAAGTAATAGCGACTTATGCTTAATTTACTATTAATCGTGTCCCCAAACTACATATTTTATTACCATTCTATTTACAGTTAGTTTTGTGCAACTATTTAAAGAGTTTGCACAAATTGTCATTTTAATAACGTTTGCGAAAGAATTGTGAAATTCTGAGTACCAACTTATTTGATTTCGCTAAACAATAATAGTAATCTAATCTATAGTCTACTACTTATTTCATTTAATTTTTAATTAAATAAAGAGTGAGAGGATTTCTACATTGTACCTTTAGGTATAACTTTTAATTATTTATGAATACATCTCATATCCAGTTGGAATACCTTGGTATTTTATTTTACCTTTATTTAATGCCGTTATTACCGAATAATAGCTTCTTTGAGTTAAGTTTACATTGTACAAAATGAATTACAAAAGTGACAAAAAAATACAATTTGCGGATATCTATAAGCAAAAACCTGTTCTCTTAAAAAAACTAGAAACATTGTACATTTAAGAGCACAACTTTTTGTAAATGTTTTGCAAGTGCATTACATGCATTCCTAAAAACTTCAGAATCTATTTACAAATTTCACATAAATTGCAGACACTAACAATCTGTACAGATATTTGTTACACAAGTGATATAAAAATAATGTATTTTTATGCAACTGCATAATCCAAATTTGCAGAATTCAATTTAGGTGATTTCTGAGTTGGTACTAAAATTTAAAACAATGTTAATGCATAAATTGTAAAAAATAATTACTTCAAAAACATATTACAAATTGTTACTGTCACTTTTTAAGATCTAATTGAAGTGACATTTTTTATAATTGGGATAAAATGCCATACAAATGTTCCTCCGTGTAGGAATAAAATATCAGTTTGCAGTATGCTAAATACTTCCATTTATAAAAAGTTGAAAATATGTTTCTGTGGTCTATTTATTGCTAAAATATAATTTTTGCGGACATGGTGTCGGTTCCATTTACTGTTAAATTTATTTGGCAGATAAATTTCAAGAAAACAGTTACCTATTAACAAACATAAATATCCAGGAAAATATCTAACGGATAAATTTAACAGCTGGGAAAACCGGAATTACATGATGCAAATATACATGTTATTTTCTCTATTTATCACTGACCTTAAAGTGACAATTTATATCTGCATGTAATTTCAAAATTATGATCTCAAAAAAAAAATAAAAAAAAAACATCGTTAGTATGACATAATGGGCACCATTTAAAAAACCGCAAGTTTGGTATGTACCTCCGAAATGCGATGCTAATTTTTTTCTGTGGTAAGTCTGTTGAGATGATAGGAAAGTTTCCTACAACTTTTGTCTTTACCATTTTTTTTTAGGACAAAAAAAAAAGTTAAGGGGGGTATAATCTTCCGTGAGTACACCTGTACACCTGTATGATCTAATTAGTTCAATAATCAGTATATATCTATTATCTATTAACCTAAAATACAGAAAAAAAATTAGAGTTTTGTTTATGTATGACCCTCAGGGTGCGGGTTAGCTACAAATCCCAATACATGTTTCAAATTAACTTTTCTCGTGCTTTTAGGTACCAGTTGTTTCATATTTAAGACAAATCGTTTCTATTTGTCACTCTTCACTTTAGGCATATCATGAATCTTCCATAATGTTTAGTTGCGTGAAAATTTGTTATTTCTAGTGTTTTTTGTTACTTTTGTTTATTCTATTAATTATCTAATCACCTAATGATTACTGTTCGATCATTGCAATTAAAACCGTTATTTAGATAAAATTCACAAAAGTAAATAATGAACAAAACATACGATAGTTTATAGCACCGTGACATCATCCGCTTTCTTAATGTAATAATGGCCGCCAGATTGCATATAGCTTATCATTCCGTATAGCACCATTATTTATTTATTTTTTTCGATTACAAAATTTTAACTGTACACATTTTGAAATATTGTATTTCCCAAGGAATGTATTTTCTTGGTTTGCCGAATGAGCATATTTTCATTTTGGTATCTTGCCTTGGACAGTGAGTGCGAAGAAGACACAATGCCACAATTGCAGGCATAAGATAAGGATAGAAACGGTCAAGAAAGCACGACCCACATATTTCTAAATTAGCGGAGGGAGTGGTCGTTTCTATCCATATTTTATATTTGCAATTACCAGTATTGTATCGTCTTCGTTGCGCTCATTGTTAAGATGTAGAATATCAAAACTGAATGTTGCTCAGTCTGTATGTGTGTTCATCCGACTGCCTGAGCCGCGACAACTCAAAAAGCAGTACCTACATATGTATTGGCACAGCATGGGGAAAGTAATCATGTTTCATACATAAGAGTAAATAAAATTGTGGATTACACATTAAATAGTGATAATTGATAAAAGTGGTATTTCTGTGCAGTTTTTAATTCTCTATGAATATTCTGAATTTGGGATAATTTAATAATAACATTATACCATAGTTATTTGTGTAACAAATGCAAAAAAATGATGTTTATTGCACACAACATGTAATCGTCAACGCGTAAAGCGCAGTAACACTTTTTGCACGAGTTTTCATACACTACTTTTTCTACGATCATATAAAAAGTGAAAACTTATGCTCTGAATTAATCGCAGGTTATATAAAACATTAATAACAATGACATCCAGTGTCTTAAATTACGTTCCATCTACCATCTGTCAAGATTACAGTAGTGCTACAAAATGTTTAATGCACGCACTAGTGCAATAATAGTATAGGTATTCTGTAACAAGTTTGCAATATAGTACACTGAAAAACCGACAAAAACGTTTCAAAAATTTTTTTTAAGGTACAACCACATGGGACCTTCACAGAATAATAGATTAGGCCTTGGCCATCTAAAATGGCCAATTACAACATTTTTGGGAGGTCCAACTTTTTTTTATTATGAAAAATGTCATAAATCTGTCAAAATTAATTTTTCGTACTTTTTCACACATCCCTCACGATATCTCCGGAACCAATTGAGATAATCAAGTTTTTTTTTTTTTTAGTCGATAAAGGAAACGTGAGCGGAGGTGACTGAATTAATTTAGTCTTTATGGAAAACCTAGTTTTTTTATAAAATTAGGTAATACTTTAACATTTATTTTTCTTGCAGTATTTTTTTCAGTAAGCGAAAAACTTTTTTGTGTTAAGGAATTTTGCCACAGTATATGCATACGGTATAAAATTAACACTTCAAGGAAGTTTTTAAAAAAACCGCAATACTCTACGACTTATACGTTTCAAGTTATTGTTATTTGAAATTAAGTTTCTGCGGGCAGGATATTTCCCCCGGTTCTACTGTGCTTTAATCAGGGTGCTATGCATGTTGTGGGTGCATATTATAAAGTATTATTTTTGACATATCTTTAATATAAATTTTATTTTCATAAGCACTTAGGTTTTACTTATCATTATTTACATTGCACATTATTTAAAATCCATTATATTTATACATTAAAACTTAAAATTGAATTAAAAAAATACGAAATAATTATTTATTTTAAAATATAAATTTAAAACTTGTTATAAAAATATTTTAAAAATCGTCAACGTCGGTATCTAAAAATATCTAGACAGTTCCTTGGTTGCAGCAGTTTGCATATTTGCACTCACTGCACCATTTCAAACCTTGAGCAAAACAGGTACATCTGTTGTTACAGACCCTGTCGGAACATCTTATTGACAAACTTTGCCTTACAATATCGGGCACAGATTCTTGACTAGAAAAAGTTGCCTTCCAAACATTTTCTTCAAATGTCCAACCGTATCGAGTTGGATCTTCCATCTGCATATATTGTATATGGCTATTGTACTAAATTTTTAATTGATATAGACACCTGGCTCCGTGGTCTAGAGGTAATGTACTTGCCTCAAAACTTCGGGGTCCCGGGTTCGATTCCCGGTCGAGGAACTGGGATTTTTCTGTGAGAGAGATTAATCGTAGTATACTCGGACATTGGGTGTGTGTCCATTGTCTCTAAATGTGTAGCCCTCTCCCACACAAGGTCATTCCAGACCTTCAGGGATAAAGAGGGTTGTAATTTCATGTGGTGTTATTATTATTATATTATTATACCTAAAAAGAAAATAATTACATGTAGGTGTTTTGTTTCTTTTTTTAATAGGTATGGGCGATCTAGAAAAGTAATGATTACCTTTTTTAAATGTTATCTAAAAGCATGGTCAGTAGGAGGCAGCTCAGAAGCTGGCCGATTTGTACTTGTTGTTAAGTCCCATCGCAGTTCATTTAGGGATTTTACATTTTTGTTTTTATTCTTATATAAACAAAGCGTATATTTTACCCCCTAATTCCATCGCCTTATCCTCTGACAGAAAAGGAAGGTTTTCTAAATCTTTTAAATTATTTAAATTTTTATATAAAACATCGAATGCCGTTTTCTTCCCTATTTTATACATGGCATTAGTTGTATCACAACCAGTTAGGCAATGAATCGTTAATACTTTCTTGCAAATTTCCTCTCCTAAATTTGTCACAATATTGTTAATTGACAAAAAATGTATATTCTTACTATGTCCTAATTGTATAAATATATTCCTTTGGGACATATCTGGTGTTTCACAGTAATAATGTAAAAGCAAAATCAGCACATCAGTATCAACAGATTTTACCAGAATTGTATATTGTGACCTGATTTTAATTCTGATAACATAAAATAAACATTCCCTTGTTAAGCATTAAATAATATGTAAAAATTCAATAAAAATAATACTCATTCGCATTCACATTACACAAAGAAAAGTTTGTTTCTAACTGACAATATATGTATAATATAAGATTACTTGTATTCAATAGTCTACACTCTACACTTGAGTGGCGCCGCAGTGAGGCGCATCTAGGATCGAAAAACTCGTAACTTTAAAAAACAAAATCTCGAAAACTATAAGTCGGAGAGAACTGACTTTTTTTTAAAAAAACTTCCTTGAAGTGTAAGCTTTATTTCATACACATATGGTATGACAAAATTCCTTAAAATAAAAAAAGTTTTTCGCTTACCGAAAAAAAATGCAGCAGGGAAAGTAAACGTTCCAGTTTTACCTAGTTTTACAAAAAAATTTAATTTTCCATAAAAAAAGAAATTAAAGCAGTGACCTTCGCCCACATTTCCTTTATCAATTAAAAAAAAATACCTATAATTATCTCGATTGGTTCCGGAGATATCATGAGGGATGTGTGAAAAAGTAAGAAAAATTAATTTTGACAAATTTATGACATTCTTCGTAATAAAAAAAGTTTGACCTCCAAAAAAATGTTGTAATTGGCCATTACAGATGGCCAAGGACCTAGGCTATCATGCTGTGAAGGTCCCAAGTGGTTGTACCTTAAAAAAATTTTTTTCAAGAAGGAAGCTACTTTTCCCCCGTTTTACGGTGCACTAATATGGCATATTCTGCAAGAGTGAAAAAGATTGTCACTTTAGTCGATTGGGGCAGTACACGAGTGCCGTATAGCCATCCAAACCTGCTACAGACTATACTTGTTCTATGACCATTTAGGTCATTAAATTTCAATAATTATTGTGAATAGTATGTGCTAAAACACTCTTTGTTTGTAACTCTCAACAAAACAAAAACAATTGTTAGAAGAAAGAAGCATCTTCATTACTCAGTTATAATTTGATAGGTGTCGTCATCTTATAAATAACTGTTTGTTTTAAAAAAAGATGGTTTAATTTAAATAATAATAAATGTCTTATTTTAAGGGAAAATTAGAATATCGACACCCGTTATTAAATATTTATTACTGCTGTGTTTACAATTAGTTAACATCCCAGACTATGTTTAACAGCGAATAGATGTCGCTACTAGTACTTATTCTATAGCTAGTGTTAGAATGAAATATTCTATAACAAGTGTCAGTATGTAGCTATTCCGTAATTAAAATATTTATCAGAATGCTTGCATTCTTAAACAGTCGTAGGAAAAGTAGCTTTTTATATTGAAAATTAGTAAATAATGGCCTACTTTGTCCACGATCGTAGAAAAAACTGTGTCTATTAAATCTATTATGAAAATCAATAAGAAAATATGGTATTTCTACAACAGTAAAATGAATTTACAATATGTAAATCAATTACCACCGAGTTAGATATCTATCTACAGCGTGTCCCATAATTAAGGACCTTTCTTCAAGGGGGTGATAAAACTAGAAAAAATAAGTTGAGTTTTGTATATAAACATTTGCCTTAAATCAGTTCACAAGGTGGCTACAACCCTTTAAAAAATTTAATTTGGACCATTTATTAATGTCATAATGTTACCTAATTTCGTCAAAATTTTTTTTATCTAAATATCATGATTTGTTGGGGTAGTTACAGGGGGTGAGGGTGAATTTTCGTTATAATGTTTTGTCTTATTTTTTTTATACATTTAAAATGGAAAAAGGCATCAGTGTTAAAAACTGCATAAAAAAGGTGGCAGTACTAAATTTCGATAGGAGCCATCGTCTTGAGAGTAAGCAATAATGGAAGGTAACTAACTACATACCTCTACAAAAATAATTCCACAATATTTTAAACCATTGTTTTGTATTTAAACCATTGTTTTGTAGTGTAACTTAAAATATCGTTTTACGCAATGAAGTATGTAATTTAACACATGTTTATAAATAACCAATTTATTTTTCTGTTCTTGGGAACTTAAGACACAAACTTAAAATAATATTAATTAGAAAATTATTGTTAAAAAAAAAATATTTCTTTGTCCTTAAATTACATGCTTCATTACTGGACACCCTGTATATTCTCGTGTAGAAAAGATCAGATATTTTCAATCCATTATAGGTTTTGGGATAATATTACAATCTGCCAAATAGTAATTCAAATATAAACGGTATACAAATTCAAATTAATCGACGTCGTTTAGAGCTCAGTTTTAATTTTTAATGTAGGTACATTTACAAATCATATTCTCAGTATCGACGTGAACTTTTACCCAGTATCCTATTTTTATTTTCAGTTGATAAGAATATGACGAAAATGACGAAATTAAAGATATGTTTCATCTTTCATCGTTGATTAAATTGTGGACAATTTGACAATTAAAAAAATCAGTATGATACATCGTAAATGTAAATATCCATATCTTTACGCAAAACTGTGGATGTTTGGAAATAACTTTTCAAAACTATTATAAAAAAAATTACCCACCACTGGAAACTTAAAAGTTCAATTAATTGTGATGTTGCCATTATTTATCTTGTTTCAGCACAATATTTTGCAAGATATGAAAAATGACTTACATATAAAATGTGCCCGCGGATCGAATTTTTTTAATTCGTGGATTTACCAGAAAAACTCCGTGCATTAAAAAGCCTGTTTATACCGAAAACTATAAAAAATTAATGTAGAGTACCTTTATATATTTTTATGAATCAAAAATTGTAAACTAAAAAATTATTCAGAATAACAGGATAATTTTAAAAATGAGGTTTCAGGCTTTTTGTTAACGTTTACATTTTCGATGTATCCTATGATTAATTATTTTTTTTTAGTAACACGTTAATGAAAAATATATTGTTAAGAGAAATAATAATATGTTTTACATACAGAAGATATCTCAAGACGACTGACCACATTGAAAAATTACCCATTTTTAAAGCGTTAAGCTCTCGACGACTGGAAGGCAAGCTAAGCAAATAAATGAATTAAGAAAAATTTTTCTTAATAGAACAATGTTCAAAGGACTGCCCTCAGGAAGTGGATTTTTTGAAATTTTCACGAAAAGTACCAAAAAAAGGAAACTAACGTGATTTTGGATGATTTTAGAATTAAATTAAAAAAAAACTGGACATATTTTCAAAAAAGTGCCTCCTGAGGATAGTATATTGAACTTTTGTCAATCGAAAATTTTTTTTTCAAAAAGTAACCATGTTAGCATGGGACGTCGAGACCCGAATCTCTACCGACATCAAATTACTATGCTGATTCTGGCGCCCTCAACAATATATCTTATTTTTGACGAAGTTCACTAGAATGGATTTATATTTCATTCATGAAAGTGTTTGTAAACTTGTAAAAATCATAAGAAAACGTTTTTTATATTTGTTCTGAGAATCTAAAGAGTCCACTTAAATTAAAACTTGTTCTATTTACAAGAAAAAACAAAATATACTAGTTACTTTTACAGTCACCTTGTTATTCTGAATAATTTTTTTGTTTACGATTTTCGGTTCTAATAAAGCAAGTCAATTTTTCAGGGAAAGCACAGATTTTTTTTATCAAGGGAGACTTTTTCTCGTCTATCAACAAATAAAAAAGTATTTTCTCATCCGAGGTCAATACGTGCACATTGTTGACCTAAATATTGCAACTTCTACAATAATTATTTTCAAACAGTTTACACTTGTTCAGTATTTACTACCAATTTTTTTTAATTGTCAATATTGTCGATATTAAAATTAAGTCAAACTTTGTTAAACTTGGATATTTTACCATGAAATATAAAACAGTTTGTCATATAAGAAAATAAACAGAATAAGAAGTAAATCTTATTGCGTTTTATTTAAAAATTATACAGTGTGAGCAACTACATTTTGATCCATTTTTGAATAATTCTGGAACGAAAAACCTATCGAGGTGTGGTTTCGCAGATTAATATTGATTGACTGCAAATTTTTTATGGTATGGTATTTTCGTTTTGTTATGAAAAGCCAAGAGCGGATCCATGGGGAGGGTCAATGGGTGTAACTGCCTCCCGCTTGGGTTGCCAAAAAAATCCTACTGAAGATGGCAATGCTTTACAAAAATTTAATTATCCACATAGATCTTGTTTCATCTACAGAAATTACTATAAATAATATGTTCTCAAAATTTCTTTTACACACCATTTCTAGCGTTTCTTATAAGGTATTTTTCAATATTTGTCAAGTGCCCACTTCCTTAGGAAGCTCCTGGATGCGCCCGTGGCAAGCGGATGTAGCGAAAACTAAATGACCGATTTTCAGGTGAGTTATAGAACAACTTTGTTATTTCAAATGGAACATACTGTAAATTTTTCCAAATTCGTAGTTTACTCTTTTCGAAAATGTAGTACAATTAATAGTTGCTCTTAAGAATTTCTTATTAATCAATATTTTCCACCTTTATGTACACAGTACAGCTAGATTTTGCCAAATTGTCCCTAAACCTTTAGAGATATCGAAAAATTACAATAGAAAAAATGACGCAAAATAAGTGAACTTTCTACCTAGAAAACATAGGATTGTCATAGGGGTGGCAGAAAAAAAATTGGGGTGAGTTAAAAGACAAGTGACTTGGAAAAATTAAACATCCAGTGTATCAATCTCTACCAAATCTTCACCGATGATGTAATTGGCCTTATAATAACCGCATATTAAAACTGGAAATGATATCTCAAACTGTTCCGAAAATATTTGAAAAATGATTGTATACGTACCAGTCATATTATCTCAAAAAGGGCGCACTTTGGTATGGCTCAAATACCATAATTTAAGGTCTAGAATCTATAATTTAGAGATTGACCTTCATTTCGGGACACCTTGTATAAAAAGTTTTTTTAAAGAATATTTTCCCTGCTACAGTCAAACTCGGACGAAAGTAAGTTTTTCAACAATATATATTTATCGAGATGTAGTAACTTATACGGAGGTTCACAAAACAGCTATTTTGAAAAATAACTATAACGTACATTTTCGAAAAGAATAAACTACGAATTTGGAAAAATGTATCAGTGTTCCATTTGAAATACCAAAGTTGTCTTATACCTAAAAATCGGCCATTTTGTTTCCAGCATATCCAGTTATCAGAACAAAATAAAAACACCATAAACAAACTTGCAGTCGATCAAAATTAATCTGTGAAATCCGCATCTCGATAGCTTTACTCGTTCCAAAATTATTCAAGATCAAAATGGGACAAAGTATAGCTGACGATTGTGTACTTTCAGTTCAGTTTTATGTCGATCTGAAAGGCGAATAATAAAATCATTTTGGACATTGCGCTAATTGCAAATAATTAAAATTTTAGTCGGGATCATCGTCACTAATATACACAATTTTCCAAAACGTATTTAAAATTAAATGGGAAAACTATGGTAATTACTTCTTGTAATTAAATATTTGTTGGTGAAATATCCAATTTAAAATAACATACAATAATCCGTTTGCCAAGACAAGACTTACTTTACGACTTCGTTCTCTAGAAATTCTTTGTTGACGCTTAATACTCTTTTCTTGGGCATCAGAAGCCGTCCGGCTCAGATGTGGTGCTTTGTGGGATTTACTTTCTTTAGGCGTAGGATGATCCATACTTTTCCTCTCTTTTACGTGCCTCTTGAACGGCTCATGACCTTCCCCTTCCGCATCACTTAAACCCTTAGCTTGCAAATCCTCCACCTCGCTGCAATGTTTGATTGGGTCCAGTATGTGCTCCTGGGATTTGAGAATGTTCTGAGATTTCTCCAAATCTTTTGATCTGTTGATCGGATTTACAACGTTCTCTTGTGACTTTAACGGGCTATGATTTTTAACTGAAACCTTTTCTTTTGGCAGAGGAGTAGGCTTGGTCACTTCCTTTGTCGACATTTTCTTGACGAGCTCTTCGAATTTTTTCAGGTTTTCTTCCTTTTTTTCCTTTTCGTTCAACTTGGTTATAATACTCTCAACGTTCTGTAAGTGAGACATGGTATTATCAGGAGGACTCTGTCCATTTAATATTAGATTTAGGCCAATACTCTGCTGCTTCGGAGGAAAACCAGGAGGCACAGTCGCTGTTAGTGTTACTTCAGCAGGTGTAACACTATATATATTAACATCTTTGTGTTTTCTAGGCCACTTGGGAGTTTTGGGCGTATTTACAGGAGAAGTAGCGTGCAATGACGTTTTGTGAATCCCATCTGGTACCAATTTGTAACCAATAAGAGCATTTTCCTGCTTATTTAAATCATTAGTAGCGTTGCTCTTTAAACAGTTGGTCAATTTCATTTTTTCGGTAGTCAAATTATGGTTGTGTTTAGCACTAACGGTTGGAGAACCATCTGCCTTTTCGCCTTTTGACACTTTTCGGTAATGTTCGAGAGTATCGCGACACATGGCACTTAGCGGAAATTTTTCTTCCTTTGGCACTTCATGGGAAAAAGTGTCTTTATACCGATCCGCGTATTTACCAGCACTGGTAATTTTTTCTCTTCTGTCTTTTAACATTTTGATTCCTGTATCATAGCGATTCAAACTCCAGCTATTTCGTAGATGTTTGCTCTTATTTTGCTCTTCAGTGTGAGATAACTTTTCTTCGGAACGGTTTTTATTATTCTGTTTGCTGTTGTTCTCTATTACTTCGGTACCGTTCATTATTTATTGCTGTGTAAATAAAAAATATATTTAGATGCGATTTTTTTTTGACATAAGCATACCCGCTATACAAAAGCACAAAGCTGTAATATTTAGGACACACAATAACAAAAACATTTAATAAGGACACCACATAGGTACTTGTTCGACAGTATTTTTTATCGCAGCTGTTCTTATCACTATTTTAATATAACTTATTTACCTGATAAACTGAGAGTAATCATTGCAATAAAAGTTAAAGTCATATTTGTGTAAACGGTTTCGAATATCAACTTTAATATTTTATTTTGGGTTACTTTTCCTTGAAATCACACTAAGAACGATAATTACAGTTACGTAACGTCCTAGATTTAAATGTTTCGCTAATTATTGCTGTAAAAAAAATCACTCAGAATTGCTTATTAACGCGGGTTACGTATCACCACTGTACTGATTAATGAAAAAAAATTGCAGTCGCGTCACGTGGCTTATCGAGAGCGAGACTGCGCACGCCGACCGCGAGGCAATAAAAAATTATCGCCGATTTTTAGGCAATCGAAACAAATTGAACAACTCGGAGACGACTGCGATTATTAAATGAATAGATAAATACAAAAACGATAATATATGTTCGCCAAGGTTATTGTCGATTGTTACTGATGTTATGGTGATCATGATATCATATAGTATGTAATTTGTATAGGTAACCATCCATGACAGTTTACTGTTAACATGTGGTTATGATTTTTTTTTTAAATCAAGTGACAAAAATAGGTAACATATTAGGTCGCCCTTTCCCATCATGTATTGGAGTTTGAATTATACGCCCATTTATTAGAAAAATGACTCACATCTATTACATGCGCGCACAGATAGATAAAATGATACATTTCACTATATTAACCAGATGTAATAATACGCGTGTTGTTTATTTTAGTTAACAATTTATTTTATCGGATTTAATTGAGTATTTTAATGAAGACAATAAGACGTAATTTTTAAGAACATCTGGATTGATTTTTGAACGGGTTATATTACGTAGGTTCTTCATCAACTTGTAAATTGTTTGTAAGTATAAACAATTTAAAAATTAGGGCATTTTCTATTACAAACATATTTTCTTCGCTGCAATTACCTAGCAAATTGGCCCGTTTTTCAATAGGTTAATTAAAACTTATGTAGTTGAATTACTTTTAAAGATTTACATTGCGATGTCATAAATTTTTACCTAAACTAAAATTAGTTAACCATCAACTATTAAAAAATTAAATATATTATAAAACCACAACTAGGAGTAGTTACTACTTTAATTATTTACTATCTAGGTATAACATCAATTTTAAACTAGACGAAACTAATGTTCTGATTTGCTATTATAAAAATATGTTCTTTTCTTTGTACATAAAACTATTACAGATTATAACAAATGGCCATTTTATAATTGTATAAATAAGAAAAATTGTAGGTTATAATGTAAATGGAATTAAATAAAGTAAGTCATAACTCATAAGTCTAAATTATTCATATTAAGCTAGATAGCAAATAAATCCAATGTCATACCATACCACATAAAACAATAGTGATAAAAAGTGACATTCATCATAATGATAATAATAATAAACGTCTTTATTACAGTAAGTATACAAGTAACATAATGTATCTCATGCAAAGGGCGCTGCTTAGAAAAATAATAATAGGATAAAAAATATTTTATGAAGTCTCCATGTGTCCATATATACACATATATCGATATAAACATAACCATAATATACCTACATAATATACACTGATGTACCTATAAATTACTCCGACACACATACATTTGAAAGTCCAGGTGACACTTATTCACTACTTTATTTACTAATTAACAATTAACAACAATAGATTAATGACTGTCTTAACTATAATCACAATTAAACACTTTTAAGTTTCTATTTTATTTCTTCTTTATTCGTTCACGTTTAACTTAAGACTGACTCTTGGCCCACCGTGCGTCTTATTTATACATCCATTCACACGGTCCAGAACATTCCCGGCCGTTCTCGTACAATTCCAGTCTCATCTATTCAGTCTACACAGTCCAGTGGCGTAACACTGTCCCTTCTTAAGCCTGACGTTGCGGTCAGGTAATTCATTGTTCCCTGCATACTTGGCTAGTCTCTCTACATGCACCACCTTCATCTTTGATTTTGGACTTTGCTGAATTCGGTATACGACGTCGTTTATTCTAGTGACGACAATGTATGGTCCTTCCCAAGGGGGTGAAGCTTCAGGGACCTGCCTGCCGTTGTGGGTTACCTATATAGCCAAACCAGATCTCCCGCCTGGATTCCTCCTGAATTCATCTAGATCATAACGAGCCTTTATGCGATCACTTGCTATTGCAATTCCCTCAAAAAGGAGTCCCGACTTTATATTGCTTCATTGGGCCCTTACTTCTTGTCTGTGGCCCCATTCTTGCTGCGCAAACTTCACATCGGCGGCACCAAGCCTCCACATCTTGACGATTATTTACCCAGTAGAATCGTTCTCTTATTTTTGACAAGGTTTTGTTGAAGCCAAAATCTTCGCCAGACATTCCACTATGAACTTGTTGAAGTATTTTTGCTACGTGACACCTGGAGATTACCAATTTCAAAGTAACTTTGTTCCCATCTGGACTTTTACACGCTCTCTTCAGCAGTCCATCCCCTACTCTAAGGGAGTCCCATTGTGCCCATAAACTTTTCAGACCCACTGATTTATTTGAAATGTCCTTCTAATCGGGTCGGGTTCCTCTTTTCTTCCATTCAGAATAGGACCACAATTTTAACGGTATTCATTATTTGTACATCTTGCTGTTTTTCCTCACGGTGACAAGGCTTGCAGTCTCTCTGGCATAGTCTTTTGGAACGGCCATCTGCATTTTTATTAACTAGCACAGTCCTCGAGGTACCAGCCCGCTCTTTCCGGACGGCGCTGACGACAGTTACTCTGAATATGGCCCACTCTGTCACACTTATAACAGGGCATGCCGCCTCCTTTCTGTCTACCACTACTTGGCTGTTGGTCTTGTTTCGGCTGGAGATTCGAGTTTATCAGTAGTTGTATGATTTATTGTACATCTTGAATGTTAAGCTCACGGCAGTTCCTTTTAATATGTCCCTATTTGTCACACTTATAACAGTGGATACCTCCATTCTGCCTACCGCTATTTTGTTCTTGTCTCGCCTGGAGATTCGTCTTTGTCAATAGTTGTACGATCAACTTTTGTAATTCGATTAATACGACTTGCATGATTTTATTTGACGTGGTCTCTTCCACAACCACAGCTCATACTCTTTGGTTTGATTGTGTGTTATCCTCATAGTCAGCCTCAATTTCAAGTGCATATACCAGGGCTTCACTACTTCGCTTGTGCCTGGCCAACTTAAGAATTCGCCTAACCTCTTGGTCCCGTATTCCACCAATAAATGCTCTAACTGCTAATTGTTGCTAAAAGTCTATTGATGATGCATCAGGATATGCTAGATGGGCTAATCTCTCCACAGCAGCCTCGAACTCCTGGAAGCTTTCTCCTCTGTTGTCTGCATCATTTGAGCTGAGCCTGATATACCTGAGCGAGATGTTGGTCGCCAATCTTAGTTCTAATGCTGCCTCCAGAATGCTAAAATTTTGTTGCTGTGCTGCAGGAATTGTTTGGTGCAGCTACCTCGAACTATCTTTTATATGTTGACCATGAATCTTGACCGTCGAAGGAAGGTGGTTATAACCTAGCACCAGACGACAGTACCAATTGGCCACCCTCTTAATTGTTGTTTGAGTCGGGCTACTTCTCTGACTTCAGTTATTTCCCCTTCAACTTGGCTGACTTTTCCCTTAACTTCACTGACATCTTGTTTAACTTCACTGACTTGTCCTTCGATTACACCAACTTTTCCTGCGACTTCATGGACTTTTTCAATAACATCCCCTTTAAATTTTTCAGTGAGTGAGAAAATGGCTACCTGCTGCTGTTCCTCTAGGCTTCTCTTGATAACTTCGCTTTCTTCATGTCGTCTTATTTCTAGGCCCTCCATCATTTTTCTTAAGTATTTTTTTCTTCCTGTCTTTTCTTTCCAGTGGTTCCATCATTGTTCTCTGTTCGTTTTTCTCCTTCTGGCGTTTTCTCTCTTGTTCTTCTTTTTCTTCCCGTTGTCTTCTCTCTTGTCCTTCTTTTTCTTCCTGTCATCGTCTCTCTTGTTCTTATTTTTCTTCCTGTCGTCTCCTCTCTTATTCTTCTATCATTTTTTTTATTATTCCACTTGTTGCAACAGTGTTGCAAGCGAGTCCTGTGTTTGTTTCTCCGCCATACTTCTTGTTATTGACATTAACTCACGACACGTAAATCAGTTCAAAATAATGTTTACTACACTATAATGTCCTTAAAATGTATCTAACACGTCTACTTTAACAATGGAATGTTCCAGAAAAATATCGAAACAGTACTAGAAAGTCTTATTTAGAGTCTATACTACTTTTGTGTTGACGAAATTCATTTATCTCCACTAATTGTGCAATGGAATGTTCGAGAACTTCCACGAAATGGCACTATTTAAGTCTTGTTCTGAGTCTATAACACGTTTACGTATCGCTTGTAGTTTCCAAATAGAATGTTCTAGAATTTTCCCGAAATTACACTAATAGACCTTTTTCTCAGTCCACAACACGTTACTACTAGCGGCACTCGCGTATTTGCAGCTATTTCTAAATCGAATGTTCTAGAAATTTCTCGAAAATCCACTTTAAAGTCATTATTCAGTCCAGAAATAGTCCTCCAACCACTGTCCAGTAACTTAATTCTCCGTGTTACCACAAATCTCTGAGAAGAATACTGTAGAATTTTCTCGAATATTCCAGAAATTTCTCTTCCAATCCACTTCCGACACCAAATTGTTACGTGTTTGCTATCCACATAAACACCTATACTCATAGATTCGTTGACTGAAAGTCCAGGTAACACTTATTCACTACTTTATTTACTAATTAACAATTAACAACAATAGATTAATGACTGTCTTAACTATAATCATAATTAAACACTTTTAAATTGCTATCTTATTTCTTTTTTATTCGTTCACTCTCAACTTAAGACTGAGTCTCGGCCCATCGCGCGTCTTATTTATACAACCATTCACGCGGTCTAGAACATTTCAGAACATTCCCGTACAATTCCAGTCTCATCTATTCAGTCTTACACAGTCCAGTGGCGTAACAATATAATAATTTGTAGTCTAAAACTGATTTTGCTTAAATAAAATCTTAATATTGAATTAAATTGCATCCAGCGTTAAATTTATTTAAATTAAATTAACCACGAAGTGAAATATGTCGCTCATTCAACGAGAAATTCTTTAATACAATTTTTTTTTAATTCTACTGAGAGGGAACGGCTCCCTCTAAATAAAAGGAAAATGATAATAAAGTTTCCTCATTGGTATATTCAACCCAAATATAACCTTACTATCAACAGCCTGCCATATACTACGACAAATCAAAGTTCATTGAATTCCTCCAACATACAACGATCATCATGAGCTACAGTGGGCTTAAGCAACCGATGATTACTTGATTTAATAAGTTAACATATAATACCGGATCTAATAGAACCAAATCACAATTTCCATTTTGTGTGTGGAAACTTATTCTAGGAATAATTATATTTTCACGATGGCATGACTCATTAATACGAGATAACAGAAAATAAGATATGAGAATAATAACTGATATCATCCTTACTATGTAAGTACAAATAAATATAACATATAGGCTGATAAGTTTTACAAAATAAAGTTGTACTCTGTAAGGTATCAGAATATCTCAAAAATAAAAGTTATTGACAACTGGTGAGTATACCTAAGGATATGTCTAAGAACTTAAAAGTGCAAAATGTAATATTCTCCACGATGTGCTTTAAATGATGATTACTGACTGATGTGTATTTTCCTTTCAGTCAAAATTAGTACAAATGGCAAAATTTTATTACTTTATATCTTATCTCCGTATTAACCTACACTTGACATTCGTCCTATCTAAAGATCACCTCTTTATGAAAAAAAACATTAATGAAAAAATCTACACAGACGCATACAAGGAAAATTACCAAACGAATAATGGGTTAAATTTTAAATCCAAACAAAATTCTGTTTTTGCTTACCTCCTATTATAGAAGATGTATTTTATTTAATCAATATATTAGATGATAACTACAAAATTCCAAAGGTATGTATGTGTGCATAATGATATATTTTTTATGGTACTAATATACGTTTTTATTTAATATACTGATTACTGAGTACTAGATGTCATATCAAATTTCACTCAAATTTACTAGTTAGAAATTAACTTATAAACAATTATTATATTTTTGTTAATTAATATAATATAAATATACCGAGATCAACAAAAACACGATCAAGGTCAACTATGCATTTTCCCAAGTCTTTGATTAGATTGTTATACTGTGATTATTGTTAAGTCAAATTAAAATGTCCCGATTTTGCTATGAACTTTAAAACCATTATGGAGGTTCCGGAACACCAAGTAAAAACAGAAAAAGTGATCGACAATGTTAGAGATATGATGGAAAACGATCCTTCCAAATCTTTGAGGAGGTTGAGCCAACAGACGAATTTGTCTTATGGCACCTGCCAAACAATTTTAAGGAAGATCTGCATTTATTTCCACAAGTTTTTGCGGACATTTTACGACGAAAGAATAGTGGATCAAAATCTATAACCATCCCGTTCTCCCGATTTACTCCCGTTCCCTCACTTGAAAATCCAGGTTTACTGAAGCAATCCACAGAATGTCGAAGAACTACGAAATGAAATTTCTGAAGAAATCGAGATAATTACTCCAGCAATATTACAGTCTTTGAAAATTTGAAGAAAAGAGTGCATCTTTAGCTGCGAAATGGGAGCAACATTTCGAGCAATTTTAATATGACTTATTTAGTACTTACATTATTCAATAAACATAAGATATTCGTTTTATGTGTGTTGTTAAAGTTGTTAAAGAACAAATTCAGTTTGGATTTTCAATTTGGTTACGTCGCCTCATTAAGCACGTTAAAACGCGGCTTACTTGCCAAACCTTTAATCTTAAACATAACAGCAACGACCAAAATTAAGTTTTAAAGTATATTAGCTCTGTTCGCGGTAACGGTTGAATTAAATCCGAATATATTCGGAATCAATCCTGAATTATTTAAGTACGCATACACACGTTAATTTCCGTACCGCGAACAATTAAAAGCGAATTGAGCATGCGTCAGAGATCAAAACTTATTCGGGATTAGTCCTGCGAACAAAGCTAGTAATATATTGTTACATATGAAAATGTTTACGCCTACAGGCCCTATCCTTAAGCCGACTCTGTTTTTTAAACCAATCACCTAAAAGTCAACTGTCTACTGATGACTCAATTTCAATTCGGCCAAAGATATAATATCATTGTCTAATATTTCTCAGTTTACTAAAGAAACGGAGCAAATATCAAACATCGATAACATAATCGTAAAATAAAAAAGAACTTGATATATTTCCGTTGATTTATTGGAATAAAATCTGTATGTATTGCTGGTAAACGTTCGCTATTTAAAAGAAAATTGGATAAATATTCCAACCAGTGCCATAGTTATGGGAAGGCTCTTATGATTATTATGAAAAAAAGTACGCCACTTACCGAAACTAAAATATTTACTAAATATATACGCTAAATTTAGTTCTAATAAGCATTCTTATGTTTTTTGCATAGGATGTAACATTTAAGAGTAACAGCGCATTTTCTAAAACCTTGCTCTACTTTAAGTTTTACTCTTATTTAAAATTAAACACCACAGGTGATACAATCCCCTGTATCCCTGAGGGCACCTCAATGTACCTTGTGTGGGAGAGGGATACACATTTAGAAACAATAGACACACTCTATGTCCGAGGATGCTAGGATTAATTTCTGGTTTAGAAAAAAAATCGAGATCCTTGAAATCGGGACTCCAGGGTGAGAGGCAAGTGTCCTTACCAATCGACTACGAAGCCACACACAATTAACTTACCGAGCTCGGTAGCGCATTAGGTCAGTGTTAAGTGACAAACGTAGCTGGTTTACTGCTTATCGACAACTCGGTTCAAATTCCGGTTTCGAAGGGATTGGTTGTGTGTCCTCGTTTTTTCAACTGTATAACCCCCGTCCGTGCAGCTCTGGCTTTGGTTTGGGGGTTGTCTAATTTATGTGGTGTGTTTTATGTTTATGTTTAAGTTCAATATCCCAGGAACAATTTAACCGTTTTTCATAAAATTTGCCATGTGAATTATTTTTGTTGACTGACACATTTTTAAAAATTTTCGTTTCAATGGGTAACAAAGAGTAAACACCCTATATATTTTTTATAGTTAACTTCAGAACAAAACGTATTTAACTGTTTGTGATTATTTGTTCTGGAGAATATACCATACCACATTGGAGGAATATTTATGAAACGGCCAGTATATTTTTTAAATTTTGTCTATGGTGTATGGTCATTATAAACATTAGCAGGCCATTATCAATCATAGTTGTATTATATAAAAGTTTGTAAAGATCGTCATATTTTAGTCATTTATAAATAACTTATATGGTAGATATAAAAATAAGACACAGGATGGAATCCTCATTATATGTATAATCGATGGTGGTTGTTTTCTTATAAATATTCCAACAACTTTGAATTACTCGGCTTTAAATAGTATCCAATATAACGATTCATGTTAAAAATACTCGACCGGCTGATATTTCAGGTTATCCAAAGTATCCAAATAAACCTCATCATTTAATTAATGCAATAAAAATCGACCACCATTTTTTACAACCAACAATTTTATTTTTAGACTTAATTGTCACAAAGTAGAAATGTCGATCGGACAGTATATATATGATTCTTTAATAGTTATTCGTGTCATGAAAAAAAAATAATGATTTATTTTATTTGACCAACTTAATTAAAACAATAAATTAATTACAATTTGATTTAATGATGGTAGTTTGTTTTCTAATATTAATGTAATATGACATGTAATACCACTTACAACAATAATGGTTACTTATGACCAGTCTATAAAGTGGATATTATTGAAATTTTATCCTACGAATCAAAAGTTATCGGTTTATAAAATCAAGAAGTTAGATATAAGTCGAATAAACTAATATTTGAAATGCCTCGAGCTTTCACACAATGAAGATGCTTTTTAGATATCATTTATATTGATATTCCACAATTGGATTGTTCAATAAGCATGTTAATTTACAAGTAATTTTTATCTTTTAATTTGTATTCGATTGATACATACAAGAAAATTTTTATATGGAAAAAAAAGTTGTATACACTGTGTCCTAAATTGGGGGTGCATGCATTGCTATCTCGGTTATTATTAGAGATAGAGAAACGGTTAAATGGGGACTTTTTTTGAAGAATTTTATGATCGTTTCGATGCCGTTTTTAAATTTGACCTAGTTCTGTCCGTTTTCCATATATTTTCAAAAAACTGTAAAGGTGCATTTAAAAAAACTTCCCATATCTGCATAATTTGATGACTGGTGATATTTTAATAAGTACATTGGTATGACATTTTTTAACTTCCCGCTAAGAAAATTGAACATTTTCAGAAATTGGGAAGTTATTGGTTTCACCCCGATTTTCGAAACGGTCATAAAATTCTTCAAAAAAGTCCCCATTTAACCGTTTCTCTATCTCTGATAATAACCGATATGCACCCCCAAATTGGGACACAGTGTATTAAAAAAAAAACAATTTGATAAAAAATTATCTGGAAACTACAAAAACCACGTACTGTAGCAGTCTATTTAATATAATCGCAAGTGTGTGTTAAAATCGAGGGTGGAAATTTAATATCCGAAATAAAGTAAAAGATAAATAAAAACACTTAAGATATACAAATCAAAGTTAGGGATAAATAGAGCATCAATGGAATGATCACAGAAAAATAAGATTATGAGATATTGGAGTAGAACTTATGTTGACTAAATGGGTAAAAAAGAATCTTATTCATCTAATTTTTAGACACCATGGAGTCGTCCAAAACGGATGGTTTCCTACTTGTTTGGAAACAATGAATCAAAAAGACCATACATAGACAGATTGTGGTGAACTTAAATCTCAGTTGAATCTTATTTAATTATTTTATAAGTCCGATACAAGACACACATATTATTTAATTATAGTAATAGTGAAATGGTAACAAGTATACACATCGAGTGACAGAACTCAAATTGTTAAACAGATCCAAGTTACTTCTGAAGTTCCACAGGGAAGTCATCTCGGTCCACTATTGTTTACGGTCTTTATTAACTATATAAAAGTGATGTTAAAATATCGCAATATTTAGCATAATAAACACAAAGTTCGATTGTAGTAATCTACAGATTGATCTAGATAGCCTAACGCGGTGGACTAGATATTTTCTAATAACGCTATAATCTCAATACTGAGAAATTTAAGTTCATGCATTTTTATTGTACACTGATCAACATCGAGTTCTGTAATAATATTCTTTGGAAAAAAATAAATTTTATCAGGGATCTACGTGCCTCTTTTAGATAGCAAGTTATGATCAGGTGACAATAAAGTACAAAATATATTGGGTTTTGCATATAGAACTACCAAAGACATTACTAGTATATATGTAATCTAACAGACATTATACATTAATAACATCGTTATTATACATTAATAACATTTCTTCTTGAATATTCCTCGTGTGTGGGCACCTACATATGATTTACAATATTGAGAACGTACAGGAAGATAAAATTAGATCATTAATGGATTACAAAAACTTAGTACTTATACTTATATTAGAAGAAATCAATCCGACTTAAAATTATAAGATCATGATCTTCAATAATAATTGTCCAAGCCTGCCATTTTAGGTTGTCCTTCGTGCTCTTTCCAGACACTTACAACACTCTTAACACGTTGGATGCTGCTGCTGTCATGCAGGGCACACATTGCCTGGTCCCAACCAGACTAACGTAAACGAAAACAAAAAAATGCAAGAGGCCAAAAACTTTCCTTTTAAATTTCTGGAGCTGTCTACAAGGGATTATACATAGAAAAACAGGGACATACAACCATCCTCACCAACATTGCCAGTGCCAGTGGTGGAATTCAGCTACAATAGAAAGATTTCTAATCACGCTGGTCATCGCGCGCTCTAGCAAACTACACCAGTTGGCTATATTACTATACTATATTAAATTAGGAATAAAATATGATACAGTAAAAAAACAAAATACAACATTTATATTCATGAAGTTACAATACTTCTGTACCATAGGGCAACGTTTTCAACAGGTATCCAATTTAAATCTATATATCGCTGTTAACATTTTCCTGTTAGTAATATCGAAAAACGAAAACAAATAATTCATTCTAAATAACATAGATTTAATACTTATTATTTGTTTTAATTTTTCGTTCTCATCAATAGACACATTTTAACAACAGTTCAAAGTTTTAGGTTGGTAATCCTAGACTGGCGAGGGCGTACTAATGTAGCTAGCTATAACCGGGTACATAAGTAGTAAACATAGCAAGCTACAAAAAACAGAAATTCGATAAAAATGGACTCAGACTAGATCTGCTTTAAAGAGACGATATAGCCTTTTTTTCTTTTTATACCAAGGATAAATTAATTGTATCTATGTCCACCATTAATAGCAACTAAAATTATTTTATTCAATAATTAAAGACGATGATGAGAAATCAATACAGGATAGGATAATTATAATTAATATTACCCAGAACAATTCAAAGTTAATTTATCATTTACATCAAGGTTAAAGCAGATAAGTGATTCAAAAACTTTATTCCTATCACATATGCAACCAATTATACTAAAGTTTAGTGTGTTGCATACCTCGTACGTTGTTTACTGCATTCTTGATAAATAAGTTCAATTTATTAACATTTTTATTGTTAATCGGATAGTAAAGTATGCAACTGTGTTGGTGAAATATGTACGGTACACAATTAATTAATAACAATTATGAAAAATGAGGTCCATATTATGCTAACTAATCACAAAAAGAGGGTCGTGAGACCGGTAAGACAGACACTAAATACGGTTTTATTGTTAATTTTCTTTGGGAAGATATTTATTTCTAGGATAGCTTGAGATATTTAATTATAAAAAGTTTCGTTTAACTCATCAGATACAGAATACATTACCACACCACCAAAAATAAAAGTTTGATTAACCAATCATTACGATCGAGATTGCGATATTTCTATTTTCTTAATTATTTAAAAGCACCATATTGGCGAAAATTACATTTTAGTAAATATCAGCTACAAAACCAGAATTTCAAATGATTAAGTGGATGTATCTTAGCGTATTATATCCAGGCTCGCGCCGTACATAAGGGCAAAGTTGTGCGGCGCCAAAATGCCTCAAAAGTAAAAAAAGATAATATAGCTAGCAAATAAAATGTATGATAGAAAAAAAACAAAAAGGAATTGCAACTATTATGTATTTCATTCAGTTACTTATTTTTTACCTGTACCTTTAGCCATGTATCCGCGTTATGAAAATTGGGGACAAAATATATTAAAATGCTCACAGGTGTCAAAAAAGACAGGCGCGAGCCTGATTATACCGAATTGATATTTTGTTCCTAGCATAATGTTTGTAAGAATGCTACAATTAAAAAAAATGGCAGTAATAGTGAACTGACTTATGCATTAATTCCTTGATTTTACATCTTTTCTTTGTGCGAAATCTAAAATTATTTTTGTTTGTTATAGAATATACTTCATATACTTGCGCCTCTTTATGTACTCTTATTATACAGTGTGTCCGTTAAGTTTGGAATAAATTCAATATCTCTTAAAACAAAAATATTTAGAAAAAATTCTCGGACACGTAGATTTTTAATTTCAATTGCGCACCTTATCTTTTATTTTTTTTTTGTTATTACATCGTCAGTAATTCCGTTATGCATAGATACTTTTTAATGGAACACCCTGTATATCATCCATTTTTGGATTCTGCTTCAACAGCTGATTCCAAATATGTATCACATTTAGGGTCTAAAATTGATAAGTTGAAAGATACGGTCATTAAAAAAAAACCAAGTAAAAAAGTAAAATAAACACGTTTTTTATTAATTTTTGAAATAGGCTAGTTTTTGTTTGTTTTTTTGTTATATCATTATCGTCTTCGACAGTGAATCATTTAATAATACTTTACCCCAGTAATGGTTTCTCAATAATTGTTGTCGATTTATTTTAATTTATAACATGAGTCTATCTGTAAAGCAGAGAATTGAAATGCAATGGTGATCCTCTTCTGATAAAAAATATTATTTTCTCCGGTAAATGGTGAAGTGAACCATCAGAATTATAGATAATGGGCAAGGGAAAACCTTCGATGCAAGCGGAGCAGCACACACAGTATCCACAAAAGGTATGTGTGTGCGGGAATTGTAAGAAATAGAATCCCCTGTTTTTTCGTTGGAACTGTAAACGGATCGGCATAATGGGCCATCTCATCCCAACGTTATTAAATTTATTCCCCAGTAGAATTATTAATCCTGGAAATGTTGACTAAAACCTGTGGTATCAATAGGATGGTCCGCCTCCCCATTATGCAGCAGACGGTCGAAGGTGTCTTGACCAAATATTTCTGAACAGATGGATCGGTAGACGTGGGTCCATCCAATGGCCACCAAGGTTATTGGACCTCAATCCATTAGATTATTTTCTGTGGGGCCATCTAAAAAACTTAGTTGATAAAACCAAACCGGAAAATATTGTTGAATTAAAAGAGAGAATTAGAACATAAATAACATTTCTCAGGAAACTATAAATAAAGTTCAGCAACACTTTATTCATCGTTTAGGGTACTGTCAGCTACAACAAGGAGTACAGTTTGAACACTTACTATAAATTGTTTTTATTATCAACTAACCGTTAGTTTTAGTGACTTTTATTTGTTCAAACAAAAGATGAAAAATTAGTAAATTCTTATATTCAAAATGACCGTATCTTTCAACTTTTCAATTGTAGAGCTTAAGTGTGCACTTTTGGAATAAGCTGCTGGAGCAGAATCCAAAAATGGAGAAATATACAGGGTATTCCATTTAAAAAAATATATCGATGACGTCATAACTAAAAAATAAAGGATAAGGTGCGTAATTGAAATTAAAAATCGATGTGTCTGAGGATTTTTCTAAATATTTTTGGTTTAAGAAATAATGAATTTATTCCATACTTTACGGACACACTGTATTCCTTTACTTAACGGTACAGCGTAAACGTGACAAAATGACAGAAGTTGGAAATTATTATTATATTTTAAAACGTATTCGGCAGTGCTTTATATTACAATTTTTTGTGTCACACGACTTAACAGAGTCTTAGCTTGCAGGTATAAGTAATAATATAAATATATTTATTCTAAAAACATTTAAAATAACTCATTTTAAGAGCAAACGGCAACCAAACAAAATTTTCTAATTTATTTTCATATTATGTTCAAATAAAATAAATTTTTATAAAAAATCCTTTTCTTTGCTTCGGCTTTAAAAGAAAAACAAAACAATAAATAACAACACAAATTATAGTACTCATTTTTAATAATTAATAAATAACATGAAACCTAAGAAAATTGAATTGCTCAAAATAAAACTTTTTTTTTATAATAACAAAGGGTCTTTCTTACATTTATATATAATGCAGAATATTTTTCTCAATTCACACTAATATAACACCAATAATTTTATTGTTTATAAAACCACAAATGAATAGCAAGCAGGTGATCCGCAAACCTTTTCAAGCCAATGTAAAAATATGTTATTATCATCAGTTATTCGTCTTTGGGCATTCACGATAGACAACATTTTTGTTCAAAACACATTTTGAATAAGGAGTATGATTATATCTTCTTGACTTTAGATTAAAACAGCAAACCGGCAAACAGCAATACACCTTCTTTTTAATAGTGTCTGCATCCATTGAATATACATTTTCCTTCGCAGAAAAATTTAATTCATTTTTATTTTGTTTTCTAACAAGTTCTTCATATATTATATCAAACTCGTCCAAATAATCTTTACATTTATTATTTTCAAATATTTCTTTATCTTCAGGGTCAACAGTAATAATTGCCTTTTCTTCATTTTCATTTATTTTTTTGCAGAACTTGGATGAACAATTTTCAATAATAATTTCCCTCGAAAAAGAAGAAGTTAAACCCATGCTTAAATTGTTGTTTCGAACTAAGCACTAAAGACAATGCTGTGCAAAGTTTCTGGAACCGAAATGAAAGGAGGTTCACCTGTTACTGATTGGTTTTGTATGCGTCTGTGATGATTAATATAAAGTAATATAAACAATAAAAACTGATATGGATAGAATTCAAAATAATAATACATGACTGTTTTTACAGGGTGAAATATAAATAATACGGCAACAGGAAGAGTCAAAATACAAGAACTAAATGTTAAAAAATAATTTGGAATTTCAAATATCGCAGATGGATTTTTCTTACCGTCGTCCATTTTCGATAACAAGATCAGTAACCGAAGTTAGAAAATTTATCATGTTTATGTGGATAATGACATGCCTAACCTGTACATTTTTATCTATGGAATGCACAAATAATAATAATTACACTGTTATTCATTCTGGAATCGGACAAAAATTATGCATATTTTTTTAAAGTGTTACAATATCCTGATTTTAACTTTGTGAAAACTTTTCTTTTTTAATGACTGGAAAATGACACTCAAGGAAATGACTTCCATAACTTTGTTTGTCGTGGTGGATAGCATGTTTGATAAACTAATTAGAAATTTAAGGCAAAGGTTCCTTTATTCTCTTTAGATGCATGGCAATAAAATTTCTGCAGGGTATAATTCTTTGAAAGAGTCAAAATGTAAATAGTTACTGTTAATGAAAATATATTCACAATATTTGATTTCAACAAAATGGAATAACAAGTTATACTACAATGGAAATAATGTATTTTTTACCTCAACAATTTTTAAACTAGCGGACCCGACAGACGTTGTCCTGCCGGATCCAATGTAAAACATTCCAAGATCAAATGAATAAAAAATTAATTAAATAAACATTTTCCAGTAGACTGAATTGTGAATTTAAACCATTCTCGAATTCACTGGAACACACACAAAAAATTTCATCAAAATCGGTCCAGCCGTTTAGGAGGAGTTCAGTCACATACACACGGACAGAAGAATTATATATATGATTACCATTTAATAGTTGTGATTTGTCAGTTCTCGATTTTTTTTGTGGTTATTTAAAGGGTACGATACATAGTTGAGAGAAAATGTAAATAGACGACTCTCTGACGATTTCGAACATTTACTTTTTAACATTATCATGCGACAAAAAGCGCTGAGTATTTTAAATTATTAATAATAAGCAAACAAATTAAGTAATTGTTATTGGGAAAGACGAAACTTATGAAAAACAGCGTGATTTATCTTGGATAAACATAAAACACACCACATAAATTATGCAACCCCAAACCAAACCGAAGATGTACGGACAGGGGTTACACAGTTGAAAAAAAACACGGACACAAATAACCAAACCCTTCGACTTTGTTAGAATCGAAACCAGGATGTGAACTCGGGAGTCGATAGACAGTAAATCAGCTACGTTTGCCACTTAACGATCTGGCCCGCTGCTCTATCGAGCTCTGTACCAACAAATTCACGTGTGAAGAAAACTTCAATTATTCAAGCTTTACACATTGGCCTATAAATTCTCTGTCATCACTTTCACAAATCAGTGAATTTGTTGGTATCCAAGGTAAACCACGTTGTTTTTCATATGTTTGATCTTTTCCAATGGGAGTTTTTCTAAATAAATAGAAGTCTTTGGAAATTTAGTTTTACATATTGATGGTTTGCAAAATGGACAGAACAATGTTTTGTCAAAATTTTTTGTGAAATTAAAGTGAATTATTGATACCTAAAAGAGTTCTCGACGTTAATTTAATGTTCGTAAATTAATCTCAAGCCACGTACAAACCGAAGACCCACCGCAAACCAATACCAACATCAGCGTATGTAAAGGCGAGTTTTCACGATTCGATTTTAGTTGATCAATAAAAGTTGAAAACGAATTGAACCACTTTTTGCTCACACATATCAATACAAACTTCAAAATGGTTCTGAATGGATTTATTCGTTCAGGTATAGATATAATAGTTGTATTGTTAAGGGAAAGAACATTTTTATTGGGCGAGAAGAAAAAACTTAAAACACGTCGTTTTTGGATGAGGTAATGTATTTTAAGAATAAATCAATTGGAAGCATCCTCATGATAATGCCACAGACAATCATGTTTGTGATATAATTCTACAAATTTCAGCATAACGCTTTCAGACCATTTTAAACTGATTTTGTTTTATTTTCTTACAACACATTTTAAATACACACAAAATAATTTATTATTTAATTCGTGAAGTTGAAAGTATACTGAGAGGTTCACACGCTTCAAGCTAGTTTCAACTCGAAAAAGAATCGACGATGATTCGTTTCTTGAACGATTAAGTTTGACCGGGTCAAACTTTTGTTGATCAACTGAGTTGAAACAAAGGTTCTTATGCTAATTATCGTTCAGCTTTAGTTGATCAACTAAAATCGAATCGTTGGAACCCGCCTTAACGCTGTTGTGTGGGAATGAAAGCGACTGGATCGAATTCGTAGCCATCGTCTACACCAAGAATCACAATCGAGTTCGGTGCCGTTGGTTATGGTTCGGTCTATTTTCAAGCGTCCGGAATAGCGTGGTATACACTACTGGTCTCAATTTCATGCAAAACCTGCGTTTAATGTAGCAGACAGTGATGGAATAATAAAAAACTGGTGTAGATGACAAAGAAAGTTGCTCTATAATACTGCCACATCGTCACAGAACAACGCGAACGAATGTTATTTATTGCGACGTCTCCGGTCCCCAGTTGATATCGACATTCGCTTTCGCTTTGTATCGCACCGGCGGGCGTCCTTAGTGACAACGAAGCGCAGTATACAGTCAACTCTCTCCCGTATATTTAAACTATAATTATCTTACTATTGCAGTAAACGCAGGTTTTGCATGAAATCGAAACTAGTAGTGTATATCGTCTGATCCCACCCCGGACAGTACCTTCAAGGCACATTTTTCGTCAATAAGTTAGTAGGCTTTCTATTTTTATTTTACTTTCCAACATCGCACTGACATTCATCGGCAATGCTTTTCCAAATATCTATTCTTTTTTTGACAATTCAAACTTGTTATTGGTAGGGTCCCATAATAGATTTGCGACGACAGTACTCCATTATTATTAAACTCAATTTGTCAGTCAAGATATTACTGTTCCAGGTTTCTTTCTGCGGGGTAATTTAGAAAGTAACGTCTATGTAAGTAAGTACGCCTAGAATTCTTGAAAATTTGAACAGAAATATTACAAAAACATAAATTCGCGTTGCTCCACAATGCTTCATGCTGTTATGACATTATCCGGTAGTGCAGAGAAAGGGGAATATTTAAGACACCGCTTTCAGAGAATACATCTTCCAACTTTTATTACATGTTTAATATGCTCAATGCTTTTTGTAGGTTCCTGTGTTTCACAAATATTATAATTATATGATACTATTTTGTACTTTCATCGAAGTGCAAATCTTATGTGTAATTTTGTATCTTTTCTTGTCGAATAAAAACACAATTAATTACTTTTTTGTTACATTTCAATTTATTAGCGCATGAAATAAAACATGATCTGAACCATAAACAAAATTATATAAAAAAAATTATTTAACCGAGATGTTTAAACGTGTTGAAAATCACAATAAATTAATGAGAAACATTTACTAATTATCATTTCCTATTTTGTTAAAATAAATATGAAATAATTGTTTCCATGTTTCCGTTGATTTGGAGTCTCTCCTCGTATTATGTTCTTACGAAAAGAGTTTCGAAGTTAACAAGAAACAAGACCCTTTTCAACTGAAAATTTTAAATTAATCATTAGCAATATCATGTAGGCATATGAAAACAACCAAATATAAAACCTACCCTAAAGGGTAGCTTTCCTTCCATATGTGGGTTAATGCAACCAACAAATGAAAATACAAGTCTTAAATTTCACAGCTCCTTTTTAATAAAATGGAATTGCGAAATGAAATATTCCGTGGTTGCGTCTGGCGGTAGCACAATGGATACAGAAAATATAACATCAGTGTGCTGGTCAGGTGCCGGAAATATTTGCCATTTTTCAGAGCCGGTAGTTATAAAAAAATAAAAATATAAAAAATTATAAACATAATTCATGTGGTGTGTTTATTTATAAAGCTGTAGTATACACAACCTGTATAATCCGTATTGAGACTGGAACGTGCAGGTAACCGGGATAAATGTATATAACATTATACGTATCTTGGCACTTTCTCCCCAGTGAACTTTGCAATACGAAGGCGTGTGGTTATTCTCGTGGAGTGGTGTTTGGTTAGGTTCTCACATAAAACGCTCTTAGCAATAGCGCAGTCACTACCGTCTGTGTATAAACTACAAAAAATGATTGAAAACTGTGATGGCTTTACAATAAATGAGTCACATATTCTGTGTACCCCATGCAATCGATGTTATTTATTGAAAAATAATTAGTTTATATCATCAAAATTCTTAACCTGATATATTTAATCCTTAATACGATATATTTTTACTATTCCAAATAAAAATAAACTTTACGTTAATAGCTTTCACACTCTGGTGTATTCAAGTGATAAATAAATCAATAATAAATACAGAACTAGGAAATTGTTTCTACGCAATGAATTCTACAAATATGTAGATTGTTTTACTATTGTAGTTTTTATCTGTAAGTGATTAAAACAAACAGAGACTCAATATTATAATTTCTTTAATATACAATTTGCTATTGTTACATACAGACAATTGTCACTATTTAAAAAATATATATTACAAAACACAAGGGATCCCAAATATCGCGTACCACCTACCTTGAAGGTACGTTTTCTAGGGATGTAATAGAGTGCTGGAAAACGTTTAAATTTTTTTTTAACACTCACATAAGGAACTATGAGCAATTTAAAGCTATAAAAAAAGACAACATTGTATAATAAATATACGACACACTTTAACAATAATAGGCAATACTTTATTATAATAAATGTTCAAAATTCAGCCCATTTGCACCTAGACATGCTTTGGCTCTTACCTTACGGTAGCAGCAGCGGCAATGGTTTTGTTCCGCAGCTCTTCTTCCTTTTATCAACATTTTAAACCTTCAAAGCAACAATTCTCTTAGTTTTTTCCTCTCAAACTTTTCTACGCGATGAATTATGCATACAAAATAATCTTTTGGTATGAAATAATCCTGATGACCCTTAAATTTATAACTGCAATTGTATCCTCTTTTAAGCCCCGTCTTTCAAAAAAATAAAAAGACAATTTTTTTTATATATTTATATAGATGATGGGACCTGCTCGCGTCATTATCTTTCGAAAGGGATGTAAAACTGTGGGTTCCACGAATCAGCGATGTGAGCACATAAAAGATCCCTACCCCCACAACAAAATGGGGGGTTCAGTAAAGTGTCCGGGGTGCATACAAAAGCACTGAGGAGCTTATCTCCTGGCGTCCTTGATTGACCTTGGTACCGGAAATAGGCTAACGTTAAGTGATTACTGATTAATATAATAATACATATTATAATATACACAACAAACAGCAATACATAAAAATTGACATATTAGGTTTATGATAGTTTTCTGACTTTAGAGATGCGATTATTAGGTTTGTTCGTAGAGGCGATTTGTGATAGTTTTCTGACTATAGAGATGTGATTATTACGAGAGCTTTGCAATAACAAATGCACTGATTGAACAAGCACACTCTACAACAATGTACGCATGCTTCGGACAGTTTCAAACGGTTGAAAACTGCTCTACGAACAAACCTTATTACGAAAGCTCTGGCAATAACAAACGTTCTGATTGAATAGGCACATCTCTCCAACAATGTGCGCATGCTTCTAACAGTTTCAAACGGTTGTAAACTGCTCTACAAACAAACCTATTAGCATATCATCTAATAGTCCAAGAGCTGGCGTCCAAAATGTGCAAGAGTTTTCTCAAAGCTAATTTTTTGAGATTAGGTTACTTTTTAGTGATGGAAAATAATTGTAGAGTCAGCACTTCCGGTACCGGGACACCTGGCGCTGGGACGCTCGCAAAGGTGTAATATTAATTAACGTCTCTAAACTGTTTTCTCAAAGCTAAAAATTTATAGAGAACGAGCAAATATAATATAAAACAAGAATCCAACAGTCAGACAGCAAAATATAGGGACACGTGGCGTCAGCGCTACTTCATACCTGTCAAAAAAATGACGTGTGTTAAAGTGATTTCTCAAAGCTGAAATTCTCCAAAACATTAATTAAAACTATAAAGTTAATAAAGGAGACAGTCAGACTCATTTATGATAGGACCACGTCAGTCAGCAGTCGATAGATGTGAGAACGGTAACTGCGCACATTAGTACGCCTTTTCTCAATACATATCATTTATTTTATATAAAAAAAATAATTTTAATTGTTTCTTAATAATTGTAATTGTTATATATCAGTTAATATATAGATATCAGTTATTTTATACAAGAAAAAATAATTTTAATTTTTATAACAGAAAAAAGTCATTGATTCATTGAAAAAAAAAAAACATCTAATCGTCAGAGTCATTGCCGTCGTCGTGTTCTTCGCCACTATCTTCATGAGAATAAAACGCGATTGCACCATATTCTTCGGCGTCATCAGTGGTGGTTGATTCCGAATCTGTGTACAAATAAAATATTCAGCGTTAAGCAATACATTACATTAATAAGTAAGGTTTTGAATCACATTTGCGAGTCTTGTGGCAAAAATTACCTGCAGATGTATCATCCGGTTGAATCAAAACGTCAGAAATGAAATTAGGTAGCTGATCGTCTTCGTACCAACTGAAATCATATCGGCCATCGATCAACTGCCAACCGTTTTACTCTGGAATCATTTCAGTGGGCACTTTTTCATCAGCATTACTCCAATCAGCATGACTCCAATTCGCTTCTTTAGCAAAGAGTAGTTTATTCTTTGTTTTTAGTTAGAGAATAAATAATAAAATTAAATACAGAAAATTCAGAACTCGGTCAAAGAAGACTGGCAGTCGGCGCTCTATATAAAAACGATAAAACATCATAGCCACGACAACACTTGTACTCCGCCGGCCGGTATTACTTTGATTTTTTGTTATCATACAGCACGCTTACCGATAGGCGAGCAGGTGCGGACTTATTTGGAGTGCGTGCTTTTGATTAAAATTTAAATTTAATTGTTCAGAAACTACAACCGACTTGCGGCAAGTCAGCGCCCCAGGCGACCGCCTGGCTCGCCTGCCCATCGGGCCGGCCCTGATAACCCACATTCCATTGAGTTATAAAATAAACAATATGTATTGAGAAAAGACGTACTAATGCGCGCAGTTACCGTTCTCACATCTATCGACGGCTGACTGACGTGGTCCTATCATAAATGAGTCTGACTGTCTCCTTTATTAACTTTATAGTTTTAATTAATGTTTTGGAGAATTTCAGCTTTGAGAAATCACTTTAACACACGTCATTTTTTTGACAGGTATGAAATAGCGCTGACGCCACGTGTCCCTATATTTTGCTGTCTGACTGTTGGATTCTTGTTTTATATTATATTTGCTCGTTCTCTATAAATTTTGAGCTTTGAGAAAACAGTTTAGAGACGTTAATTAATATTACACCTTTGCGAGCGTCCCAGCGCCAGGTGTCCCGGTACTGGAAGTGCTGACTCTACAGTTACTTTCCATCACTAAAAAGTAACCTAATCTCAAAAAATTAGCTTTGAGAAAACTCTTGCACATTTTGGACACCAGCTCTCCTACTATAAGTGGATTTTAAAATAATAATAGTTTATTTTTTACGGGGCTACAGGCCGACGACAAGACAGGCACTAAATATTTTATCATTCAAAGCGATTACGAATATCTGTACCACACATATCCTATTATTCTTTGGAACAAGGCCACAATATATATTATATGGATATAATGAAATTAGTGAATATAGTAATACCGTCACATGAGAAGTACATGGTTCCAAGTAACAATATATTGTTTTTACAGGAGAACGAATTTAAGATTATAATCTCTAGAAAGTCACTTTGGTTCAATTTTTTATATGTGGAACGTATGGAACGAAGTAATTCCGTATTTGTCTGACATGATTCAATGTAGAATGGTTTAAGTTTATCCAACATTGTAGGAATTATAGGAAAATTAAGTAACCTTTGCATTATTTATACTTGAATCATGACTCTGTAAACTTTAGTATAAAAAATGCAAATATTATAAATTTTAGTAACCTTGAAACAGACAGTATAAACCGTGTAAAAATAAATAATCTTCAGTTTGTGATTTCAAAGAGTAACGAAAAACATAAATTGTAGCGAATAGTTACATGATCTTAATTGGGGATATGTTTATGGCGTTATCTTTCATTCAATAGTAAAACTTTCTAACCAGTTATAAATTGCTGTCTTTAGTAATAAGTCATGTGTACCCTCACCCACCCCCTCAAACCAAGCTATCAAAACTAAAAAATATTAAATGGTATGCTCCTGCTTCTGATACTTCATTGAAAAGCACTTGAAAAATGATTTCCAATGGTACCAAAGAAATTTTATTGTGGTCTAGTAGTTTTCGATTAATTCATGAATGTGAATTAAATTTAAAAAATTAGGTACTTATTTCAGTGTATTTGGATTTCTGACACTGCTGTAAAATTGGGCAAATAAGATTTGTCTACTTGACCTGTGGACAACACAAAAAAACACCAGACTTCGGACGCACGTTTGATCAACAGACAGTCGATCTGCCTGTCGCGCCGGCTTAATTCTACGCCCTTTAAGATATAAGTATTTTTATCTGAATCGTTTATGACAATATTTGATACAGCCTCATTTGTAAACATGTAATAACGTTAATCAAAAAACATCATTTTGTTAATCAACGACCTAATTGAATACTATTAAATTCATTCAAACGGTTATTGAATGAATATATGACAATAACAGTATACTACTACAATACATGGTGATAGTAAACTATAATCTAATAATTGTAAAAATTATATGTATATATTGTACGTACAGTCAAAGATATCCCATTTTTTATATAGTTGCAAATGAAACGTGACAAGTTATAGATCTAATTTTCATTACAATGTGCACAATTACAGCCATAGGTTATTACACTGAACACTGAACAGTTAAATATTATAAGAATTTAAATAGGCCAGAAATTTATAATTAAAATATAATTAAAAACGAATTGGATTACACTAGAATAAATATTATCTGAGAGACAGTTAATTATTTTTTAATATTAACATTAATTTCCTGATCTTCCACTTTTAATTAATGTTTTCTCCAGAATTCAAAGTAAATACCAAAAATAAATACAGTTTTCCTTTCGCGGGGGCTCCAATACGTAGAAAAGTTTATACTGTTTGATTTACGTGATGTCGATAGGAAGGAAAGACAGCAGCTGTTGAAAATAAACCTAATTAGAGAAATAAGAATACGGAAGATTAAAACTGAAACGAGATACGTAACACGATTTTTGAAACAACCGCTGTTTTAATAGCAGCAAAAAGATTAAAAACATGTTTACAAACATTGTAAATAATAACAAATACTTAATGTTACCGGTAGAGTTGGCGCAATGAGATTAATTCGAGTGTCGTTAGCTTGAAGATGTAAAATAAGTATAGGGGTTAGAAATAATTAACTGCACTATTTAGTCCAAATCAATGGTTCTGTAAGCCCGAGCAAACACCTGCATTATTAATATAACTTCTATAGTAAAGTTTATACGAAGTCAATTGAAATTGGTCATTTTTAAAGCACAGGACTGTGCGCACTTAACTTGATATTTTGTCCTATGTATTTAGCAATGGTATCGAGAATCAAATGGTAGTTGAAATTGTGCAGGTGAGTCCGAGACTGGCAATGTAATCAGCCTGAACGAACCATCTACGACTGCACGTGTTTTAACGATAATAAAACGGACAGGCCCACTAGTATAAAAAAAACTCATTAAATCGTTTCTCCGCAATTACGGAAACTTGTGAGATGTGCCGGCATTGGCTATGTTTTGAGGACGATGGGCGACGATTGGCTGGGATCAGAATATTCGTCAATCCGGTTGGTCGGTGGGTGTTTGAGTTTATATCAGTCAGGAGTCAACGTGGACTCGGATGTTACCTATTTATTTATTACATTTGTCCAGTGCAGTGCAGAAATACCTATTATAATATCAAGGTGGTTCGGTTTATACTTCGTGTTCATAATGGTAAATATTTATTACTACATAAAAGGTATTTAAGATATTGTATTAGGTATTTACTAATTTACCATGGCTTTCTGGAGACCATTTGAAACAGAAGATAATAAAATAACGCCCGAAAATCCCGAAATAGTTGAGCCTGTTATTGTCGAGGAAGACGAAATAAATTTAGAGTTTCAGAATAAAGATTTACACGTACAAAGTCAACGCATTGTTTTAAATATATATGAACGTTTAAAAAGCGAAAATCGTGAAAATGTGAGAAAGAAATAATAGAACGTATTAACGAATTAACTAAAATATCAAAATCAACAATTTATCGTGTAATTAAAAAAGGAGATGTTATAGATCACGGTACAAATAGGAAACGGAAAAATATGAAATTAAGAAATATTGATGATGCTACCAAAGATGTAATACGGCGTATAATTTATAATATGTATAAAAAAAATATAGTTCTTACGTTAAAAATGATTCGAGAAAAATTAAGCGATTATCCTGATTATAATTATAGTTCTTTAGATACACTACGAAATGTTTTATTAGAATGCGGTTTTAAACATAAAAAACTTGACAGTCGTATGGTAATTATGAAATCACGACGTATAGTAGCACTTCGGGTAGATTATTTGGAAAAAATCAGAGAATATCGTAAACTAAACAGGCATATAGTGTATCTAGATGCGCCGATTATAATTCAACCTGGTAATGATTCCTCTTCAGAAAGTGAAGTTTCGGACGCGTCAACTTTTAGCCTTTAACTTTTTTAATATACATATATTTTCAGAACAAAATATTTAGATATTATATTAGGTATGAAGTTTACTTTTTTATTGTTACATTTCTTGGAATATATTTTATTTAGTTGACAAGAAATTTTAATTTAAGTTACTTTATTCTAGACATATTTTAATTTTGTTTTTATTTATGTTTTATCTAAACAAATATTTATTTTTGTGGTACTAATTCTTTGCTTTGGTTAAGAAACTTACATTTTTATTTTTATTTTAGAAGAAACTTTTATTTTATTTTTTACTATATAACATCCTTTCCCCCTCGCTAATCTAACCTGTCCCATTCCCTCATCCTGGCAAGGATATGTTCATACCTTCTCGTTGGTCCTTGCAGAGCAATAACATATTTCAATATAGTATGGGTTAACTTTAAAACTAAACCCAATAAATTTAAATATTTAGACTTTATATCTAAAACTGATATAATATTTCAAAAATATTTTATTGGCGAAATGAACAAAAATAGCCTATCTAATAAACAAAAAATAATAAAAATTAATACAATTTTCAAACAAGTATAACATTTTCTTATGACAAGCATTTCTATTTACCTCCGCCCATGTACAATAAAGAGATGCCGACGGTTTTTGCAGGCTTTTAGTTTTTATACGATTTCAATTGACTTCGTACAAACTATACTCTCATTTATACGCCTTCGCTTCGCTGTAAATGTCGCACTGTATTTTGAAAATGAACGTTCCACGTCCAGAAATGTTATATTCGCATACGTCAAATACTACTGGAGGTCGTTTTCATAATTTTCGTCTCTTATGCACTGGTAATGTGGCGTAGTTGAACATAATCCTGATTTTTCTCTAAAACGTCATTCAATTTCGCGGCAGCTAGAATACCAGGGCCATCAGTTAAATTTTATAAAGCTATATTTACGTTATCCATTTACTATAACAAACGATTCAGTAAAGATAAATAATTATCTTGTAATTTGTTCAATAGCATCTGCTAATATACTATAGTTCTCGTTTATGGTGCACAAATCTGCTTTAACTTGTGGATTTTCAAACTGTTGCTGACTTTCCCTGATAGATTTAAACTCTTTGGGGTCGAATTTGGAAACGACAATATTTAACTTCCGAGGAAATGTTTATTATAATAAAAAGCTGCCTGCAACCATGCCTCCCATCCTGTTAATACCGGTTGTGGAGGTTCACTAATTCTTGGACAGGCTGTGTGAAATTCTTTAATACGTTTTGGAGATTCTACAAAAATCATCTTTGTATTTGCTATTAATTTTTTGACATCCGGATAGCTACTGCGATTTTTCCTGCCACAAATAGAGGATTTCGGGACCTTGACTTGCTCGAGTCCCCGTTAAGCCGTATGCTACTATGTTGAATCACACTGCGTCAACTTTAATTATAAGCTTTGGTATAGGTACTCATAAATAAATAAAGCTGACAAGTTGTACGGCGGTTCAATGGTGTGACATCAGGTGTTTAAGGACAACAACCGGCGGGCAAATACCAAATACAGAAGCAAGCCGCGAGAATATACAGGGTGGGGCAATAGTGCGTCCGACTTCGATATCTCGAGTTCTATGATAGCTAGAAACTTGATTTAAAAACATAAGTAAACTAAAAATCGATAATTGTGCCTGTAGTGATTTTTTTAATATACACGTGTAAATGGCATAATTTCAACAAAAAAAAAATCATTACATCCAAGTGGTTGGGAGAGAGTACAGGAGTGGAAGGAGGCCACAAAGTGGTTTCAAAAAATCTTCCGATATACATGACATTCCATTTAAAAAAATATTATTTGACTGTAGAATCGTCTTGGCTCACCCTGTATATTCGAAAATAATTTCCGGTTATAAACTTTTTCGTCTAGTTTATTTATGTTTTTAAATTAAGTTTCTAGCTATCATAGAACTCGACATTTAGAAGTCGGACGCACTATTGCCCCACCCTTCTTATTAAACAATACACGGCTGTGGTTATGTGTTAACGAGAGGACAGATTGTAAAAAAAATTCTATTGTAATTGTTATATTACGTATACTAGAACCTCTTACACCGACGTTTCCAATGTTACCAGCTAGCAAATGACTAAATGAGTGTACTGGTGAAACAATTACGCGGGTGGTGCTGGAGACATTAGACAAATTTGACCTGTCAACAAGTCAAGTGTTGATGTGTGTGACCGATGGTACCGCGACAATGCGTTTGGTAGACCGTCCTCTTCAAGAACACGGTTGTAGGTTGGTACATGTTACATGTAAAGGGCATGATTTACATTTTGTGGCAGAAACTATTTGACAAGGTTTTCCAGAGGTAGATGCATTAGTAGCAAGTACAAAAAAAGTGTTTCTTAAATCTCCTAAACGTCTTCGCGCATTTCACAGCAAGTGTCTCGGTATTTCCGAAACATCACAATCGATTCTTACACATTGGAAAACATGGTTAAAGGCAGCTTTTTATTATGTCGAATATTTACAACAAATATAATCTGTGATACTAAAATTTAATTATGACGAGGCCGCAGCTGTTAAGGATAGGCAGACAAAATTCGAAGATATTTTCGTTGAAACAGCTTTAAAAACTATTCACAAGAACTATAAAAGATTATATGACGCCATAAAAAACATTAGAAAACAGTACGTTGTCGTTAGCGGAGTCACTGCAAATAGTGGACGAAGTAGATCGACAGATGTTTGAATCATACTTTGCAATGAGGTTTTCAAAATCACAATCAAATCAGAAATGACCTTGAAAAATGGAATTGTATGTGATTACTAGGTTGTCATGAGTCATATTATTAAAGTTTATAAATAACTAGTAAACAGCTAGGTATTAACCGGTATTTTTAAACATTTTTCACCTAAAACGAATGACATTTTTGCCAATTTAATTAATTTATGGCATTCTTTTTTAAAATATTTTATAAAAAATAAATGGCCAAAACTATATTTTTTTTAAAAATTTTGAATCTGAAAAAATTCATTGTGACGGTAATCAAACCTCTATCGGACAAAATAAAAAAATATGCAGGGTGCTATTTAAAACAAAAAAAGTTACTAGTATTTCCGGTTAAACCCGAAGCGTATTTTTCGGATTGGTTAGGTCAAAAAAATGTATTTTAATGTGGGGGATACCTGGTCTTGTGGTCACCCGGTATATGCATCTTGTGAACGCCGGGCAAGAATTGAACGATGATAATTTAATTCCTGAGCTACTGTAAAATTTCCAACATTTAATATGTTTTGCACGGTTTTATTCAAGAAAGACTAATGTTATTGTTTTAAAATATTTTCGTCTAATAAATTTTTTTTTTGCTTTTTGTTGTTTATATTGGGCCTGTTTAATCATATTATAAAATTAAAAAACATTTTTGTCATATTGCCTGTGGACGCCCATGAAAGGACTGTGGCATAACCTACGACTGCTAGAGAATTGCAAAAACACTTAGAAAAATCGCCTAGTAAGAATAATAATATAATGTTAATGTATTTTAATATAACCTTTACCACGACGTAATAAAATTATTACCTATTTAGTTTGAAAATAACAATGTACTTGATAAAAAGACATAATGTCATACTTGAAACAGACAAAATATTATGTCACATTAAATAATAATAAGAAAAACATTTGTTTATATAATTCGCTTTAATAATAATAAAAATAATAATAATAATAATAATGTTTATTTAGGCTCAAATAAAGAAGTAATACATTTCAAATTAACAAAATGAAATATTATTAATTATAATATAATTTATATTTTTAATTATGAATAAAATTTAATCTAATATAAACAAAGAATCTTGAATTTTCGCACCAACAGAAGGTGACCCTTGATCGTCGGTTTAATTTTAATTTTTAATTCAAAACAAACATGTTTCAAACTTTTATTTTTTTAATTTGAAAATAGTTTTTTATCTAAAACAACAACGCCTTACTAAATCGCAATAGTTATTTATGACACACGGACGAAAAATTCAGTTTTTTGTACAATTACGGAAAACCGTATGAGTATGAAAAACATTTTCGTCCGTGTGTCATATACCTACTATTTTTTATTCGACTGTGAGAAGAAAATAATACATTTTCATTTCCTATAATTATATTAATTGAAAAATCTGATCTTAATCGAGACCACATCACTGACAAAATTTAATAAAAATATCATGACAGTTTATTTCATTTGTTTATGGTAGCCATTATTTTTATTTGTTTACCTTCGGCCGAGAAAAGTAGTCACCTAGCAACCACAACAAAAATAATACTTGTTATAAAAAGATCTCTTAGTCCAGATGTTTGAACAAAACAAAACATCACTTTTCAACACAATCGAATAAAAAATATTTTGACATTATAATGCACCCTATATATAATTAAAGAATGATAAATGCTTTTTTCTTCAACGGAACATTTTCATTTCCGAACATTTAATTTTACTCCACGAAAACATTTCCTCTGAAACAGCATTTTAGATGCTACATAGCCAGAAGACTTAATTATAAAATCAACCCCCTTTATTGTACTTCAAAATTAAATTTTAACCAAAACAATGGAATAAAGTTGCTCTCCTCAATCTGACTCCTATGGCAAAGCTGGCTTGGCTCCAAACAATTGAGTCTCACAATTCCTTATACTTTAATCCAATCCATGTTCATTCTGATAGTACAATGTGTCGCGAAATCGTTAGCGAGATACGCGGTATAGGATAATAATCAATTACAGTCTCTGCTCTACCACTACTAGTGTATTTGCAGACGCGATGAAATGTACTTTTCATTATATCGATAGTGTGATGAACAAATGAAATGTTTACACAGGGAGGAGGAATATTAAATTCCTCTCCATAAAAAAGAATTCTGCAAAGTTAGTACCATTTTCAATTAAAACGAACATTTTACTGAAGATTATTTTTATGTTAAAAAAGTTTATAATATATGTACGATTAATCAGAAAACTGGAACAGTATATACGAGGTGGAAACCGTAACCAGACCAGGTTATTTGATTTTCTGACACTGCCAAAATAGAACAAAAATTTAAAAACTATGCTTGTAGCATTTTTTCCACGGAATGTAAATCAGAAACTGTGGAACCAAAAATATCAAATTTCTAAAATTTTGTCAGGTATACAATATACTCGTAATATAATAATATAATATATACATGCACAAGGCGACAAACAAATAAAGCTTGTCATCCAGATAAACCGGATATCAGCTTCTGGATTTTATGAGGAGCTAAAACTGGCATATTGTTTAGTCTTGATACACCTACAGAATGGGCAACAAATAAAATAGTATAAAATATAAACAACTAGTTGTTCATTGCAAGTTAGTTTCTGTTATTGATTAAGCACCTTAAACGTGCTAAAAACCTCAAAATACGTTTGATTTTTCGTTGCAGTTCCATTACAGGCATTCAAACTCTACACGGTGCCAATTTTGATCATTGGCTTTTACTGGGAAAGAAACCAATAGCCGAAATGTGCATGTTATATTATCTAGCTATATTATCTTTTTTTTCACTTTTGAGGCCTTGTTACCGCAAGACTTTGTCCTATGTATGGTGCGGGCCCGAGCAAAGCACCATTGATGTAGTAATCGAATGGAATAATATTAGCCTTGCGAGTAAAGGACATTATTTTGTATTGATTTGTTTTAAAGTGTTAGTGGTTCTCAATACTTTAGTCGTCTCAATGTCAAATCTATTTGTACTTGATGACAATCAGTGACAGTATTGAATTGGTTAAAATTTTTCAAGTTGTCGGCGAACAATAATTTAGAAGAAACTATATGATAGCAAATACATGTTATTAATAAAACCGAGAAACAAAACTGGTCCACAATTGGATCATTGAGGAACTCCTGAACTAGCTACAAATACATTACACTTGACATCCTCATATTCTACAAAAAGCTGTCGGTTGGTTAGATAGGATCACAACAATCGCAAAAGATTATTGGAAACGTATTCATTTAATTTTTGTTGCAATTTAACATGATGTGATACGCGATCGAATGCTTTGCTGAAATCTGTGTACATAATATCTACTTGATGATCAAAGGATTCGGAAACATTTTGCGTGAATAAACATAAATTAGACGTTGTGCTACACGTTTTCACAAAACTATACTGCTGTTCGGAGAGTGCAGGTTTCACATGAGCAGAAAGTGTACCTGATAAAATGGTTTCTAACCGAAAAAAAAAAAAAAACAGAAATTAGAACAATTATTGGTCTCTATAGTTTGTAACATCTGAAGCTAAATCGGATTTATGAACTGGACAGACATGAGATAGCTTCCATAGATCGGGAAAAGAGTACAACTCGTTTAATTAAGAATTATTGTAAATTCGTTCTCTTTTTCAAAACAAAATATGTTGCTTTTTGGAACCACACTCGCGCTAAAGCGCGTTGTTTCTCATAATCGAACGATTTTGAATTTCGACAATCATAATACCCTTGTTATTACGCCCGATAATATTTACAGTACAGCGTCTCTCAATAAAACTGTTATTTTAAACTGAAAACTAATCTAATGTAACTTAAAAAATAGTGAACAAAATATAGATTTTAACGATAATTTCATTCAAAATAAAATAAATGCTTTTGATTGGGTCTAATATGTCTTCGATTTTGTATTTCTGCTGATGATTGGATGTAAGCCTGTTTTTGTTTTTGTATTTATCTTTGTTGTCAATGGAAATAATTGGCCTTAATAGGAACGAACAGGCTTAAAAAATGATATAAAAACAATTCATCAGCAGTTCATATCGTGTAATACTTTACCTGTAAACTTTATTTAATTACGATAAAAAACAAACAGTTTAGATTTGTAATCAGTTTTCGTAAACAAATAAAGATTATTATTGCCTACACCTAATTTCTGACTCACAGTAATTAATCTTTAAGTTATTTAAAGACAAACATAAGAAGCAATATGGTTCATACACGAGTTTCTTAGTTTCTTTGGGAAAATTCGTGAGTTCTGTCGAATTTGATACATCAATCAATTGGTAACACGAGTTTCAATATTTTCTCCACGTGGCCATATCTTTACGAGAAACTTGATATGTATATTCAGGTAACTTTAGACTAGACTGTAAATTCGTGAGTTAATCTTTTACGTATCCTGCAGCAAAGAAAAAATTGTCTTACAGTCTTTCACGTCTATTTTTATTACACCAATCACATCCTATGTTCGGCTACGCGACGCGATGTAGTCGAGTGTAAATGTGATTATTTCTTTTATATGACAGTTTTAGGTGTTTAAGCAATCACAATATTTTAAATTCTGTAGCAACGAGAAATATCAGTGGCGTACTGCTGTCATACAAATATTTTCAAACGTCATATTAATTGAATAGTTTCAAAATGAACCGATTAAATACATATTGCTTATATAGCTGTTTTTCATGTCCACTGAAAAGAAAGTAATTTACGCATCTCTAATTATATTAGCATTCAAGAAATAATCTAAAAAAATATAACTCGACCTTGATAAACTACCGGTCATTATATTGTTGCAAATTTTCACAAGTGCTTTCCAATTTAACGACACCATCGCATTCTCGAAGAATTTATGACAATATATTAGCTGACTATCGAGGTTTTGTTATATTACTCTTGAATATACCATAAATATCCGTTTTTGTTTCCGACATTCAACAGAGTTAATTTTCGCGAAAATTACTTTATTCTACGCGTGCTATGGAAATATAAAATTCATCGTGTTGAATGCTGCATTTTACAAAAAAATCACTTTGAACGTCAATTTTAAAAAATGTATCTTTAATATTTGATGTTATATAGCAATAAAGAAGTTTGTTCATAGAAATTTTTCGCATTATTTTATGTAGCGAATATTAATGCAATTTTCGTTATGGACGCCACACTGAATTTTTCTGATAAAAATTAGCAACAAGGATAAATACAATATAAGCATTAAGTATACAACATACATTTTTTCTCAGCCTAAAAAACTTACCCAAATAATCTAGTTCTCTTTGCAACAAATTTTTATTAGGTAAGGAAAAATCAACTTTTCTCTATCCACCAGTTTATTTTCATCTATTGCATAACTTTTTACTACTATTGTCTATATTTAAATTAAAAACAAAAACAATTTTCTATTGAAATTAATTAATTTAGAGAGAACATGTTAATATATATGTTTTTATTTATGACAAGTTTAGAAAAACTATTATGGGTGTTAATCATAGTGAATATAGCTCGGTAAAATTAATAATGCTATTACTGACTGATGTAATGTAAATTACATCAAATTTGGTTTATTATTATTAATTAGAAATCTTTCATGTTGTTAGTGCAACAAATTTATATAAATTACATCATAATTGGGGCTTCTTCAAACAGCCTTGAATACGTTTTGACTAGTTTTACGTAATTTCATGGGTATATTTATTAATACAATTTTTAAAACACATCTATAAAAAAACAGAACAATGAGTTTCACGTTAAAAAAAAATTACAAGAGAAAAAGAGAAATGAGGCAATTTTAATATTAGGATTATGAATAAACGGTATAGAACATATATTATAAATATGATATACCAAAAGGAGAAGATAATCTTAACATAAAAGTTTTGTTAAATTCTTGATTTTGAATTTTTGGATGATTGATTACATTATTTACTAAGGTACCTCACTGACAAGATGATATAAAGTAATAGGATCCCTTGAGACTGCTAGATTTGGAAGAATGTTGTTCAAATAAATATAGTTAAAAAAAACTAAAAAAACACGCTTTTAAAGCACATCAAACTAAAAAGTGAAAAATAATTATTAATATAAACTGAAAACAATAATGAACGAAAAATACTAGTATTATTGTGAAAAAAGCGTGGGTTGCTCGATATACGAAAAATATGGCACAAAGCGCCTCACGCTTTTTTTCACAATAATACTAGGTAGTATTTTTCGTTCATTATTGTTTTCAGTTTATATTAATAGTTATTTTTCACTTTTTTAGTTTGATGTGCTTTAAAAGCGTGTTTTTTAGTTTTTTTAAACTATATTTATTTTTCACTTTTTAGTTTGATGTGCTATGAAAGCGTGTTTTTTAGTTTTTTTAAACTATATTTATATTGCTTATTGATGCTGATATTATAACATATAATATGACCCAACAGATACTTCTGAAAAAAAAAATATATTTTTTTTCAGCCATGGGATTTGAACTCACGCCCGAGGAGTGCATCGTTTCGCGTCGACTAAGACTTGTGCCTTAGCCCGCTCGACCAACGACCGAACTGAGAATCACGGAATGTACTTACAGTATTAAGCCTCTTGCTCTCACGCAGAGGATACGTGAGGAAAGGAAATTATTTAATTCTGGCGATCCTGATCAGGATAATGATATAAACTTATCAAATTATTGTATTGTTACCGGTTCTTCGTAAGTGTACAAATTTTCAATTAAATCTGTCCGTTTAAAGTGGGTCAAAATCGAGTCCAAAGAGTCGGTTACAAACAAACATACAGGTGAAGCTAATAAAAGCGTGTTAAAAAGTTAAGAATGTCATGTCGTACATAAGAAATAAAACAAGTGAAGCCACGTGGAGTTGCCGGCCTTTTTTCAAATGGGTTATTTTTTTTATAAATATACAATTTAAAGATTTGTTTTTGTTAAAGATATACTAATGAATGATGTAATAATAATTATTAGCCATCAAATTTTATACAGATTTTACTGATGAGGCCAGCACATTCAATATAATATAGTATCAATATGAACATAACCAAAATTCTGAGAAATATCATGTTTAAATTCTCAATAAATTGAATTAAAATACTGGAAATTCAAAAAAATATATTTTATAAAACAACGAATAACTAAGAATGCCTCATAAATTCGCCCCCTAAAAAAAATACATGAATTATCTTAATAAAATATATTTCCATAAATCTGAAAACCTCTTAGGTACCACTTTTGGTAATTTGACAAATTTAATATATCTATATTAGAGAATATTTTAGAACTAAAATCAGCTTAATTTAATTGTGAATACATCCAGACATACAGCGGCCTGAAAAATAATTAATCATATTATAGGGAGAACTAAAATGTGTATATCAGTTCATATCTGATAGAAGATATATTAGATAAATACTAAAAAAAGGAGTCAGTTCAATCTATTTAGCAAAAATCATATTCTATTTTAATAAAATAATTGAAATGTGAATATTAATATAATAAATGATAAATACTAGAACATGAAGATTATAATAAGTATTATATAATTTTTTTATTGTATTGTCAGTGTTATTTCATAATCATCTGTTGGATTTTTCCACGCATTTTAATAACTTATTAAATGAATGATGCTATAAAAACTCGTAATTATATGTGAATTAAAACATATTAATTTAAATAACTTTAAATTATCATATTGTTGTTTAAATAAGAAAACGTGGGTTTTTATGAGCAACAAAAAGTGTGTTGAGAAGGTATTCTTCTAACTATACTCTTATATTTGTTTATTATTCCTCGCGAGAAGAGAAACAAAATATATACAGGGTTATCATGCGAAAATGTCCTTTTTTAAAATAACTTGGTTATTTTTGAAGCAATCGAATAAGTGTAAAGACCTTCCTTACCTAATTTTTTTCGCAGAATCCAAATTTTGAGCAAAAAATAAAAACAATTGCCATCGCGTTTAAGAAATATTACATTTTACTTCGTTTTTTAAATGGAAAGTTTAAAATGTTTTAAAATATTTCGATTTTCCTCATTTTTCTGATTTCAAACATACCAAGTGTCATGTTATCTCAAATAGTTTTTGAGATATTTGGATTTTGATATTAAAATATCGTTAATAATTTTAATGTGGTTGCCTTTGAAAAAAAAGAAGAAGAATTAACTATGACAGATACTGACTTTTGAGGAACATTACTTAGACGAGTAAACGGCATCTTTATTTTAAAAATGCAGGTACATATGTTGTTTTCAAAGACAACTATGTTTAACAAAATCATTAACGATATTTTAATACCAAAAATCCAAATATCTCAAAAACTTTTTGAGATAACATGTAAAGTATTTTAGTAATCAGAAAAATGAGGAAAATGGAATTCTTTTAAAATATACATGGTGTTCTATTTAAGAAACAAAGTAAAATATCATATTTCTTAAGATGTCATATTACGTGATGCGCAATTGTTTTTTGATTCAAAATATGGATTCTGCGAACAAAAATGGCTAATGAAGGTCTTTACACTCTTTTGATAACTTCAAAAATAATAAGTTATTCAAAAAAAAGGACATTTTGCGTGATGACAATGTATATGTACACCTATATCACATGGAAACTTTATATTTAAGGGGAATTGGGAGGATATTTATGGGAATTTGTGAATTTTCACTAGTACTACGCAGCATTGATGATAAGTGTCCATTTAGTATTATTTTGGAGAATTTATGAGAGGAAATAGCAACAAATGTTTAGGTTAGCGATAAATCGTTGTAAAATTTCCATACAACAAAAAGAAATTTACGTTGGAGAATAAATTAAAAATACTGTGGAAAATATTGGGAAATTATACCAAAACTGTAATACAGGTCTTTCAAACTACAAAAAGTGCCATAGAGTAAACTAGTAACAAGTAATTCGCTTGATATCAGATTTATTTAAATAAATGAAAGAACATAAAAATTCTAAAGGACAAAATAAAAAAATTAAATTCTCATATTCACAAAACAAAAGTAATAAAAAAAACAAATATAAATATCTCGATAAATATGCACTGCGTTAATACCCCTAAAATCTTATAATAGACTTTTTTTGTTTTTTTTTTAGCATAACACATTTTTTGATATCAGTCTTTTTTTTATCGACTTTTAATTGGACACTGCGTGATACCAACCAAAGACCAACAAAATCCCTACGAAATTTAAATTCAAGGTATTTTTTTTCAATATTACAACGATTTTACTAGATATCTACATAAAAAGTTTTAAGTATAACAGAAAAAAAGAAACAAAAGTGACTCTTTTGGAACCCTGAATAGTTTAAATTAAACATTTCAAACTGTTAACCATTACTAAATTTACTGTTTATTCGGCAGACACTTTGGGAGACAAAAAAATTCATAAAATTTGGAAAAATTGTTAACGAAATATAATATAGGGTAGACAATAGAAATATCAAAAATTCAACTCTATCAAAAAACACAGATATCGTCAAAACCGTTTACTGGTTTAATGTACAAAAAATTATTAAGAAAACATTAACGAGAACGAGAAGCCATAATGATGTTTTGATTAGAGGCTTCTAATAACAAAAGAAGCAATATTTTTGCCTTCAAATGAATATGCTATTGTTTAGCAAAAAACTCAAACATACCAGTAGCGATTACTTATAACAATGTAACATAACTTCCTTAGAAAAATATTTAATTGCCTCCGACTTTCAATGCGGGAAACGGTCTTTTTTGAAATCATGGTTTGCATAAGCAATAACTATAAAACCGATTTGGCATTATGAATTTATGGGTCGGCTTATGATGTATCAGTCTGTTCTGTTATTCTACTTGCTTAAATCAGCTATGCATGACGAGAACTGAACTCAAATTTAGCACATCGTTTATTCTTCCTGGTTTAAATAACGGGTAAACACTATTATACGGGGTATCTTAAATAGCTTACGCAATATGATTTATTACAAAGTTCCTGGCAATACAGGGTGTCCCGAAATTAGTGTGCAATATTTTACCAGCTGTTTCTACGGCCAGAAATAGGAAAAACAAGTTCATAAACATTGGTGGAAAAATGCTTCCTAAGGGAGCTACGGGCCCCTAAAGGTGGGCCCCTGAGAAAGGTTTTTATTGAATATTTCCAAAACCACTCAAAGTCAAATATTGAAAATTTACACAGCCGCTACACTTCTTATGTGTAATAAGATGAAATGGAAATAATTCGAAAATTTTATCCAGGGCTGTCCCAAATTGGGGGGGTTGTGGGGTTAAAATAACCCTAACTTTTTTTGTATGTAACTTTTTTCTATTTTTGACGGTAGAATATGAAATTTTAGAGTATTATACGTAAAAAAATGTACTCTTGATGAACATCGATAAAATGCACCGTTTTTGAAAAATATCGACCTGAAAATTTTTTAATTTAACTAAGTTTATTTGTTTTTTAAATTTTATAACATATGGAGCAAAATACATTGTACCAGATGAGTTTTGTCTATTTTTTCATGTCCATATAAAGTACATACTAATATTTTTAATTTGTTGCTTGGAAGATAGGTGAAAAATATTTTTTATGAATAATTCGAGCGAAAGAAATATTTTTTATGAATAATTCGAGCGAAAGTATCATACTCGATATGAACAAAAATCATACAGTAATCTTTTTATATCAACAAAATTAAATTTGAATTTTACATAGTTTTATTGTAACAGGTGTTCAAACAAATTTCCATTTTCTTGGATATTCTTTGAAGTAGTTCTACTCGTGTATTTACTTCAGTGGCGTAAACCAAACTATTCATATAACCCCAAAAGTAAAAATCCAATGGGTTTAGATCCGGTGAACGAGATGGCCAAGCTATAGGACCACCTCGACCTATCCACCTGCCTGGAAAACTTTGATATAACCAAGTTCGAGCATTGCGCCCAAAATGAGCAGGCGCGCCGTCATGTTGAAAATGCATATTTGGCGAACCTCGTGTCGAACATTCAACGGTAATAAATCGATAAGGTCGTTTTGGAGGAAGTTTAAATACTCTTCTGCATTAGACGATTGGGGAATTCTATTGGGCCAATTATTTGATTCCCAATGATTCCTGCCCATAAATTCACCGAAAATCTATATTGGAAATTTGTGCGCCCAACAACTCGTGGATTTTCATCCGACCAATGATGCATATTGCGCATATTAAAAGCTCCGTTCCTAGTAAACATTGCCTCATCAGTCCATAATATGCTAGGAAGAATATTTCAGTTCGCTAATATCCATAGACAAAACTGGAGTCGTGGTAAAAAATCTGCCTCCGTTAAATGTTGCACGCGTCTAAAATGGTATGGGTGTATTCCTTGCATTACCGTCATTCTTCCTATCTGAAATTATTAATTAAGATAAATAATTATCTAGGTACTTACATTTTTTTATTAACTATTGAGCGAGGTATGTTGACAATTTCTGAAACTCTTCGAATGCTTATTTGTGGATCATTTTCTAAATGATTCAAAACTATATCCATACGATGATTTCCTTGTGGCCTTCCTGCGCCTCGAGACCTTTTAAAATCCCCATGGTCTGCCAAATTCCGGTGAAGAACTGCAAATATTCGACGCACAGGTACTCTACTATTGGGAAATCTTCGTCGGTATTCCCTTACTACGGCTAATGTACTACTATTACAAAAACCGTACACAAAATGCATATCAGTCATTTCCATATCTGTAAATCTTGGCATTTTAAATCGACTTAATGAAAATCGTGATTAAAGGCGCACAAATGAAATAACTGATAGAAAAGGGGACAAAACGTCCGATACGCGTTCTTAGGATTTTATATCATACAACTGTTTATACAAATTTATTAACCTTGTTGACAGCTCTAATATAAAATTATATCATAGCGGCATGAAGCATTCTTTTTTTATTCATGGCCTACTATTAATAAAAAATTAGGTTAGATTCCCAATACCTATTTCATACCATGATATAAAATTTTTAAGTCGATATTATTAAAAACGGTGCATTTTATCGATGTTCATCAAGAGTATCTTTTTTACGTATAAAACTCTAAAATTTCATATTCTTCCGTCAAAAATAGAAAGTTATTTGACTTTGAGTGGTTTTGGAGAAAATCTACTATCAGAGCTTATAATATGATATGGCACCAAGATGGTGCACCAGCCCACAACACGGTTCCTTTAAAATTATCTGAAAGGCACATTTCTTTGGGGTTATTTAAAATATATTAAGGAACGAACAGAAAATATTGATGTACTCCCAAGAACAAATCGAAGACAAAATATTTTACTTGAAAAACAATTCCAATTTTATTATAAATGGCATAGAAAATTGAAAAAACCATTATCGTTTATGTTTACAGACAAATGGTCAACATTTTGAACAGTTTTGTAAATTTTAAAATTACACAATCGTTCTTTTTAGGAGGTCAATTTTATTTACTTCCATAACAAAAGTGTTACAATGTTTTAATACATAATAATATCCGCTTTTATAGTGGTGTGTATAACAAGTTCTTGAGAAAACCACAAACATTTCTCATATTTAAAAAAATAATATTAATAAAGATTTGTTATTATTATTAGCAATAACTCATATTTTGTTTTTAAATTGTTTTACAAACGCATTAATCAAATCACTTCTCGCATCTATAAATCATGTTTGCGTTTTGTTTCCTTGAAAATATAGAAACATTTATATTGTGAATAATACCATTCGTTTTTTTTTTCATTTTAGAAATGCTGTCTATTATTTATATAAAATAACTCAAACAGTCAGAAGGTAGAAGAAAATTATTTTTGTCTGCCCAATTATTTCGATCATCATAGATAAAATTTATTTTTAACATTAAATATATCAAAAACTATAGCAGATAGAACACAACAAGATATTTGAAATCGGAAGGAAAATCTCTACCAGAACTCATAAAAATATAAATATAGGTTGTTCCAATAAGTTTGGTCTGTATTTTCTCTCAGATGTTCGATTGTTTTGCTGATTACATATTTGAAAAAAGTTAACTTTTACTGACAAAGTATTTTTGTGAAATTGAAAACAAAGAAATTATGGGGTGGTTCATAATATACGTGAACACTGTACAGTCAGAATTCTTGTTCTTTACAATCATCATTAACTTCTACACTAGAAACAATTCGTATCACTTTGGATATTGGAGTGGATATGCAGTTGTTTTCTCAGGATAACCTCTGATGGCTCTGACAAATTTAACTGATCCTGGACTGTTTATTGCTTGCACACTACGATATCTTAGATGCTTTGTGGCATAACTTGTTTGAAACAGATCAGTTTTGAGCACTTCACACGATATATGGAGCACTTATTAAACAAATTATTAATAGTATATTTAAACATGCTAAAATTTTTACCATCAGCCAACAATATGTATATTTAATGACTAATTGTGAAAATCATTAACACAGATTAAAAACGGTATGAGACCAAAAAATGAACCCTTGAGGGGCGCCGCTTAAAACATTTGCTTAATACTGCAGTAATGCCGCAATAATTTAATTTGTGAATAAGTATGTCGTGTGGCACGCAATTGAGGTTTAGTAAAACCTAAGAATATTAGAACAAATATATTTCCCATCTCTAAATCTTGCATTTGTTACATTACATTATGTAAATAACAGAAGTAGCTGCTAATTAATTTCGAAATCAGTTTTGTGAGAAACTAAGAAGCTTAATTTGTCTTAGATATACTACACTGTTAACTGTTTTTTAGAATTATTTCATATTTTTGGCTAGGCAGGAGATGATATATTGTTCTTCTATGATTGGAGAGATCATCGATAGTATTTTTCTAGACATTTTTAAGGATAAGGGAAATACGTTAATAATTAGGTTAACTAAGCGGTTAAGCGCTCGTGTAAGCAGACTTAAAATGGATTTCCTTTTACATTTTATGATTATGATAGAAATGCCATAGGCGTTTTTGAGATTAGTGATGACCTCGGCTACTTCTGGATGTTCTGGAACTGTCAAATAAGGAAATAGTTGGGCTGATCTCACAGTGTGCACGGTTATACAACGAAACCCCTATATTTTGTTTATTTTTCGAATTAAAGAAAAAAAATGTTTCAAATAAATGTTGCAGTGAGTCAAATAAAGTTTTTTTGGAGCCTCTGAAAAAAAATATACAGATTGTCCCATAAAAGCGAGACAAACCAACTTGTATTTTTTTAAATGAAACACCCTATATTTTCTTAAATTTTTGATAACTGTCATTTTCGTGATTTCAAATATATGTATATGTTGCATCTTATCTTTTACTGTTTTTTATTTATTGCAAATTTTATACTACCAGCATCTACATGATTATCAGATTAGCCATGGATGAAAAACAATTAATTTGACACTTATGCCTTACAGAATAATTATTTAATAAATTCAAAAAATAAACTGAGTGGTTTTTTGTGTCATATTTGTGAAAATGTTTACTTTGTCAAAGCGATACGATATGTTGCCACTATTTATAAAAAATAACAAGAACGCTTCCATGGGTAACATTTTACTCGGTACCTATAATAAGTATAATAGTAGTTAACAATTATTACGCAGTTTGTTTTTTGATTTTATTAAATTATTCTGTAAGACATAAGTGTCTAATTAATTGTTTTTCATTCATGGCTACCCTGATATCATGCAGATGCTGGTAGTATAAAATTTGCAATAAATAAAAAACAGTAAAAGATAAAATACAACATATACATTTATTTGAAGGCACAAAACCCAGATTCTAAAAATGTAAAAAATATAGGGTATTCCATTTAAAAAATTCAAGTTTGGTTTGTCCCGTATTTATGAGTCAACCTGTATATTCTTTGCAGAGGTTCTATAAGAACTCATTTGAACACTACAACTTTTATTTAAAATATTTATTTCTAACTCGAAAAATAAACACAATATGGGGTGGGACTTTTCGTGGGATAACCCTGAACATTATAAGGTTATAAATATTTATTGTGGGCTCGGTAGTTTGAAGGGCAGTGGCGCGTGCTTCCACCAAACCACCCGGGCAGGACCAAGTCCATATGGTATAGTAGAAAAACGTACCCACTCGCGTCACCATCTTTCGAAAGGGGTGCAAAACGGTGGGTTCCGTGTATCTACGATGTGAGCACGTTAAAGATCACTGTTGTTTCCAAGTTAAGGGTGCTAGTGCTTACACAAGCACTGATGGGCTTGTCCCCTGGTGATTAGCCTTGGCAGCGGAAATAGGTCTAAATAGCGGTAAACACGTGATAAAGAGCAGGGTAGATTAAAAGTTGACGTTAGATGGAGACTCTGTCATTTTTTTCGTGCAGGATAACTTACATAATTTATTATGTAAGTTTAAAATCATGATGTATATTTAACAAGGATAATGTAACGATTCTGATGAATTACGTTAAAGTGTTATTAATGTATATTAAAATTTTGGAGTGGCTAAATTTTCAATTAATTAAGAAGTCCTGCATCAAAGTTTTTATTAAAATTTAATTAGATCGGCGGCATTGCGCAAAAGGTAAAAAAGGAAAGAGTCGGAAATAAACTAAATTATTTTAGTTCAGCTATTTTCTGACAGATGAAAGAATGTAGGAAGCTTGATTACAACAGAAACATGGAGTAGGGAGAATGCTCTTGGACGTTTGCGATTCAAAAAATCTGGCGACACCATGGGCGCCGCCATTTCTAATACGAAATATCATTCATTTAATGGTTATAGTTTAGTTTTCTGTGGTTACAGTGCGATTTCTTTCATTATATAAATTTTTTTGCGACTTTCTATTACTACGATCGGATATTTTAATTCTTTGTGTAGTGAAAATAATATATTTTTTTTAAAGCGCAAATTGCATTTGGTACTTTCGTAAAAACATTTGTAAACAATGTCCTCTGCGTTGGAGGGATGTTCTAACATAAAACATTTTAAACCTAAAGGGATCACTTTACATAGATAAGTTAGTTTTGATCTGTTATTTTTTTCAATTCTACTAATTACGTTTTAGATTTCCCAAAAGAGAGATATTGGAAAAGTATTTGGAAGCTCTTGGGAAAGACGAGCACTGGCAGTGGTCAGTGAATAAATTTGTTAGCTCCAAACACTTCAAAGAAGGTGATTTTATAAAACTTGCAAATAAAGTTTTTCGAAAAGCCGAAGCAGTCCAAAATTTACAACTCACAAAGGAAACTGCGATAGAAATTCATGTGGGCCAAAATATTTATCTACAAGTGAACAAAGTAAAAATAAGGCTATAGAACAAATGTCAACTGTTACTAATGACGTTTCACTACCGACATAATCGTCCTCTTATTTCTACATAGACATCTTCATGTTGACAGTGTTCCACCTGGAATGAGATTGAAATTAAAAAAGGTGTTTGGTGTAAGACATTGTTTAAATATAATAAGGTATGTATTGCTAATTTATGTACTTAATTTTATCAAAATTAATTGGTGACGAGACTGACAGTATCACTAAATGTAGGAGAGTTAAGTTTATTCAAACTATTCATAATTGTGGGTGTTTTTTATATAAATAAGTATTTCATAAAATTTTCATTAAATAAATTATTTCAGTATTTCACCTGGTAAGATTAAGAAGAAATATACTGAATTACAGAAAGTTGAACGGAAGTCCAGAAGAAAGCTATATTCTGCCACAAAAACTATAAAGAATCTGAAAATGAAAAATAACTACCGTGAGGACAGTTATGCAAGAATATTATTCAATCACCAATAATAAAATATTAAACGTTTTATTAATTTAATACAGTTTAAAACTCTATTTTTTTACTAGATTAATTTTAACGTAGTTTTGGCATGTCTACAATATTTCAGTGTAGGTATAATTTTTTATTTCCTTATTTACTCTGTGTTTCTAAATTTATTGGAGAATAAAATAAAATATATTGAGTTTGGCTTTGTTTTACATTATTTATTATAATAGCTGTCTATGTAACAAATCCATAGTACAAGGCTTTATTGAACAACCCAAGTTTATCAAGGCTTTATTGAACAAGCCAAGTTTATGTCTGAGTGAGCGAACTGACCAAGGCCAGAAAGAGGACGAATTCAATAAAGCCTTGTTATGGAGGAGATATAACTGCTAAAATTGGCTCATTATGGAGAAAATTTCATTTTATAAATTTTGTAACTATTCTATGAGAAACAAGTGAAGTGTGCTGTGTATTGTTTATGACAGTTTTGCGGCCATAAAATACCTCTTTATAATATTAGTAAAATAAAGTTACTTTATTCTACTAGTATATTATAAAGAGGTACTTTATGGCCGCAAAACTATGCCATAAAAGTTCTTTATAACATAGTCGTACATAAATATCTTGTTGAATTTATGAAATCCTAAGATATTATGAATTAAACATGATAAGTATTAAATTTTACTTCAGCTGTTTGTGAAGCCGTCGAAAATATTAACGATATCTAGCTGAAAACTGAAAAATTTTCGCGGAAGTCTCACTTTTGCCCCTGAATTCATATAAATGTTCAACCAAAAGTCCCTAAAAAACTGATGGCAGCCATGGCCATGATTCATAATGGCAGCTTTCAATATTAGCTAAAATAATTTGATCTAAGCATGTGATAAGCATTCTCCCTACTCCATCACAGCAATCCCTAATTTCCACCGCCATCTCTCGTACGGTAGTACAGGTATTAGCAAAATAAAAACTGCATCAATTATTGTATACTATGCGTCATCTAACATAGATTAAGCAAAATAAACGGAAAATTTAATTGATTTTAATCGACTGCAACGTCCTCGACGAAGATGGTAGCACTACATAACCAACTGCGCTCTTAAAAAAACTATTTATAATCTATCAGTTACATTTTCCACAATAATAAACTGGTCACTAAAAATGTTATTAGACACATTGGAAATTGCTTTGTTGCTGTTAACAATGTTCCATAATGTTTGCTGGAGATTAATATGGTTATTTACAAAGTTTCCGTGGGATACTTTTTTTAGCTATGCTTATTTCACGGCATAATCGAGACCGGAAATTATTAGAATGGCCTTGCTGTTGCCAGTTTTTTCTTTTTTTGCATAAAATTTCAAACAAGTATAACATCCAAAATGTCCTGCTCTGCGAAATAAAATAGAAACTAGGACATACTGATTTATGTCGCCATTTCTTCATCAATTACTATCAGTCAACAATTTACTTCTTTCATTAGTTTTTATTTGCAATAGTACATTACTGCTTAATGGAAGAAAATAATTCGTTTTACTTTGAAAAAGAATTGAAATAGGCATAAGAGGTCGACAATGAAATAAAAAAGCTAATTCTTAAACGAAGAAGTTTTGATTCTACACTGGCAGGAACGATTTATCACCTTTTTATCATATTTAGGGTAGCTTGTACACTGAAATATCTACCTACTTCAACTTAATATGAATATTTCAACCTTACATCGTTTAATAGGAAACAAATATTACATTTCAACAATCGTGAATAATAATCAATAAAAACTTCAAACCTTGGTAAAATATAAGCAAAACTTTCTAAAATCACTTGAAAACGAGGTAAGGTCTTATTTTTTATGACACAGTGACTCATTCTTTTTTTAAATTTATTATGATAAAACGCATAAACATCTTTTGTAAAATTTCTCAATAATAAGTTTAATTTTATTTCATTGCAATCGATTGTTTGCATTTGTATTCGCTTAATGGTTATTGCCTGTGCATTTATTTATTTATAAGAAATCGGGAAGTAGCGATAAATTCCAGAAACGACTTTTATTTACATATACATTCATAAAATATTATATTGTAAACACCTAATGAAACATTCCCAAACAATATTACATGATAAAATATTCTTACGTATGTAGGTATTATGCAATAAATCTATTTTCTTTATAAAAATGGGAACAAAACATTAGCTTTTTTTCAAGTAATTGGACGGCTTGCTGCTATAAAAACAATTACTTACTGACAGTCATTTTGAGGGGTACCGCTTTTTATCGCCGAGAGTCCAATAACTGGTGCCTGCTTGCGAGGTCGTTTATATGTCGCGCTTACGTCCACTGCCTGATGTTGAGAATAAATAAATACCTCTAAATAAATAGTGTTTATAAAACGTTGGATAACACGCATAATACTCATCAGTTTAAAGTCACCACCACCTTCGTCTTTGCTCTCGTTTTGCACGCCTAACTACAAAGGGAGCATATGAGAAGGTGGTGACTTTAAGCTGATGAGTATGGTACATAGATACGTAAATAGTGCGAAATTAAAGACAACGAAGATTAATTAAACTTCTAAAAAATGTCTTGTTCAATTTGGGTGATATTCAAAATACAACAAAAATACATATATTGCAATTTATTTCCATTCATCAAATCAAAAAATATTAGTAATCTAGGTTATATTCTATTATAATAAAATACAATAAAATATTTTTTTAAATTAGTTTCCGTTTATCAAAACAAAAAATAATCGGCAAGTATTTTATTGTTACTTAATTTTTGGAGTGGTGGAAAGCTATGCTAAATTCCGCCAGGACATTAATCCAGATAAAGGTGATTTTATTATTATTATTATTATTACATCCTTAATGTTTTTTTTTACTTTTATAGTATACCTACTGACTGATTAGTCGCAATTATACAAAAAATAATTTTATTTCAAATGTTTACAAGATTATAAATTATTACCCAATAAAATCCCTAAATTATTGTCAAATGTTATTATGTTTTGTAATAGGCAAAACTGATTGCAAAAGACTTCGCTACGCCAGTCTTAAATTAAAATCTTAATAACTGAACGCGTTTTTAATTTCCGTTAGTATATTGAAATTTTATCAGCATATACGTACCCTACAGACTTTATCGAAACGTAATTTAATAAAACGAGGTGAAATTAATGTTTATATTTTGATTGAACATATTAGTTAGTATGTATCGTATATATCGAAATTCTTTATATTACTTGCTGTGGTAGGTAAATAACCATCAAATATCCAACATGATTCCTTTTTGAAGGAGAAGGTGATTGAATTGAATTTTATTGGGATTATTACTTGAATATTTTGCCAGAAATTATCGTGCTCTGAAATTTATCAATAATTTGGGAAATTTGCATAAATGCGAGTTAATGCGAAAAGCACGAGTGCATGAAATGCACGAGCTTAACTTGCAGAAGTACAGATTTCCCAAAGATTATCTATAATTTCTGCATGCACGAATTATATTTTATTAGAAAATTTCATGATGTCAATGTCACTATGACAGTTTATAATAATTGTGTTATTAATTGTAAACATTTTAATAATGCTTAAATAAATGTTAAAATTTTTGAATATTTAAAATTCTGTTACCTATAAACTTAAAAGATACTTAATACCTAACATGAATAAGCTTGATAAGAAATTGAAAAGTTGACAGCGGTAATTTTTGACAATTTGCACTAGTGCAAAATTATTGGTGTAATTCGACGTTAATTGGTAGGTTGGCAATCCCAAAATAGAGATGCATTCAAATCTGACAAGTGAAAGATATTTTCAATTAAAGAGTGTCTAGCTACGCTCTGAAAAAAATCAGGACAAAACAGTTACTTATCTTCGAACTACTCGTATATTCTGGAAATATTTGTTATTATCGTTATTAAGGCGCAATTACACAGCGCCTGGTCTAGCGAACCAGGGAACTGGGACGCGGTTCGCAATGCTCGCCTTCTGGCGAACCACGGGTGTCAACACGATGCGTGATTCATTTAATAATTGGTGACGCATAGGTTCGTCGAAACAATATGGAATCTTTGTCTTGTTGCAATCAGTACTGGATCCCGATCATAGACCTAAGACAATAAATTATTGCGTCTGCTTCCGTGTATGTTATTAATTGTGGTTTGTTGTTACAAAATCGATTAAAAAGACGTAAACAAAGGTGGTGGATGGCGTCGCATATGAAAAATAGATAAAGGTAAGTAGTCCATTCACAATGTTTAGAAGTTGGTTACGTCACTGTGACGTAGAAGCGCAGTAACCGTTTTGTTATTCTGTCGTTGTAAAACAGCTCAGTGAATGCTTGAAATAATCATGCTAGCCGCGCCGATCCGTCTTCAATTTATCACGCCCTTGGCCTTTTTACATTGTAAACAGACTCTACCTCATGGCTTTCAGTATTATCAACTAGTTTGAGGTTACGGATAAATTGCTCGATTGTTTAATGTAAAGACGACAACAACAACAACGAAGCAACACGACTGCACTTAAACTGCGACCTGCACTGCAAACGGTTTGCAATATGCCGAGCCTGTGCGAACTACGCGAACATGCACGAACAATGCAAAAACAAATCGTTCAGCTCCTTCGATCTGTGCAAATGCGATACGCCGATGGATCCTGCGAATCACGCATCACGAGCCAACTATGCCAAACGGCGTGCGGTTTGTGGTTCGTCGAGATATGACCGCCTACTACGCGCCGTGTAACTGCGCCTTAATTAGGACTGTCATACAAGGCAGATTCAAATATAGTGGCGCCGGTTATATAACATCATATAAAAAAAACCTATAAATCACGTTTTATTGGCTATTGTTATAAATTATTGACATAATTAAGAATGAGCATTTTGAATGCTTGTTTTACCAGAGCCGGGTTAAAATTTGTATAGCCTTTTGATTAAACATATTACTTTAATGACTATTTTGTTTATATTTTATAATATTAGAAGTAATAAGCAATGATTTATTTATTGATATAATTTTACATGTACACATAGGTATATTTATGAACAGATATAAAATAAAAACAAAAGAACTTTACTAGAACAACTTTACCTAACATTTTAATGAATGGAAACAATACAATTATTATTTTAACAAAATACTAACAAAATGTATACCTATTACTAAATTACATATATGTGCATATATTTTGTATATAAATATAATAAAATCTATAATACCTTAAATAAATACTATTTCGAATCCTGATGTTCTAAATTCAACAATAAATGGGCTGCATTGGCTTAATATATTCCTCAATACGCATAAAAATCAGAAATGCTCACATAAAACAGGGAAGCATAATTTCTTAGAAAAGGGGAAATTATAAATATAAAATGTGTTAGCTGCAGGTAAGTACTTAATTGACCTGTTAAATACGTACCTACTCATTTTAATAAACAAATAAAACAATATAAAAGTATTCAGATTTTTTACTACAGTCCTATATGTACTATGTAGTTTTACAACAATCGGCGAATACCTACTTGGAATTAATATTGCAGTATCAATTACATCTTTCGGGCTAAGGCGGTTTTTATACCTCCGACAGGACAATACTTCCATTTTATACAGATCACACTTTTAAGATTATATTTGGACTAATAAATACTTAGTGGAATTTTTCTATTTTGAATCTATGAACTAGGTTTCTTGATGTTGATTTACTAGGATATGTGTGTCTAATATATTTGAGGAATATAGTGGAAAAGCGACTTTAAATCACGTTTCACCATTGTTTTCGTTTTTGGTTACCATGAATGATAAAAGTTTAAACCGAATTACAGATTTATGTCGGCCACCAGATGAAAACACCAAATTAATATTAGTACTGATTGAGATACTAACGGTACCTACTAAAAATAAAAAAATATTGAATCTCTTTCTCCTATTTTCTTTTTTAAGGTATTAGGTCATTAATTATTCTATATGATTCATACTATTGTTGGTGAACAATGAATTAAATGCTTATATAATTAAACAGACAATTATGTAGTATAATAATTTTCTTGACCATTCATCAAAAATGTATATTTTTAGATTTCGTTTCATCTTTGATTATACAACATAATTAATTAGTCATCATAATTTCCTTACAAGAATTTAATTTACTAAAAACGAATCGATGTCTTCAACATACTGTACTAGATATTTTAGACGGAGAGCTGGCGGCCGCGGAGGTACTACGACATTACCTCCGGCTGGAATTTTGTGAAGTGGTTGGGGGGACCATGAGGAAGTGCCATCTGCAAGGATTTTGCTCAAAACCCCTGCAAAGGACACGTCAGACGACTCAAAAATAAAAAAATCCTTGTTCAAAAAATGATCATACCTCCGGCCGAAAATTTGCACATTACCTGTTTAAAAGTCACAGATAACGTATGTAAATCGTCAGACGTCTCGGTCGCTGCCAAAGGGGTGTCAGATACCCACAAAGTTGTCATTTTTTTTTTAAAAAAAAATTTTTCTTAAAAATTTTTTTTCTTACCTCCGTCTGACGTTTTAACATATTGCAACAGAGACCATTTTAAGCACATTTTAAAATCGTCAGACGAAAATACCGCTGCGAAGTCCCCCCTACAATGTTCACAAAGTTCCGACCCACATGGAACGTATATTTTTTTTTTCGAAAAATTATTTTCATTACCTCCGTCTGACGATTTTACATATTATCGTAGAGACAATTTTAAGCATATATAAATCGTCAGACGAAAATACAACTGTGGAATTCCTTCGCAATGCCGCGAAAATCCAGCCTACATTACTACATATTGAGGTATTTCAAAATTAAGTAATTTGCTATTTTCTGACTTGGCATACCGTAAAAAGTTTACTGACGATGAACTAGAGATTTTGATCAAAGATGAGCGCTCTAGGTGATGTGGAGCATCGTCCGCAATTGTTTTTTTGATGAAAAATCACAAAATTACGTAGAATTTTTGTGACAAATAGGTCAAAAAGAAAATTTTTCAGACGAGATGGTATGTTTTAAGTTTTTTGAGTCATTTTGAAACGAAAAACTTTCTTGACATTATTTAATAAAATCAACCGTTTAACCAGAAAAAAATCAAACAAATTGAAAAAGTGGGTATTCTCCAAACTTCAATTAATTTTTCATGGCGACAGTTGATTTTTTTCGAAAAATGGGGAGAGATCTTTTCTTTTCCGAATGGGCCAATTTATAACAATTTTCACTTTTTATTTTTCAACAAATTACGGCTATTACAAAATAATTCGTGTTCCTCCACAAAAAAAATAGTTAAAGTTTGGAGACTACTCACTTTTTCAATTTGTTTGAATTTTTTTCTAGCTAAACGATTCATTTTGTCGAAAAAATGTCAAGGGAGTTTTCTGTTTCAAAATCACTCAAAAAACTTAAAAAAATACTATGCCCCCGTTAAAATTTTATTTTTGACTTATTTGCCACAAAAATTATATTTTATTTTGTGATTTTCCATAAAAAAGTTGGATTGCGCTGAATCTTTCACTCTACGGAAAATTCTCATCTTTTGGCAGAATCTTTTGGTTCACTTAAACTAACAATTTCAGCTACAGCTCGTTGAGAAATCGAATTTTTTTTATTTTTTGAAACACCATAAAATCAATACCGTATATTGTTTCAATATTTTTTTTGATTTATTGAAATGCGTGTTGAGGTAATAAAAGGAAGTCTAGGCTAGGTCCTACGCGGCACTTACACATTGTTTTCACACATACACATCTATGTAGCATATTTATTATATACCTGCGGCCCAACTTTTCGAACATAAATGATGAAAAGTAAAAAAACTTATAATTATTGAAAATATGGAGCGCGGCCAAGAGTGAATGAGCTGGATTTTCGCGGCATTGGAAATTCCAGGAATTCCACAGTTGTATTTTCGTTTGACGATTTATATATGCTTAAAATTGTCTCTACGATAATATGTAAAAACGTCAGAATGAAAATAATTTTTCGAAAAAAAAAATATACGTTCCATGTGGGTCGGAACTTTGTGAACATTGTAGGGGGACTTCGCAGCGGTATTTTCGTCTGACGATTTTAAAATGTGCTTAAAATGGTCTCTGTTGCAATATGTTAAAACGTCAGACGGAGGTAAGAAAAAAAATTTTTTTGAAAAAAAATGACAACTTTGAGGGCGTCTGACACCCCTTTGGCAGCGACCGAGACGTCTGACGATTTACATACGTTATCTGTGACTTTTAAACAGGTAATGTGCAAATTTTCAGCCGGAGGTATGATCATTTTTTGAGCAAGGATTTTTTCATTTTTGAGTCGTCTGACGTGTCCTTTGCAGGGGTTTTGAGCAAAATCCTTGCAGATGGCACTTCCTCATGGTCCCCCCAACCACTTCACAAAATTCCAGCCGGAGGTAATGTCGTAGTACCTCCGCGGCCGCCAGCTCTTAGTCTATTTTATGTGATATTAAAGAACCAAAGTGGCTACAGGATAGTAAATATTACGAAAGATATTCTTAATAGTACCCTCAATGAAGAAGGTTTCTCTGAGTCAAGAAATATAATTATAAATAAATAAGTTTCAGTGGAAATCAAATAAGAAAAATGAGAATCTATGTGTAGTCATACTACAACATTACTGACATATATATGTATGCAATTATTTGAAGAATATCGGAGAAATAATAGTATAGGTACATAATATAATGAATTACCTTTTTATTTTTTCCAACAACAAACGGTAGCCCCTCCACAATATTCACCACCATACCGCCATTCCTTGCCTGTGGATGCACCACGTGATTGTGATGATAGTGGTGGCCATTATGTACATGTTTCGGTGTGATTTTTTCTGAAGGCGGATTTGCCGCTGACTTGGATCTTCTTAGGAGACGCATCATTTGATTTTTCACACTGTATTGCTGTCTAACCTGAGGATTGCGGAGAGCTGCCGCCGCGTCTAATTTACTGCCACCAATACTACCAACTTCAAACATCATCCCACACAAAACGGAGGTATTTAAACTTTTAATGTTAGATTGTCATTTTTTACTTGTCATCAGTATTGAGTATTTGAACCTAGGTAAAAGTATCCAGGTAAATTGTTAGACATAGGATGTGTAGGAATAATGCGCACTTACATTGCCAATAACAAGAGGAATGTTTAAACAAATTAAATTGTAGAAAGATGAATACAATTAACAAAAATACAAATACTTAATTGTTATATTTTTTTTAACATAATTTATTTTGATGGCCTAATACATACACGACGCAACATCAAAGTTAATTTTTTTTATTTGCAATAAAACTGTAATTAATTAAAAAACTGTATTAGCGTGATTCAATGATTCAATAATTTTGTTGCAATTCTTGCTACCTATCTACCTACCTATATCTAATATTTACCTTGGATAGCACCATGGTGGAAAATATTGGTTAACACTCGCATTCTTTATTTATTTGTATTTCTCAGCTGGCCGTGGTGGTATTGAATAATTGTTACACTTTTTCTATTTTTATCTGAGCATTACCTATATGGGAACAATTTGTGCATGAAAGTAGAGTGACTTCTCAAAATCGATATTTTAGTATATATGTTCAGCATTATGCAGAGTGACAAATCAGACTGTGCTTAGGTATAACAAAAAGATTGAGCGGAAAAACATTAATTGACATTTTTATTCGATCAAGATCCAATCGTATTTGAATTATGTCGCTAAAAGGTGAATACAGACTATTCGTGTTATAATTAAAGACTTCTATCCTGGTTTATAAGCTTTTTCACCAAAATGTATCTTGCAGTCTTAACATGAAAACGGAATATTCAGGAAACAAAAGCACAAAAAGCATGTATTTTTTACTTGCATTTTCGTTCACTTTTTCGAAATGTTTTTAGTGTTTTGCATGGTTTTGCAAATTTAAAAATGATGGTCAGGAAGTACCCAGTTAGTTTGATTTTTTCAACCAAGTTACTGTTTTGTTCGGTCTTGGTTTGTTAGAATAAAGGTCTATTTTCACTTACGCTACAACCGGCTCTGCTCGACTCAGATTTGCAAAAATCTAAGTATCTAACTTGTAGCGAAATAGATTTTGCGAGTAATATAACCTCAACAGTGAATTATTGAAAGTGTGATTACTCAAAACTGTACTATTAGGTATGTATTTATTTAGCGTGAATTTATTTGGTATGGTAACAAATCTAAATTTAAAAAGGAAATAATCTACATACAATGTATGTAATTAAATTCAATTATCATAAAATATATACATAGCATGATCGTAAGTTGATTCTAGGAAACAGTTTGAAATGACCTCTAATGGACTGTTTCTAATGTTTACTTTTTAAAACAATGGATAATTACTGTAGGCCAGACCGTTTCTTTCTTAGTGCATATGTATATACACGGTGCTAGATTTTTAACTTTGACATTTCCAGAGATAGAATCGAAAATGATCAAAATGTATAACTACTAAAAAAAAAAATAGATATCGTCGCAAGTGACATTTCGAGCTGTAATTTGGTCGCACCAACGTTGTGACTGCTCTCACAACATATTAAGAAACATTGGAAGACACCATCATTGCTATCGATAAGGAATAATGGTTCCAAATAAAAGTACACAAGCAATGAGCAATTTTTCCTCTAGAAGCATGAAGTAAGATACTTAATGGCTAAATAATTATTAGAAACAATAAGGTTAAGTAATAAAAATGCGACGTCTATTTATTATATGAAGAAGTGAACACGTTTCGCAATAAAATAATGCAAACGAACCGTCTAGCAACAACATTGTTCTTTGACTTTATTGAGATATTAAGAATTTTCTTACGTAAAACATGTACCTAAAATACCTGTTACTAAGTAGTTACTTATTTTTCAACACAAAAAACTAACATTTAAATTGCCCTGAAGAAGTTGTAATAAAACACCAAAACGTCGGCTTTTAACTAGTTTTCTTTAACAAGAGACCAAGAAAACAAATCCATAAACTATTACTTATACCTATCAAAAGAAAAAAAAATAAATTTAACTGTCAAGGTTTCACAGAAAATAAAACTTTTTTAAAACCATTTTTTCCATTTCTGTTGGCACAAAAAATAACACTGGAACAGGTCGAACGATCAACCACGGGGTCATATTATATAATAAGGTATTTTCCCTTCTTTTTTTTAATTTGAAAATCGAAAACTAGAGATGAAAATAAGAGATACGCGTCTTTTTTTCCCGTTTATTTACTGAAAAAAAAAAAAAAAAATTAAGTCAAATTTCGTGTCGTCACTAAGCGTAAATTCAAACAGAACGCCAAATGTAGTTATTTTTAGAATATTTCGTAATATGTAGTTACATAGTACTGTACTAGATTTGACATTTGATACCTCATTTTTAGGTTATTTATTATATTATATGATACACAGTCTGATTGATTATAAGGGCCCCAGGCTCTATTACTCTTTTATTTTCTATCAGACACCCAATAAAGTATTCTTAAATGGGACCTTATTTTCTTTACAATAAGGTGCAAACATGTTTTTTTGCTTACATTGTATAGGAGTGAGACGTCGTCGGCAATTTTTTTAAATGGCACGGTAATTTTTTTTGCAGAATTTGATAGAGAATTATTTCCTTTTTTTCAACTATATGAAATTTGTATGGCATTACATAAGAAAATTTTTAAGAAAACTAAAAAAAAAACTGGAAATAGAGAGCAATGTATTTACTAGGCACTACAAATAAAATTCACGAAAACAAATGACCGAAGACTAATGAAACAATGCTGATAATTAACGAACCAACTGGAATATGACAGATTGCAAGAAACTTATTGTTTTAATTCATTGCCTGCTATTCATTGCCTCATCAGCTAAAATCACCACCTTCTGACATGCGCCTTTTCTAGCACTATTTATACTGAGTCGTGCCAGAAAGACATCATCGTAGAAGGTGGTGACTTTAAGCTGATGACGATTGTATTTAATGTTAGTATGCTTTGTCAAGTTAATATAGGCACAATGTAGTTTTTTTTTTTTTTGAGTTTACTCGTAAATTTCCATGTGTAATAAAAAGGATATAAAAATTTAACATGGTTGAAAAGAGAAAAAAATTTGTTACCATATTCTGCAAAAAATGACCATGCTATTTAAAAAAATTGTCGAAGACATCATCACTCCTATAAGATGTAAGTAAGAAAGACCATGTTTTTGTATTTTATTATAGAAAACAACATCCCATCATTTAAGAATATATATACTTTATTGGGTGTCTGAGAGAAAATAAAAGATTTATAGCCCGGGGTCTTTATAATCAATCAGACTGTATACTACCTATTACTTCCTCACCCCTCAAAGTGAGAAAGTTATGTATTCGTGAAAAAAATTTTGAAAATTTTAATTGCATTTCTGGACGAATCTCGACGAATTATGACGATAACACAAAATTTCAGACAGAAAAACTTGTCTGTCTGGGTGGTTCGCGATAGCAGCTACAGTTTTTGAGATAAAGCAAATTTGGTACACACATTCTAGAGGTCAAGGAAGAGATTGAGGTCGTTGATGAGCAAAATCGGTCCCAATGTCTAAAAAAAAATATTAGTGACATTCCACCAATGTGACTTTTTTGAAGCATCAAAATGTGACTTTTTTGAAACGAAAAAAAATGTGACTTTTTTTGAAACGTCAAAAAATGTGACTTTTTTGAAACGTTAAAATGTGACTTTTTTGAAACGTCAAAATGTGACTTTTTTGAAACGTCAAAAAATGTGACTTTTTTGAAACGTCAAAAATTACTTTTATTATAAACCACCACACGTCGAGTTTTACTACGGTGAGGATGTTCTGATCCCCAAGTAATTGGCAGCAATTTTTTTCCCATATTTGTGTGCTTTCAGAATGTTTTAAAACAAATACACAAACAAACATGCTAAAACAGGAATCACAACAGAATAATAGAAGTACAATCTTGCCAGTGTTCCAACAATTGTTTGATGTCCCTGGTTTACGCCTAGTGATGTAACTATGAAAAATTTAACTTTAAATTAAAATAACTATTTTATACCGTTATGTAGTATATTTTTTGGGCATCAAAATTACTAGAAAAAAATTATATTTTCAAAATACAAGCATTTCTTCGTTCATCTCAGATTAATGAAAATACCCCATTATAAAACCAATAGTATAAACTTTTGCAATCAACTAAAGATGATTATTATATCGCAGAAATCTTCTAATTTAGCCTCGTTAAAGGAAAATATCTACCCTATCTCCATCTATGAAGAAAGCATCTAACTTTTGTATTTCTTTTGTGACGAATTATGATATTCATTTCTAAATATACCTGTTATCATTTATTACTGGAACTTGTTATAATTTGGTACGCTCGTGTTATTTTTTTTATTAAACCAAAATTATAAATTATGCAAGTAATATACGTGCACCAGATACTGCTAACATCCGTTTAAAATTGTCAAAATATGAATATTGTGAAAATTGCTGATAAAATACTGATGAAAATAGTTTAAGTATGTGGCGTTCATAAACTATGACGAGTAAATTTGGTGAATACGTTATTTAGACTTGTACGTCTAATTTTGTTTATTTTAAAATATTTTGTGTGTATCAAAAATTTTTGTATCTCACACACACTGAAGAAAATAAAAAACTTTTAAGCATTGATAAACCGGCCCTTAGGCAGGCTTATATGGACGCAAAAATTTCGGTTAAGCTTCATATGAACTAATTTTTTTATGAACTGGCTATTAGTGTTTGCATTTCAGATACCGTAAAAAGAAAAACATTTTACATTTTAATGCAACTGGTCAAACATACCAGGTGTGGCAAAAAAAAAATTTATTTCAGAAAACAGCAGAGCAACACAACTACAAACTTGAAGAAACGTAAAAAAAGTTTGTTGACCTTAAAATTTCACGAAACGAATAATTTGCGTGACCCAATTGTCATCAGTCATCATAAAATGGTTATTTGACATTTGTTACAGTGTTTCTGCGTTTATACCTAATGCTATTTATTTGAAATAGCACCGCATTTACACAAAACTGATTTAACCATTACTGAGGAATGTTTTGTTGAAAAAAAAAGTGGAGTGAAAAATGATTGGGTGAATTTCGAAAATAAAGAAGCCGTAGAAAATTAGTGTGATCCCAGAAGAAAAACAACCCAGGTACTCATTTGTTATAATGAAAAAGCAACATACTTGGAATATCAAGAATGTCGGTAAGAATTTTGAAGACGTAAAAAATGCTATTGCCGTGTCCGCTAAGGAGCACCGCCCGGTCCGTGCGTACCGTTCCTATTAATTATTATACGATTATACCAGACATGTTACGATGTAAGTAAATTTAAATTGATATTCCAAGATGAAAATGATATTATGCTTCACAATCCACAAAATCGTCAGCATAACCGTTTATATTCCACAAGAAAAAGTGAGATTGCGCCACGACTTTACCATAACACTAAATAATTTTAAAGAAAGTTATGGTTTCTTGTAAAAAGTCAATGCTTTTTTAGCAATCAACACACCAAATCAAGACAGACACAATTGCATTGCTCATCTGTAAGATGAGTTGACACCTGAATTTCGCTGTATTTATTTCTTCTCACCTTCTCTGGGTATTAAGCCACTATCATATAATAATTATTCTAATAATGACTACCTGTCGGCACAAGATGGTGCACAGGCATCTCACAGGCCTCTAAGTTCTGAAAACTTATTGACGTCAGTGTTCCTTCATTTGTGGCGGCAACCCAGAGTGGCCTTTATATTCACCAGATCTAAATCCACCGGACTATTCAATTTGGTGTGCCTTACAGGAAAGCGTTTAGTTTCAAAGACAGTCATATGTGATCCATTCAACACATATTCAAATAAATTTTAAAATCAAACTTTAAATCTGTATTATTTTTTAAAGTTAAAAATGTTTTTTTTTGCTTATATTTAAGATACCTAACTGTTATTCCGTTAATTCTTTGAATAAACAGATTAAAATTTTCAGTAGTTTGTTTTTGCTCTTTTGTTGATAAATCCGCCAAAATTGGAGAGTTGATAGACTTTTTCTTATCTCACAAACAAGTAGAAAGAACGATTACTATTTAAAATACTGCTGCTGTGATTAATGTTCAATATAGTGGTCGTCCTAAGATTGTTGTAACGGATCACAATGTCGACATCGTCAAGATTCAATGTTATGATCGCCTTCTAAATCAGTGGGAAGTTTCAGTCTGAAAAGATGTTTGAGAATTGCGACGCAGGAACTTTGCTTGGGGTGTATTACCCAAGATAAAGAACAACATAATTTCCACATATTTGGAACTTTTCTTCATAATCATTGTTTATCAACGGATTACTCTTCTAACTACCACACATCATGATGGATGATATCATTTGGGAGTTTAAACGAGAATCAAAGTACTAGCCCTTAATACATTGTCACGTCTCGAAAAGAAAACTGAAATAATGACGTCGATTGGCGTCTCGACATCAGTGTATGCAAAGCTCGATGCAAACTAATGTGGTCGCGGTGGCGGCCTAACACCACATATAGTAAACAATTATATATTTCACACTATCACAGAAAACTGCGGTCACTCTTGCGTTCTATGTAGCGATAGCCACACAGTGGTGATCAAAGTCAGCTTGTTGAATTTGTTCGCTACCAGTGTTCAATTTTAATTTGAAAAAAATACTTGATATTAAATTATAGAAACGTTAGTAGGTATGTACATGAATTCGAAAGAGACCTGCCAAAGGTGAAACTTTGGTGGAATCTGCCTTCAGAAATTGACGAAAAACTTGAGAATCATTTCGTCCAGAAAATTATAAATGTTGATAATTACGTTAACATTTTAAAATACGGCAAAAGTTAGCGCTTCATCTGGCTATATACATTTTTAAAGTGTGTTATGTTAATGATAAGGTTTGCTTAACTAAACCTCGTGTTCTCTATGATTTAAAAGCTATCAAGAATAAGCATCAACAATATCCTTAAATAAATGGATAAGAAACATAACCCTGTAAATATTTAAATACTAATCGGCATGTATATTTAGCTGGTATATAATTGAATAGTTTCTTACAAAAAGGAACTAATTGTAAGTAACAGTTTTTGGCATTTTATGTCAGACATGGTTTATGGTATTATATGCGAAAATCTATCGTTTGGTGCAGATACGGTTTAAGAACAATACATCTTAATGCATAAAATTCTTTATATTTCTCTTGAAAAACTAAAACCAACAGCCCTTAGATCGAACAGAATTTCATTTTATATTTCAAAGTTTCTTTATTTTAAACATAATTCAACAAAATGTGGATATATTATCGCTTCACAGTTTATTGGTAATTTTTGTAATCAGACGTTTTCGCTTAATATGTCAAAAACTGCTGAAAGTGTAAATTTACAAATGCCCAAGAAAAAGGCATGTGATACAAACTTTAATCACAGCATTTGACAAAAATTATGCCATACATTAAAAAAAGGTCATCTTAATTTTTATAGCAAAATTCTTAAGTGGCCTACAAAATCAAAAAAAATGTGAAATCCTCAGTTATTGTTACTGAAATTGAGGAACAAGAACAAAAATTAGTTTGTATGATGAATTTGTAAGTATTGTTAACCATTAGAAACACTGTTTTTTTTAATTCCACTAATTTGGTGGAACATTATATTTTATAAACTTTGTTTATTGCTGAAAAGGGCCTACATGTAATTTTTTCTTTTTTAAATAAATTCCCTTTTGAGAGGCTTAGAAGTCTCTATGTATTATTAAAAGGTGTAAAAGTGACTTAATACAGTAATACACAAGGTAGTGAAAAATATTCACTAACTAATGAATTTGAAAGAATACAGTTTTTTCGTTTTTTCTCAGAAAGAGTAACTATTACTTACTCCCTTTCTGAAATAAATGAATCAATTACAATGAAAAGTTCGTCTTTTACCGGTTCTAAAAAACTTAAATGAACTACTTTTATAGTAATAATATTTACTTAGTCCAGTTTTATGAATTTCCGAATGGATTCCCTAAATAAAGTAATATCATCCACGATTGTATTCATAATAATTACAGTATAATGTAATATAATATAAACAATAGCATCCTGATTACACATGGTTGTTGTAAATTTGTAGTCTCAAATATAAACTAATTCTTAAAATACACCAAATTAAATAAAAACCAGAAATTTTAATATTAGCAAATCTAAAAAAAGTTGAAAATAGTTAAAAGTCAGCATGCAACACAGAGTCAAATATTTCAACCAAATGAGAAAATAATAAATAAACTATGTTTATTATAAAGATCATTAGTCTTTGTTTAAGTATATTTCTCTCTTTACTTTAAAACATTCCACAGTATATAAAATAAATATTTTCATGACCGTTGAAAAAAATCTAAAGTGTTCTGTTTATCCAATCGATTTAATTAAAAATATGTTTCTCATATTATTGAATTGAAAATCTAGTTGCACGACTAGTATTAATAAAATGATAACTTTACCATTAACATTAAAAATAAGTAATAAAAACTTGTTAAATCAGACGAATAAATAGTTATGAATGTTGAATTATCTGCACCCACGTTTCTTTTTGTGAATCAGGATTTTATTTTCAAATATTTAAATGTAATTTGCAACACTGACGAACAAGTCATTAGATGAACACTATTTTATTTTTACTTAAAAACTGGTACTTCATATTTTTTACCAACATGTTAATAAAACAACATTCACTCCCATCATATCATGTTACTTTCCTCGACATTTGATATTTAACACTAGAATAATAATTAATTATTATTTATTAGCAGTTCGAACTTTTTATTAAAACATATGCTGAATATAATTCGCTTTTTTTGTGACAATTACTGGGGTAGTTTATTTTAAACTTTAATAATTTAATAATGAAAAATTAAGTGGCGTAAAGTTCATTTTCGCATTTAATGTGATCTGCTAACTATCGTATTGTATTGTTTTAAGTATATTTTGCAGTTTTAAAAACTAATATTTGTTACTTGATATCTAAAATAATTCTTATTGTTTTATTTCGTAAATTTTGTGTGCTCAAGATAGAGGTAATTTTGTATTTTACGGAATTGTTCCGTGATGTACAGGTTATACATGGGAAAAATGCCATTGGTTTAGATGCTTTTATATTTTGAAAAAGAAGAATTTACTACAAATATTAATACCTATTTTCAAATATCACACATGAAAATATTGTCAATTATTTGTTTTTGAATGTAGTGTCTACACAAAGAAAGAGTCTAACGCATTCAAAGTCTTGAAACACTACCAGTTTGTTTGTGATTGGGTGAAGGAAGTCCTTTGAAAAGAATCTCACGTTAGAAAAGCTTGTTGCAAAGGTAAGAAGTTATCACTTATTAAATAGTATCAGTATCAGAGATTTCTTACTATTACACTGTAATTTATTATAACAAATTGTTTATATTTCCGTTTCTAAATTGTACAATGTTCAAGATGTAAATATTTTGAGTTCCACATTTTGTATATGTCCACAAAAACACAAATATTATGAAAAATAACAAATTTAATGAGTTTGTGGAAAAATGTAAATCAATCACCACAAAACCTGAACAAATATCGTTTTGTTTTCTTTCAGTCTAAGAACTGTCGACAGCAAAGGTACGCCAATGCAATGAATGATGGAGGTACCTTTCATATTAAAATGTGGGAAAATGACAATAATAATTATATTATAGTTGTATCATATAACATTTACAACTACATAGTTATAAAATTATGTACGAATTAATTTTTTTTCTATTGTGTTATATTCTGAGAAATGTTACTATTTTGTAAATATATCTTTTGTATCTAATCTTAAGAAGATATATGTATGTATGTATGTCAGTTTTGAACTGTTAATAACTGTCGCTAAGGTAACCCCAATTAAATATAAAAGATAGGCATTAATAAGAGAGTTTGTTTATATAAAAGTAATAATCACTCACCTAATGAATATTTCTAATGTGTAAAGGTGTAGGTAAGTAGGTACCTACTACTTTCATTTGACCTATGACTACTAGGTGATGTCATATTTTTCTCAAAAATAATTTGATGACAAACAATTGTCTAATAAGTCGATCTGTTGGTGTGATGCATGGAATCTTAATTAAAGAAATAATTATACAGAAGTAGATTTCCACATTAACACGTGTAGGTACATGTATAAAATTACACATTAAAATTCAGCTGTCAATAAACATATTAAACATTTTATCGCTTTTAATAAATACACACATAAAGTACTATTTTGTTAAAAGAGTACGTGAACCCTTAAATATATATTCGTGTTAGGTTACATTGTTTGTTTGTGTCGTGTCCATTGTAAGGTTATGGTCAAGGGTTATGTTATGTTCTTTTGAGATTTTGCACATTTTAAATTATTTTTTATTGCATATTTTCTTACTATAGCTATTACTACAACTAGTATTTGTTACGAGTTAGTTAGTTAATTTTGACAATGAACCACGATTAATCACCAAAAGTACTATTTATGATTTATATTATTATGTATTGTAAAATTTTAATTATTGTCAATGAGGGAGATAAACTACTGATCTCATCATAAATTTTGTTTTTCCGCTCGTAAAATATTACTTATTTAATGTTCACATATGCTCTAAATGTAGAAGCAACTAATCAAAAGATATGACTTTAGTGGAATTAAAACAATATTTACTGTTAATTGTTCTTTTTTTAATTTATAGTTTGTCACTCTAGTCATGCACAAAAGATAATGGCAGTCTAAATTTAATTGCTAAACAAACCATATTATCTTTGTTAAGTATAAAAATAAAATGTAACACGTCTTTCGAGAGAAATGTGCAAAAACACTGTAAAATCAATGCCACTTCACAAATCCAGGGTAAAATTCAATAAATAAAATCACAGAAACAACATCCAGAGTTTGTACTACACTATCACACCACAATAAACAATCAACAGACCACGGTGTAGAACTTATCAATCGAGCTAAATCAAGTGCACGGTAGAACAGGGTTGAAGCGAGCAAAACAGCATTTGCGCGCGGCAGAAACCTAGCGACTGCATCGTGAAATCCAGAGCCAACTTTGAACTTTGGTATCCGCGCAGGGCCATCCGTTGTACCGCTCGAGGAAACTGAAAAACGGAATAGGCCACGCTTCGCACGATAGTCACTTTGTTCTGGCTCTGCACAGCCTCCTAGCTCCAAGACAACAGAACGGTAAAATTGAAGAACTGCGCACTCATTCACTCACGTTTCTTGATGGGTAATATATTTTTTAACTACTATCGCCCGTATAATAATACCAAACGGACCATGTGCTGTATTTGTCTGTTGTGTTCCCCTTATAATTTTTTTAAGAACGCGATGACGTATTGTATCGGAATGAACAACGCGAGGACGTGACTGAACAAAAATACAGCATTCTTTCTTTTTGTCTAAATTAAAACATATTGTTTGCTAGCATTATATGTAATGGAATTAGTTGTAATCCATTTTAAAAAGATAATTTATACTTACTACTTATACTAGTTACGTATGCGGTTCAAATATTTAAAAAGTTTTAAAAGGCAACAAATTTTAGAAGATACGTAAAATTTTCTATGTGCTCAATCTTAATTTTGGACATGGGTTTTCAATATAAAATATCCTGATAAGAAGACACGTGTCATCTAAAAAATAAGATATTTTAACGTGAATTTCATCGTCATTAGGTGAAAATTTCTGTTTTTAGTATGGATAACAATTCTACTCGTCCCAATGTGAACAACTATTATACAAGGTGATTCAGTTCGGTTAAATTAAATTACACCAGGTGAGATACCATCAAAGGAGTTTGTCTAATAAATCTAATTGTCTACAGGGTGATTCAAAAAACATGTACCGTCGCTTAGATAGTTATTGACAACATGGGTCTGGAAATGCCTAAAAAGTTATCTCTTGATATATTCTACATAATAAAATTTCAATTATTCCCCAATTTATGTTTTTAGAGACTAGCAAGGAACAGGTGTAGAAAAAATATCGTACACAACACACCCGGAAAGCGTCTTCACTGGGCCCGCCGGCTTCCAGGACTCGCTAGTGCTTGCCCTGGAAACTACCAGCCCCCTCAGTAAAGAATCACTTTCTGGTCTTGTTACGTAAATAACTATTGTAGGGCATTATATTAAAAAAAATAAGAGTAGCCATAGTCTATTTATTCGTTCGTTAGTTGTAAAGCTTATCAAAAGGCACGGTTTTAGTGATTGGCAATTTTGGCGGATGCGCAGGGTGCCGATATTTTTTCCCGTTATCGCATTAAGCAGTAAAATCGAGAAAAAAAACTGCTCAGAACTTGACACAATACAGAATCTTTGAGATAGTAAATTATTTTTTCGTCCAGATTTGTTTGGCAGTCATTTGAAAACTGTTTCGACACTTTGGTGCATGCGCCAGTTTTATCCAAAAGACTAATAAAACTAGTCGGAAAATTTAACTTTTTTGTAGTAAAGGTTTATTGATATGTGTTATTCAGGGCAACGATTTTTTTGAGGACGTTTTGTGGAAATTGGCATATTCGCTTTTGAAGGTGGCTCTAGTGTTCTAAAAAAGAATTAAAAATAATTTTTACTAAAACTAGGAAGGGATGCACGCATCCATTCTCCTACATATTAAATTAAATTCTCATTAAAATACATTTTTAGGATTACAAAAAGTTATAGTATCTTGTAAAACTAAAGTGAGTAATTTTCTTTCCTTGTCTAACGGCACCTACCTGACTTATAAGCTCGATCATATTTCTTTGGTATAAAAAAGAATATGTATGTAATTTCATTTTATTTTGAAACGTCGTTGATTATTAAAGTACTATTACACAACTGTTGAAATCCAGATTGAAATCCTATCAGAAAGAAAATTTTCTTGTTAATTTTTTTCCAGAGTACATTTAAGAAAACAAAGATTTGATCTACAGTTTCTGTTTCTGTCTCAATGTTTTAAAAATTGTTTTTCAAAAAAAAAAAAAATTTCAATATCTTAACTAGTTTAAGAATAATTGAATCGATTATTTCTGAAAGGGTCATTTTTTGTGATTTTGAAAAATACATATTTCAAAGCAGAATCTATGATTTGATGCAAAAAGAATCTACACTACATTCTTATTTAGTGAAATATGAGGATATTAAATAATCTTTTAATGCAAAGGACCCAAGCTTACCTAATTTGGTTTTTTCAGAAATTAACAATGTGAAAATCCGGAATATGTTTTTAGCTCTGTTTCAATAATGACCTTGATAGGTGTTCTGATTTTATGTCTGTGTTTAGTGGTTGTTAAAACTTGTGCATGAAAAGGTATGGTATGGGTAATAAATAATTTTGCCTTGAAAACAATTTAAAAAAAAAATTCCCATACGATGGGTACGTTTTGCCTGTCTGAGTATATCTAGCCATTCAATCATATACCCTATATACACAAATGGACAGTTAGTCTTACTAAAACATTTCTGTTTGAAAGTTTGAGCAAATATTTGGTTTAATGCCGATATTGAGTTTAAATATTTTTTAATATTGTTATTTTTTAAGAAACAATAATTTTTCTCAAACCTGTTAAGACATAAAAATCTCAAAACGTCCCGAAGGAAGACATCTTTTCTCAAAATGCCAATCACCAAAAGTGTGAATGGTTAGATTCCCAGAAATTTCATTAGAATGGAATTTGACAAAATTGCTCTTGTGCACAAAAAATTCGTGCAACAGTCCATAAATTACACTTTCCGAACCTTTCTTAGGTTTAAAAATACGTTAAGTAATTTTAAAGTGACCAAGTTTTAAAATTGAGGTAAAATTTGACGCTCAGTTTAGATGCATTTCTGGCCAAGAAACAGTTTCCTATCTTATTTACAAGGGGTTGTTTTAAGAAGTAAATGGTGACTTTTCAACCTCATTTTCATTCACACTTCTTTCAATAAATATAACCACAAATAATTATTCTACATTAGGAAATGCACAAAAAATCCACACTTGTTAAAATCCGCTAGATTCAATAGTTTACGAGGAATTTGCCTATACAAGTTTTATTACCTCTCTTTAATTTTAATTATTATGTCAAAACAATTAAAACAATTTAAGGATTTGAAAGATTGTCCACCTGGCCAGTATTACTGTTAGCACTGCTGAAAATTAGATAACATTTATAAACTTTGAAATTAGCCTCGTTACAATCTAAAATATAACTTCAAATTTCTAGGAATTTAAAAATTAGTTTTGATTTCAGTTATGATGTGTTTTAAATTGTTAATATTTAGAAGTGCATAAATTTATTTTACCTTTGAATCAGACCTTAGTCCTATTAAGAAGTTTCTAACAATATCAATTATCCAATTTTCAGCGCTGCTACATGTAATAATGTCAGGTTCTCATAAACTATTAATTCTATCGACTTTTTAACAGGTGTATCTTTTTTTGTGCATTATTTAATGTAGAATTATATTCTAGAGCTGTTTCCTGAAAAAAAACACACCTATTTCCTGAAATAACTCATTGTAAATGAGATAGGAAATAACCGCAATAGATTCATTTCTCGTCATGGTATATCATGAAAATTTTTATTACCGTATCTCTCAAAATCCGAAGTTACACCGGTGTGAAAAAAATACGACTTCGTGGTTGAGTGGTAAGGACACTTGCCTCTCACCTCGGTTCGAGCCCGGTCAGAGCTCTAGGATTTTTCTTAAGCAGAAATTAATTTTAGCACATTGATATACTGGCTGTGTGTCCGTCCGTTGTCTTCAAATGTATAGCCCCTCCCGCACAAGATACCTTGAAGTACCTGTAGGGATACAGGAAGTTGTATTACCTGTGGTGTTTAATTTAATTTATTACTTATGTCCCCTTTCAAGACATTGTAACTCCCTTATGCAACGGCTATGGACTTTGGTTCTTTAGACAAAAAAAATATTTTTTTATGAACTATCTCACCCGGTGAAGTTTAAATCACCTGTTACATACAGGGTGAGGCAATAGTGCGTTGAACTTCGATATCTCGAGTTCTACTATAGCTAGAAATTAAAAAAAAAATACAAGTAAACTAGATAAAAAAGTCTATAACCGGAAATTATATTCGAATATACAGGGCGAGTCAAGACGAAATTACAGGATCAAGTGCCTTTTTTTTTAAATGGAATGCTATGTATATCAGTACATTTTTTGAAGCCTCTTTCTAGGCTTTATTTATTACTATATTATTATTGACTATCTTCCAACCACTTGGATGTAATGAATTTTTTTGTTGAAGTAATGCCATCTGCAGATGCATATTGAAAAAATCACCAAAGTCACAATTATGGGTTTCAAGAAAAACTTATGTGAATACTAGTTACGAGACATCTAATTAATATTTTGAATCGTTTTCACTTCCTAAAAATGTATTGGGTGGCCAAAAATTATTTTTCAATTAAGAACTTTTTAAATTGAATTTTCTCAATTTTTTCAAATGAAACACCCAGTATATTTTTCGATAATGTGATGTAGACATGAAAAACGAATATTTTTGTAAGTACTTCTCTATGGATAATTGCAACCATTTTCGTTTTATTGAGCAATAAGTACAAAATTCAAGAATAAACTTAAAAAATAGAGGTTTCTTCAAATAATTCATTAGAAAAAATTATAATAAGTGCTCCACATGTTGCCCACGTCTCTATGCGCTTTTGAAATAAGGTTTCTACTGTTCCTAAAATTGCCGGTGTGATAGATCTAAAAGCAGTTATTACCCTTTCCATCATATTTTGTACTGCTGTTGGTGTGTCTTTATAAACAATTTCCTTCACGTACCCCATGAAAAAAATCCATTTTTGTAAGTCTGGGGATCTAGCAGGCCATTTAGTGGGCCCATTTCTTCTAATCCGTTAAAGTGGGTATGTATTATTTAAGTGGTCTCTAACTGCATTTAAACAATTTGGTGAGCACCATCTTGCTGAAACCACATCCTATTTCGAATCCTTTCAAGAAGATTCACAAATAATTGTGGCAGATAGTTTTCCAGAAAATGAAGATAAATAGCTCCAGTCAATGTACAATCAAAGAAATGTGGCCCTATAATATGTTCTCCAATAATTCCTCCCCAAATGTTTAAAGACCATATGTGCTAGTTATCAACTTGCCTAAAAAAGTGAGGATTTTACGAAGCATAATAATAGAAATGATGCCTATTAACAAATCCATTTTTATGGGAAGTTGCCTCATCAGTGAATAAAACATTACTGAACAAGGTGACATCTTGCATTTTATCTCTGGCCCAATTACAAAACTGTAGCCGCCTTTGAAAATCGTCATCAGATAGTTCCTGGTGCATTTGAATATGATATGCATGAAACTTATTTGTTTTTAAGATTCTACTACTTATTCCTACTGAGCTCACTTCTCTCTGACTAATATGGGGATTCTCAACCGTTGCCAGCACCACAGAAAACTCATTTTCTTCATTCACAGCACGTTTTATTCTTTCACTTTTTTATATTTGACATTTACAGTTTTCACAAATCTATCGAGAAGGTTTTGGAAGCTATTAACATCAGGAATCCTTCTTTCAGGATACCATTGCTTATAAATTCTATTGGTAGACAAACAATTTCTGTCTGACTCGCCCAAAACAAAAGTCATGACTACAAGTTCCGCTTTATTAAAATTCATTTTATAAAACTCGAAATATTTCAAATTTAATACAAATGATAACTGACGACCGATACGGGCGATACATGTTCGTTTGTATAAGACAATTAGTAAACTGAGGTTTTATTGCTTGTCGAATAACGAAAACAGCAAAAAAATTTACAAAAAACTATTACAGTAAGGGACCAGTTAAATACTATTTACCCACTTCAATGGATTGGAAGAAATGGTCCCACTAAATGGCCTTATTTCAAAAGCGCATAGAGACGTATGACAATCAAAATGGGTAACATGTGGAGCATTTATAATTTTTTCTAATGAATTATTTGAAGAAACCTCTATTTCTTAAGTTTATTCTTGAATTTTGTACTTATTGCTCAATAAAACGAAAATGGTTGCAATTAGCCATTTGAAAACAATTGAGAACATTCAATTTAAAAAGTTCTTAACTGAAAAATAATTTTTGGCCACCATGTACATTTTTAGGGAGTAAAAATGATTCAAACACATTAACTATATGTCCCGTAATTAGTATTCACATAAGTTTTTCTTAAAACCCATAATTTTGGTGATTTTTTTCAATATGCATCTGTAGCATTATTTCAACAAAATAATTCAGTACAAGCAAATGGTTCAGAGATAGTCAATAATAATATAGGAATGAATGAAGTTTAGAAACAGGCTTCAAAAAATGTACTGATATACAAAGCATTCCTTTTTAAAAAAAGGTACCTGATCCTGTATTTCGTCTTGGTTCGTCCTGTATATTCGAAAATAATTTCCGGTTATAGACTTTTTTATCTAGTTTACTTGTATTTTTTTCTTAAATTTCTAGCTATTGTAGAACTCAAGATATCAAAGTCCGATGCACTATTGCCCCACACTCTTTATCAACGTTTCCCACTTTAGAGTACTTCCGTATTTAATTTTTAGCATTAAGAATAGCAGATTTTTTCCTCCTATGATGACAAAATAACTTGGTGTAGTCTAATAAGTTGATACTAAAAAACAGAAACTGTAAATCAAATATCTATTTTTTTTTAAATATTTTTTTTAAATATGCTCTGAAAAAAAATTAATAAGATTTGCTTTCTGATTGGATTTCAACCTGGCCTTCAGAATTTTAATAATCAACGATCATGAAGGACGATTTAAAATAAAGCGTTAACTAAATTATTCTTTTTGTACCAAAGAAATATGATCAAGGTTATACGAGTCAGGTAGATGCTGTTAGACCAGGAAAGAAAATTACTCATTTCAGTTTTACCAATATACCATAACTTCTTGTAAACGTAAAAATGTAATGTGAATTTAATTTGGTAAATAAGATAATGGATGAGATGGCAAGAATTCGAACCAATATAAATGATTTATTTATCCCAACGTGTTTCAGCGGAGATTAATTTTAGTTATTTTTAGAACACTCTGGGGCCACATACAAAAACGAACATGTCCATTTCCACAAAACCCCCCAAAAAATCATTGGTTTTAGTGACAAATATTAATAGACCTTTACTGCAAAAAGTTAAATTTTCCGACTACTGGGCCTTAGCATACTCTTTAACGTAAAACTGGCGCATGCACCAAGTTAATCCAGCCAATGGAGACAAAAAAAGACCTTTGCCTTACAAAAGGTGTAGTAGAAACCATTTTAATATGTTGTTTAGGTTGGGATCCTGATGAAAAATTCAAGTTTTTAACCTTGGAGGGGGGAGACGCGAGCCGCCATATTGAATGAAAGGTGCAAAAAAATGGATTTTTCAACTCCGCAACGGTTAATCCAACGACGAAAATGTCAAGGTCAAGTTAAAGAAGACAATTTTTTTTGAGTCTACTATGGAATGAGTTACAGAGGCGGAAAGATGAACATTTCCCAAAAAATTCTAAGTCAAATTGTCTGAAATAGCCATTTGTAAAATAGAACTATTACGGTAAATTCGATGTATTTCAAGATATTACGGGAACATTTTAGCATCATTTAAAAAAAACGAACTATATTCCTTTTTCAAAAAATCGGAAAACTATTTATTGGTCAAACTTTGTGCTGTCAATTTATATTTACATCTAAAATTTATTTACGAAAAACTTTTCTTAATGATGTTTTTCTAAATTTTAAAAAACAAAATCATTTTCAGGGAATTTCTGAAAATTGCATTTAATTTCGGCTAAATCCGGAGGACACGTACCAAGCAGAGACGATCACCACAATTAGTTTTTTGTAAGTCAAATAATAAGAATCCCTTATGACGCAGACTTTTTGATATACATTGTAAGGTAGAGTTGCTACGTGGTGGTAAGCAAATTCCGGAAGGGACAAGTCATGTATGGAAAATTAAACGAAACCGCTTTTATGATGTACTTTAGTTTCTATGCAATAGTCCATGGTACACTGAAAAAATAAGATAACTGAAATTCAACATAAAACAATGAAAACGTTTTCCTTTTTCAATTAATAACAGACTATTCATTTCCACGGGTTGATTTTAAATTTTTAGATTTTACATATTATACAATTTTTTTTACCAATTTTATCAAATTAATTTTTATTCGTTTGTGATTGTTCGTTTCTTTAGTACTTTTTATTTGTATAATGTTATTCACTTGATAATTATTGATATGAGCATATGGGTTTGAAATACAATTGGTACGTAACACAGTTGATTAGCATTTTCCACTTTTAATAAATTGTTAAGTGTGTTTTTGAAACCTAAGATATCATTGTAATATGTTTTGTAGATTCTGATGAAGAGGAATATGGTCCTAGAAACCGGTCAATTGAAATAATTGAGTTTTTACGTTTGTCCATTTCCCCAACATTCTGTGTTGATGATAGATATATAATATTTTTACATACGGATTTTCCGATTTAACACAAATCTCGCTCAATCGATATCTGTCTTTTGACTATATTTCCCAATTACACTAAATACATGTTCGTAAACTGTATTTGATATAGGTATAAAAAGTACGAATGACAAAATTCTCAAAACGGTTTGACAACTCAACAAGTGTGCAAATGACAGAAGATAGAAGAAATGGGGTTACCGTTTTCTAGCTCACCAGTTCGAGCCACTGGCGAGTAAGGTCGCAGTCAAAAGATATTGTTAGGTGCGGAAAAAAGTTTATAGGGTTTTATTATTATTTCGTACACCAGTAAATAAAAAAGAAAGTTAATTATGCCTCAGTGTTGTGCAGTTCCATTTTGTTGGGAAACAAAAGGCAGACATATGTTTCCGAGAGACAAAAGTCGCCTAAAACAGTGGTTGGTAGCGATTCGCAGGAATAACTTTACTCCTTCGAAACATTCGGGTGTTTGTAAAAAACATTTTAATCCTGATGATTATGCGTTACCAAAGGAGCCTAAAATCCTAAGTAATAATCATACTCATTCGTTGTTTTCATCATGCTCACGCTTGATATAACCTAACTTTAATGACATAAGACACCTCTGATAGGTACAATAATTTCCTTACTGAGCAAGTAAATTACTACTTTCCCTTTCTGCCATCATTGTGTTAATTTTTATAAAGATCACTAAAAATCCGCGTTAAAAGTCCATAATAATCATTAACGATCAGTGACATTTACATTACCCTACACTAGCGCCTCTCGTGGTGAATTCAAGGGCGGTAGCCCTCATGGTGAACGTTAAGGTACATTTACAACCAATTCGCTACAGGCATAATTTACTGACGGATTGTGAATTGTGCCGAGATAAAATTTAGGTAATTTATAATGAGTTAGAAGCTGCCAACTGTTGAGATTTTTTAATATTACGTGTGTGCAAATTCAGTTTGATTAAATACTTACAATTATTTAAAATAACTTCTAAACTTCATATTTTCTAATATTAAGAGATCTAATCTTCCAATTTCAAATCGCAAACCGACTTTAAATATAAACAATAAATTTGTGTCGTAGTACGCACGCGCAATTTGAAATTCGTGCCGCAATTGAATTGAGTATTTGGGATTTGCAAGCATCCAATTCAAACCTGAAGTGCAATTCAAGGTCGTGCCAACTTAAAATTTTATTGTAAACAAATACATTCAACCAGATATGCTTAAAACCCAATTTTCAATCTACCAGCAGAATGTGCCCATACCGAATTGGTTGTAAATGTATCTTTAGGTGTTGTATTTTGTAACTTTTTTATTTCTTGTCCTAGAAAAAGTGGTAAAGACAAAAGTTGTAGTAAATTTTCCTATTATCTCAACCTACTTATATATATGTTGTATATTTGCTTCAACCGTTTGCGAATTACCCTAAATTAACGAAATATTTTGAATTTTTCACAATGCCGGGGAAATGTTTTTTGTTCTGTGTCAACATATTGACAGTTTGGCATGTATTGGATGCCTGATTACTCGTACCCTATTACTGAAAAAAATGACCTATGAGTTTTTCTATTAATAATAAACATATATTTTCCTAATCGATTGTATTTTATTATAAATAATACCTATCTAATAGCACATATTTTCTTCAATAATGGGATACGAGTAAAACGACATTTTGCCTTAAACATGAACAGTAATTAAATTACTTAATAAATATCAATATATTGCTACAGAACAAAACATTTTCCATGGCAATCTTGATTTCTTGCAAAATTCAAAACATTTCGTTAAATTAGGCATAATTCGCAAACGGTTGGAGCAAATATACAACATATATCGCTGTAAACGGGAGGAAATGTCGATTTTAAAAAGCTATTTAAAATACCGCAGGTTTGGTCTGTATCTCCGAAATGCGATGCTCATTTTTTTCTACGGCAAGTGGGTTAAGATGATGAGGAAATTTCCTACCACTTTCGTTTTTACCATTCTTCTCTAGGACAAAAAATAAGAAAGTTAAGGGGAGTAAAACCTTTCGAAAATATCCCTGCACATAACAAAAAAAACGATAACTATTGGTAAAGAAAATTATTCTTGATATCAGTGGTCAAGTAATTCTTTTTTATAAACAATAGTATTTTGTCGAGAAACTAATCAATTGCAATTTTTAGAATATACTCGAAGTAAAATTATTTACTTATGTTGAGGTCAACCAGGAAGTGTCCTTAGTTCTTTCAAATAAATTACAGCAAACACTGTACTACATCAAATACGGCTCTAGCTTTCGCTATCTATCACTAAGGATATCACCTTACTGACACTAATGGCCACATATCCCTAGAGAAATTCAAGTGTCCTTTATTTATGATGAGAAAAGAGTATCGAGGATAAGATGTCAACTAACAATCTATAGGTTAATTTTCAAGTTTCGCTATATTTTATCATGACTTTCTAATGAAGGTGTAAACTTCTCGATGAATTAATAAGACTTGTACATTGTATAACGTGTCCTACTTTTGATGAAAACTAATTAAATATAAATGTAAAAAATATATAAATCCTATAAGCACTTTCGTGAATTAGTAATTTGTATATTTTGATCATAAAAGAATAATATACAATTATAAAAAAAATTTAAGTTGAGCTGTTTCATAATTTCATTTTTAATAGTGTATTTAGCATGTCAGAAATATCCAGCTAGGGTTCTTTGACTACGAAGAAGTCATCGGACATATACAATTAAGTAATACCACCAAATATCATTCTCACCATCAGCTTTGTCTTTACTGTAATGTTACTAAAAAGCATAATATACCAGGTGGGCGTGGCTATTAAAAACGAATCCGTTTGAAGCTCCATAACTCCGGAGTACATTGAAATATCAATTTGAATTTTTTTTCTCTTAAAGAAGGTTGAAATATATTCCTAGCAAATTTCATAGGTGTATGCCTATCCGTAACGAAATAAAAAAAAATTAAATTTATCATTCAAGTCTACTATTACTAGTTGATAGTTTTATAAGGCAGCTTATGTAGGCTTTTATTGAAACAAACGTGTCAGTGACATTTCGAGTTATTTGTAATATTATCATATTTTTGTCCGATTATCTCATAATTTCTTGTAATAATGGCACCTCACTTAACTAAGTCTGACTTAGAGACCATTGCGACTTCGTATCAAGAAAAAAATTGGCATGGCAAAAAAATTGCGGAAGAATTTCCAGGGAAAAGATGGCCACTTTCTAGCATAAATCGTGCTATTAGGAGACTGATGGAAAATTCAGAAATGGTACATGAACTGCCTTTATCACAAGAAAATCAACTCATTTATCACAAAGTAAAATAGAAAACGGATTAAGAATCAGGTGCAGATTGTACGAATTATTCAAAAACGACTAGGCACTAAATGCTAATGGTTGCAAACCCCGGCAATTTCGCTACATGCAAAAATACGTGGATCATTACGAGCCTCGCGGCTTTATAGGAAGTTTTATATCCTAGAATGTCAAACCCCGCGTATTTTTTACTAATCCACAACTGAGAAAAACCAATGCAGATAACCATTTACAAGAATCTAATACCTGAAATGCGTTAGTTGTACCCGAACAATGATTATGTTTTTATTCAGGATGGTGCCCCGTCACACAGGGCTCTAAGAATACAACATTTCTTAGCAGAATACACGTCATTCTATATTAAAGCCAATTAATGGCCACCGAATTATCCTGATTGCAACCCATTGGACTATTCAGCACTGGCGGTTCCTTTATAGGGTCATTTGGTCAATGACCGCCCACATACAAATAAAAAAATAGAGCTATTCATGTTCTGAGGTTTAAAAATATATAATATATATATTTTTAAGAATATTAAAAATATATATATATATATATATATATATATATATATATATATATATATATATATATATATATATATATATATATATATATATATATATATATATATATATATATATATATACATATTTTTAAACTTCAGAAAATGAATAGCTCTATTTTTTATTTGTATGTGGGAGGTCATTGACCAAATGACCCTATAGAAGAACCGCCAGTGCTATTCAGTATGGAATGCATTACAAGAAAAAGTGTATGTTCAAAGACGAGAACCGTTTGCCAACCTGGAAGATTTGTGCCGTCGAATAGAAGAACTGTGACCAGAAGTTTCCCTAACTTTAATCAAAATGGCTATTTTACAATTTAATCTTATAGGCTAATTGTAAGCGTAGTAAATTTGCAGAATGGAGGTCTAATACAATATGTTTTTAAGTAGTAGTGGTATTAAAATATCCATTTCAATTTTGAGATTACGTATAAGTGATTTTTTTTTAATGAAAATAAAAAAATCGTTGGTCGCTTGTTTTTCCATATAAATATTTGAAATTTGCTAGGAATACCTTTCAATCTTTTGTCTGCAAGAGAAAAATTTCAAATCGATAACTCAATGCACTCCGGAGTTATTTTAATAGCCACCGGGTATACATATGCATAAGGTCAACATTTTGAAGCACAATATTATGTGTTACAGCTAATAAAGTATAGCCACGAATCATCTTCCTAATGTGTAATATTCATATCAAGAAAGACAACCGTACAAGGTATTCCGGATTCGAGTTTCACCATTGGTATCTAACTTATTTGAATATTTAAAGGGCATGTTTAAATTTGGCACATTTGTCTACTTTTATAAACGAAAAATATCTAAATTAAATATGCCATCTATTTCCTGATATAAATAAAATACCAATGGTGACCCTTAAATTTGGAATACTCTAGAGGAAGTTATACCTGTAACTGACCGAGACGAATGGTGGATACACCCAAGAGAAGGTATTATAACTTGCTTTATCGTTAATCGTGTAAAAACAATAATATTCGATTGACCACAAGTCAAACTAGTATTTATAAATAAATGGAACATTCCAACGTCTAGGTATAGATTTCTGTATTATCTTTGTATTTTTATATTTCTTCTGAAAAGCCGCAACCTTGCTCATTGACCCGCGTAAAGTAAATGTGATAAATAGAGTTAGCTCGTAATCAATATCGAGTTTTATCACAGCGAAATTATAATAACTAAACAAACAATGTTAATAAACAGGTATTACAAACTCATATGAGTTTTGTTTACATACAAAATATGACGTTCGCATAAATACTTAATATATTATTTATTGTGGGATACTAATATGTTTCTTGGGGTATTTACATCTGGTTAATATCTAACATCTACTGCAAATAAGCGTCTTTTCATTTCAAGATATTTGCTACAGCAAGACAAAATGGACTTGTTTTGAAGTCGTTGAACAAATTACTTGATACAGATTTACAAAATCATGTACCTGCAATTAATCACATGCCCCAAAATATTCGATTTGTGTTAAATCCACAAGAGAATCAGCTGTTTCAAATTTGATGAAAAGATAGATCATCATTGTCCGACAGGTTATCTCTCAGATTTATCAACCAAATATGTCTGAGGAAGTTTATCAGGAAACGAGAAAACCGGTCGTAAAAATATTCTTATTTCTATTTTTAATTATTTGAAAACATGGTTTTTACATTAACTAGATTTCGACACTCCTATTGGGTCCTCTTCGCGGACTTTCTTTTGAGGTGGGAATTGAAATCATACATATTTTTTTCAAATTAAGAATGAAAAGTTAAAATTAAATTACAAATATGTGCGTGTATCTGTATACAAAGTGTCCCAGTATTACACACCAATCACGTTTTTGATTATAGTAATTTTTTAGGCATGTGTGTTGGAACCATTTTTTCTATATGTCGGTATTTGTAATTTATCGCGAAAAATTCCAAGAAACAGATTTTTAATGCCCTGTTTAATAAACCTAATAAAAATTTCCAAATCTTTCAAGTCGGTACCGAGTAAGAGACATTTTAGTCAACAATGTCGGCTGAAGCGGACAGAGATTTGATTGGACTTTCCATAGAAACTACGGCAAACAAAATTATGAATAGGTTCTGGGAAAACAAAACAATAAAAAAATATTTTTTCCTTAGTGTTGAAATTTTAAGTAACAAAAACAAAATATATGATGTAATTCTTTGCAGCGCATATTTCAATATCTAAAAACAAAGTTGTCAGGAGGGTAATGCTTTGGCTTGTCAACCATGTAAGAAATAATTTGCTCGAACCCCAGTGAATGCATTTTTTTTTTAAATTCTAACTGCTTTTTTCATATTTGTTAATATTTTATTAGTATTAACATTAGATACTGCATCTCAGGTAGTCATTCCAGTTACTGACTTGCGTACAACTCCCGTACCACTAATAAAATGAGAATAAATATTTTAAAATGCAATGGTACACGACCTTTTTAGGAATTAATTGTTTCATGTTATTTTCTTGTATATTGTTAAATCCTAACAAATTACAACACATTTATGTATTCGCGTAATTAATTGAAACAGTGAAGGAACAAAAAACTATATTTGAATAGTGGACACCGTCATGTTAGAAATATAGGCTGTATTGCCATCTTTTAAATGTAGAAGATTAGTACTTAATTACTGAAAAAGTCTATAATAACGTTTACTTAATTCAACCCATACGAATTACTTAAAACAATGCATTAAATTAAATTTTAAGTTTTGTACGATCGTAAAAGGCCTGTTATAAATTGGAAACACCTGTATGTTCCGATTAAATAAATAAACAAGTAGACATACATGTAAGACAGAACACCCACCACCTACTTACATCGCAATTGAAGACATGTGTCACCTTGTAGCCTCGACGATCAGCAGGTTGCAATCGCATTTCGATAGGTAGAGGCGTTTTATTGTGTTATTGTGAAAAAATTTCAATTGAGCATTTATGGATCCAACTCTTCATGAAAATTTGGTTCACATACATAAAATTTTTTCACGAATTCCCCTCAGACATACACAATCCTCAACCAACATCGCAATTTTGTTTAGTTGACGCAGTGAATGTTGTGTACTATCTATGCCAATTTATTTTCCAGTTATATACCAGGAACCACTGGGGACCATGCAAAAAAAATCAACGTTTTGAATAATACTCCGGGATTTAATATCTGTCCTATAGACCTATTTATAGACAAATAAGTGGACTTTTATGATGTCAATGTGGCTTCTTTGAGAAACATTCAATACTTTAAATACGCTCGAGTTACGTCTGTACACCTGGAACGGTCGTTTTTAGATTACAAACAGATTTTTAATGACGCGTCGGAATCTAACTCCAGATCATTTAGAAAAATTATTATTAATAATATACTTTTACTCACGACTATTAACGTATCCATTATGTATGTGTTTCCTTACAGATAATGCTATACATTTTGCACTTTAGTAAATAATGATTTCATCATTCATTGGTTCTGACATATTTTTATTAAAATTTGATCGAGATGCTATGGGCATGTCAGTCAAAGCGTGAAACTGATATTTGATTTAAAACGTCAAAGTTTGTTAGAATTTTTATCACGACATTTTACCAAAAATTGTTATTATTTAATAGTCGTAGATAAAGTATAGTATACTACTCGCATGTAATGGCTATTATCCAGTAGATTGATTTACGAAAACTTCATCCTCATGAATAATTGCCATCATCACATACCCCTTGAATAATAGACTATTATTCTAGTGCCACAAAATAATTTTTATAATAATGTTTCTTTGTTAAAAGTTCAGCGTTCATCTACTTTTGGACATTACGAAAATCATCCATCAAAAGTATAAGGTAAGACATTCTCTATTTTATATTACATGTATTGTATATCATTTTTACATATGAGAATATTGATGTGCTTATACACGAGCTGATTTCGTCCCTAATATTCGAGAAATGACTATTTGAGTTGCGGTCTCTAAACATAACATAACAGGAAATTTTAATTGTTAATTTTTGTTGTAATGAAAATTTCTGATCAGACAATTGACAATAAAAATACCTACTAATTATCATTTAATATAATCGTTAAAATAATAGCAATATTCTAAATCCATTTTAAATATCACACCAATCGAAAAAAAAATTCTTAAAAGAATATAAGTATTGCCACAACAGTAGCTGTTACGAATACAATAACTTTTAAAAGAATTATAAATCTCAATATGCAATGCACTCTGTATGAAGTCATAAATGAGGATTGAGAAGCCCAACAAAGGAAATGGAAATCCTGTTTCACTCGATGTAGTACGACAAATATTCCACCACTTATCCGTTTAATATACCTTCATTACATGACTCAGAAAACAAACAGATTACTTAAAGTGACAAAACACAGAAATAGCTCAACAGAAGTAATTAATCGTAATTTATAGGTTTATAGAAAACATGGGGGTTATTAAAGGAAAGAATAAAATTCAGTCCAAGGACACAAGTGCTCAATAGTAAACATATACGGGATGCCTTATTTAAGTAAATAACAAAAATTCGTCCAATTCCACTGAAGAAACAAAACAAATATAATTGAACTGACGCTAGAAATTAGCGTAAACAAAATAAATACCATTAACGTCAACATTATTTGACAGATTATAACTTAAAATTTGTTTATCACCAAACAAATTTTTTTAATGAAAATGTATTCCTTACCAAGTAAGCTGTGAATCATAAACATCTATTTTGTTTTGACACATTAATAAATGTCAACATAAGTCTGGAGTTTACTTATTTGAAATTTAAAATTTTATTTAAAATCTCTTGAAATATGAATTACTGTAAAGCTGCTGATATGATACAAGTCTATTTTGAATGCAGAAAGAACAGTTCTTTATCGCCAAAATTTTTCTAACACAAAAGAAACAAAATCGCAAAAATTTGCATTGAAAGCAAATCTACGGACATACGGTATTTTTAAAAAACCAAGAAAAACAAAACGTCAAGATATCGAGCTGGTCAAATACTTCCACACGTGAAATTACACAAAACATTGGAACATCCCACAAAACCCTGTATAGAACATTAAGAGAGCACAAACTTAAACCGTATATTACTAAGAAATTACGAGCACTGAAAAAACGCGATCCACCGCGAAGATTGCAGTTGTGTAACTAATTTTTGAACAAATTGCGTGAAAATCCAAACTTTTGTAGAAACATAATATGGCCGGACGAACGTTCTTTCGGCAATAATAATGGTATGTTTTAACATCGAACTAAATAAAACTTCACGTTTTAAGATTTTCACAAAAAAAATTTTTATATTCATATATTTACGTCAGATGTGAGTACTAGACAGTCTAGTACTCACATCTGACGAAGCCACTGTGTTGGCGAAACAATTGTCATGTTTATATATATTTCGTAAATATATGAATATAAAAATTTTTTTTGTGAAAATCTTAAAACGTGAAGTTTTATTTAGTTCGATGTTAAAAAATGGATTTTCATCAAGTAATGGTCGAATCAATCAACTAAATAATGGTATGTTCAATATAATTCCCAGACTGGAGCAGAGCAAATCCAAGAGCAATTGTGAAAAACAAATTTCACAAAAGGTTTAATTTGAATACTAAGTACAACTTTTTTTGGGTTATTAGGTCCAATGTAATTAAAACACTACTGTATTAACTTGCCGACATTTCGGTATAATTTATTACCGTCCTCAGGGCACTGTAAGATATAAATAAATTGATTGTAAGTTATTCTATAACCAGAATATAGTCTCTGCTATAACTATATGGGTGATAAATTCTAATCCAAACTAATAGTGAAGAAGTAATATTAAACAGTTAATTATTTATTCTACAACAGATTGTAGGAAACATGTACTTATTTTAGGCAGTTCAATTATTATTTAGAATTAGTTATAGGTTAGTGATATATAAAAATTATAAACAAATACTCACATTAAAATTTAGTGTTTCTCGTGCATAAAAAAACATAATGGCAGGAACATACTTCGTAGTTATAATATTGAGTTTATTGAAAAATACTCAGTATATCGGCGCATACAGAAATGAGAAATTTTTATATATTTCTTGAAATGTGTGTTATTCTCGTCGAGGCTGTGACGCTAATCAGATTATTTTTTAGCACTGTTAAACTTACTGTAGATAAGGGATGAATAAGTGTTTGGGAACTAAAATAGTTGTTCATATAATAAGTAAACAAGTAGAAAGGAACGAAAGATGTAAATAGGTTGATAATTTTAAAATATCTAATGTATAAAGTTTTCATTTTATTAATTAGATTGAAATAACAAGAGTTTAAATTTTCAGTGTCTTTTCTTGAATTTACTGATTCGAATTTTTAAATGTTTATCATTTCTTGAAATTTTCTTTTTTCTAGATTAGATTGTTCACCTATTACTGCGGTTTCGTCAAAGTTAAATTCATGATTTAAAAATTTACAATGTTCTACCAAAGATGTGATATTAAGCTTATTTTTGTTTTTGACATCTTTCACATGTTCTTTTTTTCTTGTTTTTAGATACCTACTTGTTTGACCTATTTAACTTTTATTACAATTTTTACATGGTATTTTATAGTGAGGACGTAAAGGTTGGAATAAATTCCGTAAAATCGTTACAAAGCAAGTGACAAAAATTCGCTCAGACACGTCGATTTTTAAATTCATTTCTTAATTTGTTTATTTAAAAAAAAAATTTTACATACTTTTTTTAAAAAGTTATGACGTCATCGGCAATTTTTTTAAATGGCAACCCCCAATTTTAAAAATGTCATTTGAAAGAGCACATTTTTCTGCATACAGTATGTTAAATTCTAAGGCATGTTGCATGATGAAATTATCGAGAAAAAAACAATTTAACATTAATAGCACACACGTGTTTTACTTATGGTCGAACCCTGGTAGAGGAACTGTTTTACGACTTACACTTTTTTTCATGTTTAGCCTTTTTTCATCTACGTAGAAACGCGGACCTGGCTGTCACGTTAGTTCACATTTACTCACATTGAGTTGTCACATTATTTAAAGTTTTAATAATGGAACGTTTAAGTGAGAGACAGCGAATTGAGATTTTGGTGATGATTGGTTGTAGAGACATGTCCCGAACACAAACTCGGGTTACTGAATTATTTAACGATAAATACCCTGATCGACCGATTACACAATCAACTGTTAGCAAAATAGAAAAAAAATTCCGAGAGTGTGGTCATGTAAGAGATAATTATACGAGAGGTCGTCCTGCAATTTCAGAAAATAAACAGTTAGATGTTTTACTGACAATGGAGGACAATCCTTACAAACTAAGTCGCGAAGTCGCAGCAGAGCAGTCAATTTGTCAGTCGACTGTTTTAAAATATTTGAAAAAGAATAAATGGCACCCATATAAAGTAACTTTAGTTCACGAGCTTAACGAAGATGATTTCGACTGCAGAGTACAGTTTTGCGAAACCATGATGGAACGATGTAATACCAATCCACATTTCTTAAGTCGAGTACTTTTCTCTGATGAGGCCACCTTCTGCTTAAATGGCACTGTAAATAGGCAAAATTGTCGATATTGGTCACATGAAAATCCACACTGGATGATGGAGGTACATACCCAGTGTCCACAGAAAGTAAACGTGTGGGCTGGAATTGTTGGGACTACAATTTTGGGTCCATTTTTAATTGACGGGTCATTAAATGGTGTAAAATATTTGGAGTTGCTCCAACAAAACATAATAGGTACCTACCGGGACTTGCCGCACTGTATCCAAATGGCGAAAACCCTAATGTACCGGAGAACTCCATATGGTTTCAACAAGATGGCGCACCACCGCATTATTCGGTAATAGTGCGTAATTATTTAAACGAAATTTTCCCAGACAGATAGATTGGTAGACGCGGTTCATTAGAATGGCCAGCTAGATCTCCGGACCTAACTTCATTGGATTATTTTTTATGGGGTTACCTTAAATCCAAAGTGTATTTTAATAGACCGAATAACATTGAGGACTTAAGACAGAATAGATACGAATGTGGAAGAATTGGACCCGAAACAATTACTAACGTTTTGCGAGAATTTGGTCTTGGGCATTGTCAAGAAGTAAATGGTACGCAATTTGAACATTTAATTTAATTATTTTTTGCTGGATTTATTATTTCTTGTATTTCTGTTTTATTAAACTGTTAAAAGTAGTTAAGATTTTTTTTTTCGATAATTTCGTCGTGCAACATGCCTTAGAATTTAACGTACTGTATGCAGAAAAATGTGCTCTTTCAAATGACATTTTTAAAAATGGGGGTTGCCATTTAAAAAAATTGCCGATGACGTCATAACTTTTTAAAAAAAGTATGTAAATTTTTTTTTAAATAAACGAATTGAGAAATGAATTTAAAATCGACGTGTCTGAGCGAATTTTTGTCACTTGCTTTGTAACGATTTTACGGAATTTATTCCAACCTTTACGTGCTCACTGTATATTAAATTCGATTGTAAGTCTGTTGGTGTTTTAGTTTTTAATTTGGTAAAAAAAATTCTTTTTGATCGTATTTTCACTTTTAAAAGATATATTTATTTTGTTTGACATGAGGACCTTTCTTAACTTTTCCGAAAGATTTTTAACATATGGTAGTTTATAATAAAATGTTAGTTCTGTTAGTAAAGGTATAATTTGTCGAATATTATTGTTATTCTTTAATATTCTACTGATTAATAATATCGGAAAATTATTTCCCATTCCTAGCCCATAAATTTGTTTGAAAAATTGTATGTCTCCGGTTTGTATGTCTCCAATTTCCCATTCCTAGCCCATAAATTTGTTTGGAAAATTGTATGTCTCCGGTTTGTTCGGACCTAATTATGTCACAATTACAGGAAATTTGTTTAAATAAATTGACTTTCAAGGTTCCTATTTTCAAAAGATATGTTGATGATATTTTCTTAGTTATACCTAAAGATAAAGTCGAAGAACTTTTGTACGTCTTTAACAGCTTTCATGAAAAGTTACGATTTATAATTGAAATTGAGAAGAAAAACAACATTTCATTTTTAGATACAGAAATTATAAGAACACCTGAGAATAGAATACTTATTGATACCATAAACCAACCTTTCCAGAAAGATTTTTAAATTTCAATTCCCAACATTCGATTAAAACTAAACTTAATATAATTAAGAATTTAAAACACAGAGCTATAAATTTATCCAGTCCCCAATTTCATAAAAAAAACTTACAACTAATTAAAATGTATCATCAAAAATAATTTTCCTATATCATTAATCAATAGAATATTAAAGAATAACAATAATAGTCGACCAATTAAACCTTTACTAACAGAACCAACATTTTATTATAAACTACCATATGTTAAAAATCTTTCGGAAAAGTTAAGAAAGGTCCTCATGTCAAACAAAATAAAAATAGCTTTTAAAAGTGAAAATGCGATTAAAAAGAATTTTTTTTAACAAATTAAAAACTAAAACACCAACAGCCTTACAATCGAATTTAATATATAAAATACCATGTAAAAATTGTAATAAAAGTTATATAGGTCACACAAGTAGGTATCTAAAAACAAGGAAAAAAGAACAATAAGCTTAATATCACATGTTTGGTAGAACATTGTAAATTTTTAAATCATGAATTTAACTTTGACGAAACCGCAGTAATAGGTAAACAATCTAATCTAGAAAAAAGAAAATTTCAAGAAATGATAAATATTAAAAAAATTCGAATCAGTAAATTCAAGAGAAGACACTGAACATTTAAACTCTTGTTATTTCAATCTAATTAATAAAATGAAAACTTTATGATACATTAGATATTTTAAAATTATCAACCTATTTACATCTTTCGTTCCTTTCTACTTTAAGCTTGTTTACTTATTATATAAACAACCATTTTAGTTCCCAAAAACTTATTCATCCCTTATCTACAGTAAGTTTAACAGTGCTAAAAAATAATCTCATTAGTGTCACAGCCTCGACTAGAATAACACACATTTTAAGAAATATATAAAAATTTCTCATCTCTGTATGCGCCGATATACTGAGTATTTTTCAATAAACTCAATATTATTGCTACGAAGTATGTTCCTGCCATTATGTTTTTTTATGCACGAGAAACACTAAATTTTAATGTGGGTATTTGTTTATAATTTTTATATATCACTAACCTATAACTAATTCTAAATAATAATTGAAATGCCTAAAATAAGTACATGTTTCCTACAATCTGTTATAGAATAATTAATTAACTGTTTAATATTATTTCTTCACTATTAGTTTGGATTAGAATGTATCACCCATATAGTTATAGAATAACTTACAATCAATTTATTTATATCTTACAGTGCCCTGAGGATGGTAATAAATTATACCGAAACGTCGGCAAGTTAATACAGTAGTGTTTTAATTACATTGGACCTAATAACCCAAAAAAATTTGTACTTAGTATTTAAATTGTGGTCTGGAAATTATTATTATATTAAAAAATTGGGTAGATTTAATTTGAATGTTTGGTGTGTCATTTTAGGGAAGAGATTAATAGGACTATTCCTCATTGACGGTACCTTGACTCTACATAAATACCACCGATTGTTGAAGATCTCCAGCATTCTTTAGATGAGTTACCTGTTGCTGATGAAAACAGGCTATATATTTAACAGGATGGAGCTACGCCCACAATGCCCATACACATGTAAAATATTTAAATATGCAATAAATGAATAGTAACGCATGGATCAATTCAATGGCCGACCAGTTCCCCCCGACCTCACGCCACTAGACTTTTTTCTGAGGTTATATACGAGACAAAGTTTGTATAACTCCAAACAGTGCTGACATCTAAGGCAATGAATTATTGAGATCTGAAGTGACATACCGCCAGACAAGATTTTAAATATAACGTCTAGCGTCACAAGAAGATGCCAGAGTTATGTATTGATTACAACGGTGCTCAGTTGGATATATCTCTATTTTTTTTTTTTGTAAATTCATATTGCTTGCTAATTAAATATTACTTAATATTAATAAATTTATATAATTTTTCTTTTTTGTTGCTGTCATATTTAAGATAGTACATTTAAATCGTAGATATATTAGTTAATTCCTTTCGCTCTGCATTACAGTTACCTAGTTCAGGAAACAATTAATTTCTCAAAAACTGATAAACCTTGTGGTACTGTTTTATTTTATTTTAAAACATTTTAAAACAAATATTTCCATAACAATAATTAACCAACGAGCTCCAAGGACTCCTAAAGTTCTTTGAGAAGTAATTTACGTAAATGACGTATTGTAAATAAATTATGACCAGTACTTATTACAGGTGTTGCACATGAAATAACAATTAACTTGACTAGTGAAGTGTGATACGCTTTAATAGGTTTATGTTAAGGTAGTCATACAATGTGACCCACTTGAAAGCAGGGCACCCCCATAAAATTTGCACTTATCGTCCGATTTTGACTTTATAGTTAGAAATTTCATCCAAAAACAAGATTAAACTAGGAAAGAAGGCGCACTTCCGGAAATTATTTTCAAATATACAGGATATCCCAAAAAAAATTCTGGATGGCCAGGCGACATTTTCTTATATGGAACACCCTGTATAATTTCGCTTTTTTTTTAATGGTGCCTATCCTCACAAATAATATTTTTGAAGTTGATTTACCAGTCCGGGCATAATTAATTCTTTTATAGGAAATTTTAACTTTACCCACTAATTAAATAAACAACTAACTAGTCACAAATGTGAAATTTAAGAAAGAATTATCGAATTTTTTGTTACAGAAGGTTGGTAAATATTTTAGTTAAAATTGCATGATAGTGTGGTCAGAATTTATTTCACATTTTCGAAATCGTTTTACAGGGCGTCATTTTATTACCGTTTAAGCTAGGGATTGGAAATTTTGGAAAAAGATATGGTTGATAATGATGCATTTTTCATCAAAAAACACTTCTGGCTTCTCCGGAAGTGAGGTTAGGTTACGAATTTTAAATGGAATCCTGTATATTTTTTTACGAGTTTAAATAGAGCTATAAATTCTCTTTTCAATGATGTATCATAAATTGCCATTTGTTTTCAAGATGACGACGCAGGATACATTTTCCTAAAATTGAATGTCTGTTACACAATTTTCTGAATTTTTAGCCAAAAGCTAATTACAATTTGGTAAAGTGCGATTCATTTTAGGACAATTAACTAACGGTAGCATGCAATGGTATTTTGAGTTTTAGTACTTCCCCTTTAAAATCATGGGGAAAAAAACGAGTTGAAAATAGTTCATATTGATAAAAACTAAAACCTATCTTATAAAATACTAAATTACCATTTTCCAAAGGAATCATTAAGTACCACATGAAAATTATCTACCTTTACTGGTTTCCTAAACTTTTAGACAAAAAAATAATCGATGTGGTTAAAATGTCGCTATATTAAATTTTAGGAAATTGTATTCTGCATCATCATCTTTAGTGTTGTGGGAGCCGAATATTTCCGAGCGAATATTCCCGAATATTGCGTAAGTTACGGTAATATTCGGACCCCCGAGAAGGAACAGAAATATTTCCGAAACTTTCAAAGCAATTTTCGGGAATGTTCTCGGGAATATTCTAGGGAACGTTTTCGAGAATGTTTCTCAAAGTTTGGCCAAAGATTATTGTGTAATTATATAAAGATTTTAAAGGAATATTTTCTGTGGAATTCAAAAATATTTAGCCAAAAGTCATTTGTGGAGCACGAGTTTCATTTGGCAACTGTTACGAGGTCAGATAATATCAATTTGTGGAAAGGTATGTCTATTAAGACAAAATTAAAAGATTTAGCAGCAGCTATTCCAGGTTTACCTGCTTCAATAGCAGCTTCTGAGAGATCATTTAGTACTTACTCCTTCGTGCAATGTAAGAAAAAATTGATTGACTACAGGGAGAGGAGGTAAATTATTATACATTGTACACGATACAAAATTGCTCAAAGAGCCAAGAATTTTCATTAATCTTTTTCCTGAGACTAAAATGTTGCCCGTGTTTCAAACGCAAAGAACTTGCTCTTATAAGGAAGTCATCGAGCAACCAAAAGGAGCACTACATAGACTGAATATCCATCGAGATCTATTCTCAGGTAAATATTCATCGCTCCAAATCTTGGACCCCGAAATTTTTATATCGACACGAACAACGCATATTTACGATATTATCAACTTTGACATAGCAAATGCATAGAAATGGTATATTGACTAATGCAATTCTAAAAAAGGCACTGTTCATAACGGTATAACAATTTTGGGGTCCAGATTTTAGAGCGGTAAATTTTAACATGAGATGGAACTATCTACGTATATTTAATCTATGAGTAGTATCTAGGAACATATTGATGATTCAACTTCATCAGAAAATGAAAATATATCGCTCCACGATACTAATGCAAATGTGAGCATAGATACCTTTTCAGATATTGAGGAGGATGAATAAGACAATTGTTTTATTTTCTTTAATTTTTAATGTAAAAATGTATTTACTTATTGTTAACTTAAAATATTTAACGTTTGTTAGGTATATTAAATAATATGAAGGAGAATGAATAACTAAAATTTTATTTTTTTTTAACAAAATTCTACTAAATTTTCTCTTTTTCTTTCTTAGGACCTACTACCACCTGGAGAATTCTTGGTCATCTAAAAGTATGATATTGGAAAAAAAACCTACGAATTATTTATGTGGTAATAAGCCACAGGAAAGAAAAAAACCATTTAAAGAATACCACAAATAACATTCAGAAAATATTTAGTTTTCTAGTAATTCCCCCTACATTAACTAAAATAAAATGTTATTATTTTGACACCACTGCAGCAATAATTAAATTAATCGATGTACCTTATGTATTATATAATCCAGTTTATTTCGCCATAATATATCTATATTTTCCTAAAAAAAATTGGATATTCTCGAATATTCTCAAAAATTCCCGAATATTGGCAACAATCAGTAAATTACTGAAATTTTACAACACTAGTCACCTTGAAAACAAATGGCAACTTATGATACATCATTCAAAGGGGAATTTACAGCTGTATTTAAATTCGTAACCTAACGTCAGTTCGGTCAAACCGGAAGTGTTATCCAACTGTTCTTTGATGAAAAATATACACCTTTATCAACCATTTCAACCAAAATTTTAATTCGCTAGCTCAAACGATAACAAAATGGCGTCTTGTAAAACGATTTCGTTGTCACCCGGTATATTTTCAAGAGGATGCAGAATTAACTTATGAACTTGTTTTGTGTAGTGGTGAGAGGTATGTGAAATTTCTCATATGGTCCAAATCCGACCGACATCATAGATGTCTCTGTGGCGGACAGCGACTTGCGAAGCAAATACCAAGAGCGGCCACCTCTAGCCCAGGTGGACCAAACGTTATTAAATATGATTTGAACGAAACAACTACTCAGCGGGCAAATACCCCGACCTGCATTGGATTATACCTTCAAATCATGATAGATCGGTAGCCAATATCATTTTTCAATTCCTAACCAGACATAGACCGGTTTCAATTTACCTTAATCAGTATATGACTAGCAGGTTGGCCACTATCATTTGTCTGCTCCATAACCTAAGGCATACTGAGGAGAACTAATAAGTTCGAAACCGGTCTATGTCTGGCTAGGAATTGACAAATGATATAGGCTACCGATCTATCATGATTTGAAGATATAATCCAATGCAGGTCGGGGTATTTGCCCGCTGAGTAGTTGTTTCGTTCAAATCATATTTAATAACTTGTTTTGTATTTACGTCCCTTGACTATCTTCAGACGTTTTCGAGATAATCAGCAAAATTCTTAAATATGATGAAATTGTGAAGTTGGTCGTTGTTTAATACCTCTGTAACGATACAGCCTTAAAAAAAACTATCTAATACTACTTTAAACGTTTTTTCTCGCAAATTGTAAAATGATGTATGCATGCATTAAAAAGGCACCTAGCTATTACTGAGTTACTTCATTTTCCAGTACCTCCGGTCGGCCAAGCACCCACGCAATTATATTGCGGAAGAAAGACATTTGATGTATGAAACAGAGAGCGAGATCCATCAAAAAATGTCAGTCGTGTGTTTGATTATTGACTGCGTAGTTTGATATTTTACTTACTTCTTTTGGTAATGTCGTACTTAGTTCTCTAAGTAAAACATATGTTTTAATAATAATTATATTTTCTTCAAGCCACGAAAAATACTTTATTTTGAATATCATTGTTGCAACTAGCTTTGAACTGCTACACCTACCTAGTCTTATTTACGAGACGAAGCTGAGATATAATTTTATGATTAAACGAATTTACCTTAGTGAAGTTTAATCCTAATTATACGAAGCTACGTCGAAGTAAATAAGATTCCACCCAAAACCCTCCCAATTTGTTGCAACAATTAAGCTTTGAACAATAATGATCTCAGTATGGGCAGAACATAGGAACAGGAAATGGAGCACGGGAACGGGAGGATTTGTTTTCTTTAAAGTGTGTGTGATATGACGCCAAGCGATGATACCTAGTCTTATTTAATTCGACGAAGCTTCATATAATTAGGATTAAACTTCACTAAGATAAGTTCGTTTAATCATTAAATTATATTTAAAGGAACATGGCGTCGTTTACGGAATATAAGGATTTTTTGCTCGAATTTATTGATATGTATAGAGAACTCGATGGTAGCATACATGTGACAAAATGAACGAGCGAATTTTACTGAATGTCAACGTGTGTACAAAAACATCAACGTGTGTACGATTTTAAAATCAAGTTGCACAACAAAATGTTGCGCAAATAATTGTTGTACAAAATGATTGAACGTGAATAGGCCCCTTTAAGCCCCCATACACCTGCGAACAAATTGCGCAAACTAACGTTGCACAACATATTGTTGTGCGAACAAGGTCACCCATACACTGCGCAATTTTATACAAACTTCAGTTGCTTTTGTCGTATACCTACGGAAACATGCCGTCTGACGATGCAGCCTGTTTAGCTATAATAATTGCTGTTGCGTCGTATGTTGGTGTTAAAAAAAGAAAAAGGAAGCAGAGAGTGTGGATGAAAGAGTGGTTGAAGAAAAGAACTCGTTTTAACCACGCAAATCTCCTCAAAGAACTTCAGTTGAGTTCACAAAGCCCATACCCGATGCAATAGTTGCGCAATGCCACTCGTTGTGCAATTAATTTCAACCAAGTTTGAATTTTTGCAACTAGTTGCGTAGCACGTCAAACAACACCATACATTATACAATTGTTTGCACAACAGCCTCTGTTGCGCAATTTGTTCGCAGGTGTATGGGGGGCTTTAGTAGTCTACGATTCTAGCGTGGCACTTGAGTTTAGATACGGTCTAAACCCAGTTCTTTCACTCTAAGGCTGAAAACAGACGAAGCGTTTTGTGCCGAGTCGGCCGCCGATACTCATTATGAATGTATTAAAACAGACGATATGTCGGTGACGTATGTCACCGCCTACGCGACGAGCGTACGGTGTTCCCAACCATGTGCCGAAAGCGTTTTTATGACTTTAAGCGGCCCTTCATAAATGTACTAACTCTTGCGCAACACAGACACCGGCGGTTTTTGATCGGTACATATACTGCATGGTTGCCATTTGACGTGATTTTAAAATTTTCTAATTATTTTAGTGACAGATATGGAAATAAATATCGAACAATTAATACATGAAATTTAATAGTTCATTAAAAGATGTCATAGACGTCCGACGAAATTAAAAAACTTCTCATCGACTTGTTTGATTTCATTGTACAAAGTGTAAAAGTATCCTTTATTTTTTCTTTCACTAATAATTGGGTGTGTCCACATTTTACGATTCTTTTTTCTTTTTAATCTGCAGTATAATACACCTAGAAGTATCACAAACTCTTCATCGGAATCCATTATTTCAAAACGGGTGTCTGAATGAACTGATAACAACGTACTGAGGAAATTTACTAATGCTTATAAAACGCTCGGCATGTTTTGATCATACGGAAAACGTCGCGGTGTACAGCCGCCTCGTTTGTTTTGACGTTTCGTCTGTAGAATCGGCGGCCGACTCGGCAAAAAACGCCTCGTCTGTTTTCAGCCTAAAGCGGTTTGTTCGTCTCTGTCCCATATTGGCGATATTTCTTTCGCTCTCTATGTCGCCAACTGCCAAGCTAGAATGGTAGAAAAGTTGTACAAGTTACTATAGTTTCTCAGTATTCGTATACTCTTAATTGGCTTAAATAATTTCGTTCAAAAATAGTTTTCATCCTCTTTCAAGAAATTAATTTTCACTTTGTGGCCTGCATATTTTTGGTCATTACAATTTTTTTCTTACAAAATATTTTACTCCACGTTAGATTTCTGTCTATCTAAAAGTTGAAAATGGACCATTACCGACGGTTTCGGCATGTTCATTTATTTAACATACATATTTGAAGTAGTGCGTATAATAATTATAAAAACACTGGCTTACCATAATGAATGATGAAATTTAGACTAATCAATTATTAATTATAATTAATTTAATCAAAATTTTATACTACATAACGAAACATGGTCACTAATTTATTATTAGGTACTATAAAATTATGTTAAATTAATGATGGATGGTTTGGCACCTTTCGTAAATTATCATAAATTAATATGAATGATTTCAATAACTGATCAATAAATTAGTTTAAATTAATAACAATTTATTTCCTTTAAATTTAAAAATTAAGAACGAAATTGGTAATAAAATAATTCAAACGAATGAATATAAATAAAAACTACTATAGTTCTAATTTCGTGTTTTTTATATTTTTCCTAGTTGGTGTATAAAAATAGGGCAAAAAAGACGAAATCACAACTACAGTAATTATCATTTAAAATCCTTCTCTTGAACTATTATCAAATTTGTCTCTACGTTAAAGGCGATAAATTTGTTTCTGAAAATTATATAAACAATGGTTTAATTTGGTTGAAACTTATACCTATTTGTTACTTTTGCATGTTTTTTGTTAACCATTTTTCAAAAATGGTTCAATTTGGTTGAGACATACCAATTTGTTACTTTTGTATGTATTTCGTTAATCATTTTTCAGTGATGCATTAGTTTTGAGGCTTATACTGAAAAGGAGTTTCAATGAGAGCGCAAGATTTGAATTGCGCGCCAGTTTGGCTGTCATGATGTCACCAGATTATGACATGACAGGTCTATAGAAAGCAGATGGGACTTAGTAAACATGGAGCATTATACGATAGAACAACGCGACCTGATTGTTAAACATTATTATCAAAATGGTGAAAGTTTGATCGCCACGATTCGTAAAGTGCGTCCAATTTTCGGTCGAAATAACGTTCCTCATTCATCTACTGTGAAAAGAACAATCGAAAAATTCGAAAGCACTGGTTCGGATAGTGATGTGAAACACACGACACGAGCTCATAGATGTCGTTCAAAACAGAACAAAACATCGCGGCAGTTCGCGAGAGCGTGGCCGAGTCCACGGACTTTGTAGGCATCTCCATGCCTACAAAGTCCAACTGACTCAACAACTTCTGCCAATAGACCATGCACAGCGAAGAGAGTTCACTAATTGGATCCTTGAACAACAAAAAGTGAATGCCGATTTTGTGGACAAAATCATTTTCAGTGATGAGGCCCATTTTCACATCGATGGCTTCGTTAATAGACAAAACTGCCGCATTTGGGGCTCAGAAAATCCACGAATGATTCATGAGAAAGCAATGCATCCAAAACGTGTCACTGGTGTGCATTGTGGTCTGGAGGAATCATTGGGCCGTTTTTCTTTTAAGACGAGGCAAGTAATGCAGTAACAGTGAATGGCGAACGTTATCGTGCTATGATACCCGTTTTTTGCGCCTCAATAGGAACATATTGCTCTCGACGACATGTGGTTTCAGCAGGACGGTGCCACTTGACATACCGCCCGTGAAACATTGACGGTATTGCACGAGTTTTTCCTGGTCGTGTCATCTCTCGGTTTGGTGACCAGAATTGGCCGCTACGCTCTTGCGATTTAACACGTTTGGACTTTTGGCTGTGGGGTTATCTGAAGTCACAGGTTTATGCCAACAAGCCCGCGACCACCGAAGCATTGAAGGCCGAAATTAGACGCTATATCAACGAAATACCGCCACATGTATGCAACACCGTTATTCAAAATTTCGCCAAAAGAGTACGCATGTGACAGCAAAGCCGTGGCGGTCATTTACCAGATGTATTGGTACATACATAACTCCCAAATGTCTACATCATAACTCAATAAATATTTCAATACTTCGCTACAGAAAAGCATGTTTCATTGAACCTTGAAATATTGCGCTCTTATTGAAGCACCCTTTATTTTACACAATTGACGAGGCCCCTCTGACGATTTATGAGATCCAAATGATGAATTAAAATTGTTTTTTTTTTACAATAAGTTCATCTTTGTGTGGTTAAATTTTATGCTTAAATAGGTAAAAACACATTACCCAAGAAGAGGAAACTGGACCAGAGTTCAGGAAATGAACGTTCCACATCCACCGAAGTTATTGGTGTAAATTCTAAATAGTTCACATGGGCAGGCAGGTTTGACGGGGATAATCGAGATATGATACGATAATCAAATTAGTTGATTATTTAAATAATAAATAAATAAACATCACTGATATTAGACAACCCCCGAATCCAAAGCCGAAATAGCAAGGGCTAGGGCCGGCGAGGGTTACACTAAAGAGAAACACAACCATTCCCACCGACATTGCTAGTGCCAGTGGCGGGATTCGAACCCGCAGCTACGATAGAAACACTATCTAGTCACACTTACCATCTCGCGTTCTAGTCAACAACTCCACTGAGCCGGTTTAAATATTTCGAGATAATCAATTATGACTTCTAAAAATTAGTAGTACTAATAGTAGTAGTTGTTTAGAAAATTAGTTGTACACAGTCCTTGCACGATAAATGTGGCGGCGTCCCTCTTGGTACCCCCGATCAATGAAAACGATAAAGTACAAAGTAGGTAATTAGTTAGTTGCAACAACAGTACAGCAAACTCATAGATTTGATTTAGCAAACCAGACAATAATCACAACCACACAAAAAAATTTTTCGGGTCTGGGGATCAGACCTTGTTTACTATATGTTTTCGGGGTCGCTGAATCCGAATCCAGGGTCCGTTTAACCACATCACGTCAGGGCTTTGCCATAACCTCAATAAACCCAATAATTTAGGCTTTTCGGCACTATTAAACGCATGTAACCCTGTGACTCAAACTTTAAACACAAAACCCAAGCTGTTAACCCCGTAAACCCATAACCCCACCACCCCAATAACCCTATAACTCTATAAACTGAAGCCCAATAGCCATGTAACATAAATAATTACACTCAACCTCTGATATCGTGACTTTTCGATATCATCGTGTTCATCGCCGTCGGATTCAATTTCTTCAGCAAACTGTACGTCAATTCCCATGCCTCCAGTTATATGATCAAATTTTGTTTTACACTCATTTCGTTCAACTGAAACTGGATATTACCAATATAGCGCTCATACATACAATTTTCTAATTTTTACTATTACAACTTTCTTCGCAAAGAATTTCCTTCGAATTTAAAACATGTAGCGAAAAATGTCGTGATTCACATGACAATCAGGCGAGTGTGAAACTATTTTCAATTGTTTTCTTGTAGTTATAAACTCTACGTTAGCCAAGTCACCAACTATTGTATATATTGTATATTGTATTTTGATGAGAAGAGAACCCGATATAATTCTAAAAAAGATACAAACTGTTGAATATTTAGTTTATTCATTTTATTCATTGATTAATCGATTAAGTTATTTATTTATTCATTGTTTAATTTATTTTTCTTAACAGATCTTATAAGGGCTATATGATGTACAAAATTCGATCGTGCAACCTCCTCGTGGTGTACATCGGGTAACGCTAATGCCGACAGTGTCACTTTCGTTTTCGGGATAAAAGTTGTTTAATAAAAAGAATGAAGATGCAAGGGGTTTAACAGCTTAGGTTTAGGGAATCATCAGCTCTGATAAGTCGTGATATCAGAGGTTGAGTATAATTATTTCTGTTACATGGTTATTGGGCTTCAGGTTATAGGGTTATGGGTTCTCAGGTTTAACAGCTTGGGATTTGTGTTTAAAGTTTGAGTCACAGGGTTATATGCGTTTAATAGTACTGAAAAGCCTAAATTATTGGTTTTTTTTGAGGTTATGGCAAAGCCCTGACGTGATGGGATTAAACGGATTCGGATTCAGCGAACCCGAAAACATATAGTAAACATGGTCTGATCCCCAGACCCGTAATTTTTTTGTGTGGCTGTGAATTGGCGAAATGTAGCTTTTTTCTTTAGAAACAGGTACACAGTGTAAAATAATTTAACGGAAATTTGTTTTAAATAAGTAGTTATTGGTACCTATTTGTAAAGTAAATAAAAACATAAAACACTTCAAAAATTAATACGTAATGCTATTTATGCACCCAACATAATACAAAAATAACAAATAACTTAGGAGAATAAAATTACTAAAATTAGTACTACTTAGTGCTGGCAAAAACCAGAAAAACGTGAAACCGGTTAATCGGTTTCTTCAAAAAACCAGTTTCGGATAAAACTGGATATCCAAACAATGGTCAAATCCGGTTAATCGGATAACCGATTATTCGGATATAAAAAAAACAGCTATTCGGTTTTTGAAAATAGGTTTATTTAATATTTAAAAAACCGGCCAATAAGAAACCAGACTTGATTGAGTTTAGAATTTAGATTTTTGAAGACAAATAACTATAATATTTTCATTTCATTAGGACAGTACGTACTAGTATAAAAAAACGTAACAATTTTATAGACCTTTTTTTTAATAAAGCACAGGTAAACATTAAACAACTAAACTAACTAAACACTAAATATTATGTTGCATTTACAGCACGCGCACGCAATACGTGAGTCATGCCATGAAGAAAGTCTAGCTAGACTTTTTTCGTGTTGCGGTTGTGTATTATTGTGTTGTGATTGTGTATTATTGTGTTATGGTTGTATATTATTGTGCTGCCTAATAAATATTCGCAATCTGCGACAAAAATGACAACATACAAAATATATGGGACTTAATGTAAATTCTAAACTAAACAAGCGCCGGAGGCCACCTGCCCACCTGTAGTTTCAGAGTTCAACAGCATTTAAAAGAAAAAAACGCATATTAATTGAATATCCGAATATTCGGTTATCCGAATGTTCGGTTATTCGAATAACCGGTTTTATCAGAATATTCGGTTCTTCTAATAACCGGTTATTTGATTAATTAATTAATATTATATACGTTTATCCCGGCTGCCTGCCTCAATACTGGTTGCATATATTAGAGGCATATAAATAAACGCATATATATCAATGATATCAATTAATTCAATTAATTTTATTCCTATTTGCTAAATCGAAAAGTACTCTGGAAAATATCCCTCCTGTAAAAATATTCTCATGGATATATCACCACCTGTCGTGGTGCCTAATAAAATTAAAAAAATACAAATATAAAAATGTTCATGTTTTAAGGAACAGAGATCTTCTAAGGTGATTTATTCAGTTTTGCATGAACCTAACTGCAATTATCCCATCTTGCATACTGGTTTAATGCATTTTGCTTAACTAAACCATTTTGAGATGCTTCATTGTTGTACTTAACGCTCTTTCTCGAACTGGGTATTTTAAATAATTATAGATTGGTTCAATAACAGTAACTTTTCATGTCTATCTGAAAAATAGTAAAAAATGGATTTATCCCATTTTGCACAGTTGCTCCTCAATTATATGTATAACAGCTCTTCCAAAAACAGGAGTATTATATAACTGCCGGCCCTAAAAAATGGCAAATATTTCCGCTGTCTACACATTACTCTATGTACAAAATTCGACGTTACAAAATGCTGAATAAGTGCAACTCTGATCCAAAATTTTTATCTCTGTTATAGTTTCCTTTTCCTGTATTATTCTCCGAGATAATAAAAAATATATTGAACGTCACATGAATCATACATAATACATGAATTTATTTTGGTACGCCTATGATTGCACAACTGCCCCAATTACAGAGCGTCATAGGAATTCCGCAATTATATTACGGCAGATTAAGATGGTGCGTAACTGCCACAAAGTATTTTTCAACTTCAAACACCACTTATCAATCGCGTTTAAGGTCACTACATTTAGCTGAAAATTTAGAAGATAATTTTAAACAGAAATAGGTCAAAGGCAAACGGATTAAGGTCTCGCAGCGAGTAATATGTTCCGTTTCTTTTATGAGCCGTGCACGAATATGGAATGGAGGAAAGTCCTTAATTAGAATGAGATGACAAAATTGAGGCGTAAAATAGAAAAATATGTGTAATTAAGATACTCTCATATTTCGTACTTTATTAACCGCGACGAAATTTGTTGTGTTCAAATCTGTTTTGCAGAACGTTGGTATCTAATATAAAGAAATTGTCTGTAAATAATAAAAAAAAGCTAAAGTTAATTAATACAGATGAGGTGGTAACATCTCTGGGTTGACATTTCAATACTATATTTACTCTTATTCAACATTAAAAATTAAACAGTTTTGTATTTAATTCAATCAATTTTATTTTAATTAGAGACCTTCCAATCGTAAGGTACGTGCGAAATACAGCTTACATTTTGCGCGTGCAATTTACGTTTTTAGCAGCAACACGATTGAACATAAACAACGGCTTAACATCATCATAATATGATGATGCTTTCTGTCAGATTGCAATTATACATGTCACCGATCTGCATGTGCCAGAGAATATGTATATACTAGAGCCTATTCATGTTCTGTGGTAAAAAGTTGCGTATCACATTCACGTTGTGAACGTGATATGTGACTTAATTGGATGCATCGATGATACTGCACTTGGCCATCCGAACATATGAGTTTTTGCTCAAGTATGACATTAGAGACGGGCAATACGACTCTTTTCAAGGAATCGTATCGTAGGTACTATGTAATGCAAAAAAAGATTCATACCAAAAGATTCGTATTTTTTCGTATCACAAATCGTATCGAAGAACGATACGATTTGTGGTATGATATGAACGGTGATGGGGTGTGTGAAACAGTAGTCAATATTAGCTCCGATTCTGGACAATATGCGAAATCGGAATCAGTAAATTTCGACTCGTGTCTTTGTCTTTCAGCACTGCCTCAACCTCGAGTCATTTTTATCTGGGTATCTTACTATATAAGTATGAATACAAAACTGTACCGGTGCCAATGATTTGTACCATACGATTTATCATTTATACGAATCATACAAATACGATATGACATCCTTTTTCTATGTAAATATAGTAAACTTGAATAAATTTTGGTCAATAATGACGGTGAGAAAGAAGACCAAGAAACATTAGTCAGATTACCAATTTAACTAATCTCCATGAGTTGCTCTACAACGGCGGTATTTTCCGCTGCTTTCACCATTTCTTTTTATTTTGAATTGAAAATAATCAGGTTGTTACAGTCGTCAGAGCGGTTATGGATAATTGTCGCGAATTTAGATATTGAATGTAGAATGGGCAAATTCTATGTAAAATGGGATCCAGTTATACAGGGTGGGGCAACAGTGCGTCGGACTTCGATATCTCGAGTTTTACGAGAGCTAGAAATTTTTTAAAAAAATTGCCAGTAACCTAGATAAAAAAGTCTATAACTGGAAATTATTTTCGAACATACAGGGCAAGCCAAGACGAAATTACAGGACAAAGTGCCTTTTTTTTAAAATGGAATGCAATGTATATCAGTACATTTTTTGAAGCCTCTTTCTAGGCTCTATTCATTCCTATATTATTATTGGCTATCTCCCAACCACTTTGATGTAATGAATTTTTTTGTTGAAATAATGTCATCTGCAGATGGATATTAAAAGAATCACCACAGTCACAATTATGGGTTTTAAGAAAAACTTATATGAATACCAGTTACGAGACATCTAATTAATGTTTCTGAATCATTTTCATTTCTTAAAAATGTACAGGATGGCCAAAAATTTGTATTCAATTAAGAACTTTTTTAAATTGAATTTTCTCAATTTTTTCAAATGAAACACCCTGTATATTTTTCGACGATGTGATGTAGAAATGAAAAACGAACATTTTTTGTAAGTACTTCCCATTTGAAAAAATTGAGAAAATTCAATTTAAAAAGTTCTTAATTGAATACTAATTTTTGGCCACCCTGTACATTTTTAGGAAATGAAAATGATTCAAAAATATTAATTAGATGTCTCGTAACTGGCATTCACATAAGTTTTTCTTAAAACCCATAATTGTGACTTTGGTGATTTTTTTAATATCCATCTGCAGATAGCCTTATTTCAACAAAAAAAATTCATTACATCAAAGTGGTTGGGAGATAGCCAATAATAATATAGGAATGAATAGAGCCTAGAAATAGGCTTCAAAAAAATGTACTGATGTAAATAACTTCCATTTAAAAAAAAAGGCACTTTGTTCTGTAATTTAGTCTTGGCTCGCCCTGTATGTTCGAAAATAATTTTCAGTTATAGACTTTTTTATCTAGTTTACTTGCAATTTTTTTAAAAAATTTCTAGCTATCGTAGAACTCGAGATATCGAGGTCCGACGCACTATTGCCCCACCCTGTATATCCTTAAATTGGTTTGCTTAATTTTTCACAGAAGGTAGTGTTTCTGTGGCAATGGCCAATACTGTTTCTTCATAATTTCGCAGCAAATGCCAAAAGTTACATTTGACGTAGTTCTCGCACAGTTAATAAAATGTTATGTTACTGTTATCATTTACCATTTTAAAATTATTGTTGCATGTAAACCAAAGATCAGAGATTAAACTGATTATGTAGATAAATACGTGAATAAAGACCTTCATAAATTCCTTTTCATAAAGTATCATAAATATAGGTAAGTAAATAAATATATAAATTAAATAATAACTACAATATAATAATATAACAATAAGAAAAACCAACTGTTCACATAAATAAAATCAGAGAATTATACATATTTTTTAAAAATCTGAAATACAATACAGAAGACCTTCTGTTAGTTTTGACAGCATGCACATTTACAAGTTCCTAATTCCGATACTAACAACAATAGAGACGGCAACTGACACCTTGCTAGGACCGGGCGATGTTTTTCAAACCGTCCTCATCGTATGCTTTTGTGGACAAGGTCGACGACGGAGTACGCCCATTCCAACATTTGGTTCAGATCTATAGCGATGTACAAGGATAAGGAACAATAATCCTGGTCATCCGAGAACATCCAAGGATGCTGGAGAAATTCAGCAGTAAATTCTCCAATATAAAACAGATTTTATATCTATAGTTTACTTCAAACTTGACGCCTCAGACTTATTATGAGGAAACGGAAAATGAAAATAAAAATTTGAACTGTGGACTCAAATAAGAGGACCATTTTGTGCCAAAAATATTCTTTTTCAGAATTCTGAAAACGGAGGTGAAGACGTCATCTAATACTGTTTTGCCATGAACATAACTATATTTTTTCAGCGTCGAGAAGCTCACATTTTTCTGAATATTATTGTTAAAAAAAATTGCCTTTATCTATTTTTGTTTAAAAGTTACAAGCCAAAACATTAAAAAAAACCAAAGAGACCATATTAGCCATGACTTAACGCCTTAGTTAGCATTCCAAGTGTCAAAACGCTAGGAGAGTTTGTATCACGACAGATATGAGCGACTACCAGGTTAGAGCGTATCTTAGGGCAAAATGAGGATGTCTCTGGTCGAAAGAGAAAAACAATTAGAAGAAGGGCTCGCAATGGTAACACTATAGCAGAAGTATTGCAGTATTTTGAAAATAAGCATTTCGTCTATTCAAAGAATTTTGAAAACAAATGGGTGTCACGACTACAAACTGCATAATTTGGAGCAGTTATCCCAAATACATACTCGTATAGAGAAGAGGCTTACTTTCACGGTACAAATAGTGGTAAATATTGACAATGACAACCGGATTTTTGACCTTATACCTTGGACGGACGAAAGCAGTTTTGTTAGTAAAGGGATGCCAAATAGAAGAAATGAGCATTACTGGGCTACTGAAAATCCTCATTTTGTTAATGAAGTTATTAACATACCAGGGTCACTGTGGTATGTCTGGTGTGGAATCGTCCGAAACCATTTAATTGTGCCTTATTTCTACGAAGAGGTGCTAAACAGTCAAAATTATTTTCATCTTCTCCAAGAACTTCCAGGACTGCTTGCAAATTTACCTCCACAGCTGCGACAAAATACAGTGGAGTCCGGTTATAGCGAAGCCGTTTTTAACGAATTCTCGTTTATAACGTACTACCTTTGAAGTAATGATTTTTTTTTCTTTAACATCGCTTTTTTATGGTGATAACTAACTCCGGATATAATGAGCCATTTTTGATACATTTTTCGGGTTCGTTATAATCGAACTTTTTATGGCATGCGAGAACTGACTCGTGATATGCTAAGAAAAGCAGAAAGGGAGGTTAGAAGAAGATTAGATTTATGTTTGGCAGTAGGGGCGATTCATATAGAGAATATGCCTATAAGGTTATTTTTTTTAAGTATTCGTGTTAATTGTCCCTTTCAGGATTTTATTAATATTTGGGCTTGTAACTTTTAAGCAAAAACAGATGGATAATACTTTTAACAGTAATATTCAGAAAAATGGGAGCTTTTTGGCTGTGGAAAAATATAGATGTTCGTGGCAAACTATTTGATGACGTCACCACCTCCGTTTTCAGAAATCTAAAAAGGAATATTTTGGCGCAAACTGGAACTTAAGTCCTCTTATTTAACACGTTCGCTGCGATACGGGACATATGTGCCCCGTATCGCACTATGGTTGCTGGGGGCAACTGGCTAGACACATTTAGCTCACATGGCGAGCAAGATATTTTTCTTATATATTAACATTTAAAAAAAAACTCATAGCTTTTCGTTTGATACAGTACATAGAAGCAATTTGTCTTATAAAACACTACGGGTTCAATGTGCCCCGTACCGCTCATTTAGATCTAAATCATTCTATCTGGCGGTACGGGGTTTTTCCCGTATCGCCTGGTTGACTGATTTCTTTAGTATTAATAATAATAATAATAATAATAATATGCATCTCACTGCTGCCGTTGTCTGTTGGGCTCCGCCAAACCCGCGGATATCAATGTGGGCCACCCAGCGACCGGAGGCATAAGGTCACCCATCTATTTTATATGGATGACCTTAAACTTTATGCGTCCGGAGAGCGTGAACTACAAAACGCTCTTAGGGTGGTCGAAGAATATACGCGGGCAATTGGTATGGAGTTCGGGTTGGACAAATGTGCAGTCGTCCACCTCAAGAGAGGACGATGCGGGGAATTCCCTAAAGATGCGCAGCTCGCAGACGGAAGCATCCTAAGACATCTGGATGCCGCAGAGACCTATACATATCTGGGTGTGCAACAAAGGCACATCCAGGATGTATCACAAATAAAAGATTCTCTCCGCGGCAAGTACAGACACCGCCTCCGAAAGATTTGGTATTCCGAACTTTCGGGGAAGAACAAGGTGTCTGCAACTAATATGCTTGCCGTTCCGATTCTGCTCTACTCCTTCGGAGTAGTAAAGTGGAGGGTTGATGAGCTGCGTCAATTAGACAGAGATACCCGCAAGATGATGAATATTCACAGAAGTATTCATCCTAGATCGTCCGTTCCTCGTGTGTACCTCCCACGTCAACGGGGGGGCCGAGGACTCTTGAGCCTGGAGTGTACGCATGGCAGAGTAGTACTGAGTATGGCATGTAACATACTCAGGAGCTCAGATCCCCTTCTGCGGTTCGTAAAACATCACGAAACTGTAGGAGTGGGAGCAGGATTGTTCAAGGCAGCAAAAAGAGCCGCAGATGAACTCGGTCTCGCATTTGACATCAGGCGAGGAGGCCGGCGAGGTGCTGATGTTGAGTCAGTCACCGAACTTCAGCCAAATCGTCTGAAAGCCCGAATCAGAGCTGCCGAACAGGAAAATCTGTTTCGGCAGCACGTCGATAAACCCCAGCATGGTGTCTTCTATAAGAACATAGAAATACTGGGTTTATCGACCAGGCTGACCTTCGCCTTTCTAAGGTCAGCAGGGCTTAAGTCGGAGACCGAGGGATTCATTATGGCCTGTCAAGATGGTGTTATCAACACCTTGGTCTACCGTAGCCGCGTGTGGCGTGTAGAGGTTCCTGATATCAACTGCAGGACCTGCCATCAGGCGCCGGAATCGCTCATGCACTTACTATCTGCATGCCCTATATATGCGATTTCGGCCTACATCCACCAGCATAATGCGGCGTTACGAGTGCTATACTACCATCTAAGGCATTCGTACGGGGTAGAACAGACACCAGTGCTGCCTTACGTCCCCGGAGATATTGAGTCCGTTGTCGAGAACGAGAAATGCCGGATTTACTGGAACTACTCGTTCCCGACTGTCAGGCTAATCCAAGCCAACAAGCCTGACATAGTCCTCCTCGACCATCAACTCAAGGTGATGTATGTCATCGAGTTCTCGGCACCTGCAGAGAAAAACATCACCTTGAAGGAGGAGGAGAAACGGACCAAATATCGCGATCTCCGGTACGAGCTCCAAGTGGTGTACCCAGGCTACTCGGTAAAAATGGTCGTACTTATAATCGGTGTACTCGGAGGGATAAAGCCTACGCTACTTTCGGAACTAAAGATCATACCGGACTGCCAAAAATCAGCTGAGTGGCTGGCAGGCCAAATGCAGAAGGCGGTCATTCTGGGTTCTCTCCGTCTGCTTAGGGCACACGATTCCGGAGCCTACAGTCACTAACCCTGCGGGATGTGGGGAGTGGCTGAGGTTAATGTGCTGGCGCGACTCCCGTGAGGCGTCGGAGGCCACGGGAGGACTGTCCAGCGTCGGGCAACCGAAAAAAAAAATAATAATAATAATAACTTTATTCGTGTAAGCCTTACTGAATAGGATATGAAACGTCACAAGTACAGTACAGTACAACATTACAGGAATTGTATAAACAATAAAACAAATTACATATTAAAATCTAAGAATTCTTTTAAGGAATAAAAGCACTGAGTAAATAGGAAGGAGCGAATTTCCTTTTTAAATTTCGTTAAGCTGTTAACATTTTTTATGTGATCTGGCAACTTATTGAACACTGCACTGCAGGCATAATGTGCACTTTTTTTGTAAAGAGAAAGTCTGAAGTTTCTTATATATACATCATTTGCAGATCTCGTATCATAATTGTGTACACTGTTATGAAGTTGAAAAGTATCGGGGCTGTTTTTAACGAACAGGCTGGCTTCGTAAATAAAAACCCGCAAAACTCCCATATTGTTTAGCCTGTTTCAATGTAAGCCACGAAAATAAAAAAAAAATGAATAATTATATTATATAAGCACGTTATTTTCATGAATTTGTATGTTCTCTAAATACTACTCTTGATTTATTTTCCGTAATAAGTATTATTTATAATAATAAAGATATTTTACTAATATATTTGTGTGTAAATAATTAATCTTTTTTATTGTTCCTGTCCTGGCGATACGGGTTAAATGTATCCCGGGCTATCAAAGCCCAATAACAAACAAATGTTTGTGTATAGATTTCTGGAACTAATTTTGCCATTGACTGATAGATGTCCCCAATAGAGGTTACTTTTTTATTAAACAGGTACGGGACTTATGTAACCCGTATAGCTAGATGACGCGTACGACTACGGGATTCTATAGACCCGTATCGCTCCCATAGCAAACCGCAAATATCAGGTAACGCAGCGAACGTGGAACCACAATTTAATTTTTTTTCTCATTTTTCGTTTCCTCATAATAAGCCTGAGGATTCAAGTTTGAAACACCGTGTATATGAACTCTAGGATTTAATAAACAGTAGGAGTAAACCACTGGATTATGATTCTCGACATTTGGCAGATTACTTTTTGAACACCCTATATTGGCGACCGTTAATATCGAATTTGAACATGTATTTTGATCCTTAAACACTCTTATAAAATGACAAGTACTAACTTTAGAAAAAAAGTTGAAGAAAAGAAAATGTTTGTTTTAACCATTTCTTAGTGTTTAATTTTTTATCCTCAATTCAGGTGTGCAAAAATTGAAAAAAAAAATATTGAAAAACTATTAACATAAGAATAATGATTTAATACTCTACATGGCACTACACATTTAAATTCTAAAAAACTTTGATAGAACGTATTTAATGTGAATAGTTGTCATTTTATAGCGGTGTTGTTGCATACTTTTTGGGACAAAATTTTGAAAAACAATAAACACGAATAACGATCCAAGACCGTTATAAAATGGAATTGTAAGAAACTTTTTTCCTTTGGAATTGTTTGACAGAAAATGTGAAAAGTACAATTTCCATAGTCGAAAATATTTTTCTTAATATTTGAACACCCTGTATACTTAGGTTAAAATTAAGGTAATTTTAACCAAGAATAAGTCGATATGAACATATGGGTGTTGCATGTTGCATACTTCTTGGGACAAAATTTTGAAAAACGATAAACATACATCATACATATCGATCCAACTTTAGGCATGCCGTTATAAAATTGAATTTTAAGAAAGTTTTCCTTCCATATTTTTTGAGAGAACCTATGAAATATAGAATTTATCCAGATGAGAAAACACTTTTTTCAATTTTTGCACACCTTGTATACGCGATGATAAAAAAAATAAAAACCAAGAAATGGCCAAAACAAACATTTTCCTTAATGCAACTTTTCTCTAAAATTAATATGTCATCTTACAATGTTGCAAACTTTTTGAGACACCCTATATACGGGACGAATAAACACGCTCAATTTCTTTCTACTCGTCATAATTCTTAAATTACATTATGCATATCCTCCGGCTATAGCGATAACGAACAAATTTAAATATTTGCTTGCAATCTCAATGGGATACTAACACGTGTTTGTACATATATTTCTAATTGCATTATTAAAAAAAAAACAAGCTACTTAATTTAGTATGTAATTGTAAAATGTGTTAATTATGTACGTTAATTGAAGTATTTTCATTACAATTCGTAGCGGCACGTAAAATAGGCACATGAAGTACTTATACGACAATGAGAAGTTTAATACAGGGTGATAACAGTTTCCGCAAAAACCCAGATTTGGATCATTCCGAGGCTCATTAATTAGTAAAACGTATTCACACAAAATTATTGTTATACAAGACGAATCAGATTTTTTAGATGGAATTTGCATATTAACTTTACCTCGAAAGGGTACCATTTGATTTTAACACACTGTAGAGTGTTAAACTCAAGGTTGCTTTGATTTAGATCACCTTCCTCTTAAATGGTTCTCAAGCATGAGGAAATGAACGCAATCAGTAAACACATTAAATCATCTAATTGTGAATAAAAACTGTGCCGAAAAATCGACAAAACTTGTACTTTGCTGAAATGCTTTAATAAAAAATTAATTAAGCATAGGAATATCAAATATTGACCGACTATTACAACTACTACATATTCTGATTTGGTGTCGGCAGGATTTATATCAATTCGCATTTTCATTTAAACTCTGATTTTGATTTTGTTGAACGTCAATGTCAGTTTATTTTATTATTCATGTTAAATTTTATTACTATAACTACATTATTTATTTAAATAAAAAATTCTGGTTTAAATCGAGTAAGGCCGGTTTACTTAATTTTTTTTTAAATCAGTAACTTCTGTTAACACTTTCGATGTCAGAGCACCTTTTTCATAGTAAAACTTCTACGCCACTGATCTTATCCACTAACTGAACTTTCGTATGGTTTTTTGATATTTTTCAGTTCAATAAATTATTCTTAAAAAAAATATTTTTGAAAATCATTGAATTCATTTTAACAAAAATAGGTGTTTATTCTATAAAATGAATAAAAATAACAATAACAATAATTAATAGACATCATCACACATTCCATTACACACAAGCTGCTGTTTATTATCTATGCGTATTTTATTTCGAAATTAAAATACTACGTTACGTGTTCTCCGCAAGGTTACATCCAATTATGTTCTCCATAAATTAATATATTAAGCAGCACCAGAAACATGAAACTTCTCGAAATTATATTGCTTTCTTTCATTAATTAAACTAATTTAACACCATTTAATATCATTCTAAACAAACAAAATCGATCTTTAATGATGATGGGCAAATATCAATAACATTGGTTCTTCAAAGTCAATGTCATAAGAATACCAATATCAAAGGAGAAATTAAATTCAGTTGGATCCGTACAGGGTTTAAGTACAGTGAGCGGGTAAGGTACAGAATAAATTCATTAAAATAGATCCTTTTTTTTTTTTTTGGGAAAAAAATCCTGGATTTTATTTATAAAAATACACATTTCGACATTTTTACATCAAATTCAACTTCCGATCATCATTTGTTTTCGAGTAATGACGTCATCGGCATTTTTTTTTTTAATTTTAATTTCTGGATTTGATAGATTCTTTACCTGTCAAAATGAAAGCATACAAATTTTGACACCTTACAAAAAGTATATTCTCGAGCAAAAGACAACTGAAAATTAAAAAAGCTGAATTTCACCATAAAAAAAAATATAAATCAAAAATTATTAAATTACAAGAGGTATCTAGTTTGTTTAATGGAAAATATCCAGCTCGACCTATCTGTACATCCATAGTCAGAAAGGCTGGGTGTAAATTTCTTAGAGAAACTGAGCCTGTTTAAAGACATTCCAAAACCTGGCAATTCAAAAGTTAGCGAAGATAAGAAGATTGACATTTTGTTAAGTATGGATGAGAATTTTCAGAGGATTTCTCGACTAGTCTCGATAGAAAATGAAGTTAGTCAGCGAACAGTACTACGTGCACTGAAGCAAGAAAAATATCAACCCTACATAATTCAACTCGTACCTCATTAGATGGTTGAGGCACATACTCAAAACTCGCAGAAATTAAATGTGTGAAAATTTTTTACAAATGTTTGCGAAATAACCTTGCAACCGCACTTGCAGAAATTTTCCCGAACGAGAGTGATGCTGGACTTCCAGGTAATACTATCTGGTATCAGCAAGATGTCACACCCCGTACTTTGCGCGTGCTGTTTGCGATTTTCTCAACAACTGACTTACCTATTTTCAAGAAACCGGTGGATGGCAGTTTGAATACTTAATTTAATAATTTTATTTGCTTAGCAACAGAGTTTTTGATTTATTTTTTGTTAATATTGACATTTAGATTTTTTAGTTTTCCACTGCATTTTGCACGAAATTTTTCTTATGCAAAATGTCAAAATTTCCATGCTATCATTTTGACAAAGAATTTATTAAAATCAAAAAAAAAAAAATATGGGAGTTGTCATTAAAAAAATGTCGAAGACGTCCTATTTGAAAATAAATGATTGTCGGAAATTGAATTTGACATAAAAATGTATATTTTTATTTTGCCAAATTTTTTTTTCCAATTTTAATGAATTTGTTCAACACCTTAGCCGCTCACTGTATGTGTGAATTCATCATGCACACAAATTATATTGAACGTCTTCAAAAGCAATCTTAATTATTTTATGTTGCTTAGAGAAAATATTTTCGGCAATATTATTGCTGCTAATATACAGTTAGCCTGTCAATAGTGCTATCGTTTTCAATACCAATTTTACTACAAAGCCTACTATTAAATCAATAAGAAAAAAACAAACAAATAAAAAACTGTAAAAATTACCGGAAATTCTTTGGTCTTAACAAGCTGGCAATAAGTTTAGGATTAATTGCAATTTTACAGGAACCAAAAACTCCGGCGCACAATTCTTTTTAAATGTTTTTTGGGGCCTTTTGATCTATGAAAATATTCTGCAGTTACATTCTCAAACAGCTACAAACATAATTTACATATACAGAGAGTTAACACTATTTTGGACAAATTGTTCCTGTTATTTATTATTCTTGATGCGCCATCTTGAGCTTGGAACTACATTTCAATGTTAATAAAGACATATTACTATTATTAAACGAGCATTTATGGATCCAACTATTCATGAAAATTTAGCCTACCTACATGGAAATTTTTCAAGAATTCCCTCAGCCATTCAGTCTTGAACGCCAATCAACATCACAATTTTGTTTAATTGACGCAGTGAATGTTGTGTACGATCTACGCCAATTTATTTTCCAGTTATCAGAAACCACTGCGGACCATTCGAAACAAAAATTCAAACAATTTGGAATAATAATCCTGAATGTGTCATATAGCCCAAGTAACAATTTTTGTTTTAAAATGCTCTGTAAGATATTCTCAAAGCTTATTTCTAAGACTACTTATAAACGTAAACAGACTGAAAGAACTCCATCAAACTTATTTAAAACTCTTATAAGAGTACAGGGGCCCACCTAGAGAATATCCTACATGTTTCTTTTTAAAACTATTATTAAAACTTTCAAGTTTAATGAATTGTCCAAATTTTTACTGGTAGAGTATCTGAAGAGTATTATAAAACCATACTTGGCTTACAATAAGTGCCATATTAGAACTTAAAAGGCTCACACAAATGCTTTAAGCGGACGTTTTGTATTTAATGAAGTAAACATAAATGCAAATAAATCTAGAGCTACGCTCACTTGATCCACGCACGATTTTGTTTATGGGCCTCATGCATAGTTATTAAATGAACATATGGCGACAAATGAGAACGATTCAGCTTGTAGATCGACTACTTATAATGAACTATTGGGATTGCTCATGGTGGGTTAAAACTTACAACGACGCTGTTTACTGTAAAACATGGGTTACATAGTTCTTAAAAATTCGTGCGCTTCCTAAAAACATAAATTTTAAAAAATATATGGGTAACTTTTTTTATCTGAAACTGAAAAATAAATAAATCGGTCGCATTAGCCTGTAATATGGTTCAGTGTTAGTCAATTGTTTTTAGAAAACATTTCTGTTAGATACAAATTACATTTTTTGGTTCAATCCAATATGGTTGACCGTTATACAAGGTGGCTATGAGAGCTAGAAACTTGATTTAAAAACATAAGTAAACTAGACAAAAAGTCAATAACCGGAAATTGTTTTCGAATATACAGGATATGAGCCAAGAAGATTCTACAGGGTCAAGTAACATTTTTTTTAAACGAAATGACATGTATATAAGAACATTTTTTGAAACCTATTTGTGGCCTCCTTTCACTCCTGTATTATTATTGACTTTCTCCCAATCACTTAGATGTAATAATTTTTTTTGTTGCCAATAAAAACTGAAAGATAATTTAGTATTGAAATAACTTCTTGAAGACTTTTTAAAAACTTTCTTTAAGACAAAACTATCTTTAAGTGCACTTGACATAATAAATCTGGCATAAATCACTAGTTTATGAGCTGTCCACTATAAATCACTCATAAAACCTAAATAAATCTAAAAGGTATTTAAATTATTATTTGGGAGTGGACCTTTTTACAGGTAAAGAGGTGGACTTTTCTCCTAATGTAAATTTGGCTTCTTTGTGAAACTTTCAGTATTTTAAATACACTCCAGTTATGTCTGTAGATGTGGAACGGTCGTAGTCAGACTACAAATGGATTTGTAATGCCAGGCGTCGGAATCTTACTCCAGATCATTTAGAACAATTATTAATAATATACTTTTATTCCTGTGCCACAAAATAATGGTAATAGTGCAGTAGTGTTTTTTTTCTAAATGTTCGCGTTCATCTAATTTTGGACATTACAAAAAATATCGCCCGTCAAAAGTAGAATTTAAGATATTGTCTATTTTGTATACACGAGCTGATTTCGCCTCTAATATTCGCGAAATGACTATCTGCGTTGCGGTCTCTAGTAATAACAATAACTAATAATATAATTAATAAAACGCGTACATACAAGGTACAGTAAACATATTTCGATAATTTATTATTCCAGTAAATACATGTTTAACAATAATTTACAATGCTCTTTACAATATTTTATAATTTAAAAATAAATAGAGTCGGCAAAATCAGTCGTAGAAGTACGAGTGCAATAAAATATATCAAAATGTTCAGTTCTATTGTTGCCATACATTGTGAAGAGAGGAGATAATAGAAGAATATTAAAGTGTGTGACAGAACTCGTTTAAAATAGGAGCAACGGTATGGATGGAGTATAAAGGAATTGACAAACAAACTGCCACGTGCCGTGCAGTTCTAAAATTATGGATGAGATTTTATCAGCGTTCTTATACAAATTGTATTATCATTTCTCATACCACAAAATTTAAATGTCGTCGTATTTAATTATAAGTATCACATAGAAATCATTTAATTTATACAAGGCGTACTGCATATAATTTCTTGATAAATCCACGTTTTTTTATTTAATAATAAGGAAATATTTACAGGAATAACGAATATCGCCTAAAAATTAAACTAAGCGACGCAACAGTCCTCTTAATTTCTGCATCTCGAATTGTTTGATTTATGGCCGATTGCACCGTAGCGTTAAGCTTAGCTTATATTTAAGTCTAACTTAGATTGTGGCATTTGTAACGATAATCAAATGGTGAAAGTCACTGTCTAAACGCTACTTAAATATAGGCCTAGTTTAACACTACGGTGCAATCGGCGATTAAAGATTTAGATTTTGGTAAAATATTTTATGCCTGCCCGTCATCAGCTTCTAGTGCCGCGATGTCGACACCCGATGGTCAGTATATGAACTAAAGTTTGCAATGTCAAAAATGGAAAAAATTAGGACTAATATTGTACTATTAATTTTTCGTGAAAAATATAATTTCTAATCTATTTGTTTTTAAGAAAAATTAATAATGAAATTAACGAGCATTCTGACCAGAGCTAAGAACTAAAAACGGGGCCTTAAATCAGTACAACACAAATCATCAAATATATCTTCAATAAAGACCGTGAGTATATGTATAGTAGATTCCAGGTTCGTACATACATCGTATGGTACATAAGTATAGAACATGGTGAAAAATAGATGTTTTTGCAGAAGCACAATTTTAACCGACATGTGTTACTCTAATTTAACCAATGCAACTTCCTATATGAAGGCATCTGCAGTGCGGTTAAAAAACATATACAAGTATGTAAATTTATTACCTGTAACATGTTTAGGACATTTGACTCAATTGCATTGCAGAAACTCTTATCCGACAATAGCCAGCGTGAAGAAGACATTTTCAAAAGTGCGTTCTCGAAGAAAATTATTTGAAGATGAACTGCCGAATATGCCAGTACCACCACAGCATGCTATGATGCGTCGCGGCACATGGTTAGAAGCGGCGAGCTATTATTATGTTCATTTTGATGACGTATAGAGGGTGACAAATTAAATGAAAACGACGCACTCTCTATTTCACATGCACAGCAAGAAGAACTAATGTACATCCACAGTCATTTTTCACTCACTCACTCATTCGAAGAGGAGGACTGGAGGTATTCTATCGATAAACAAAAATTAAGGAACCATTAGGTACGTGGTTGTATCCCCTACCGCTGAGTAGCCTTAACAAGGAACTAATCAAATGTCTTTACAGCAGAGGCGTAACTAGCAATTAAAACGCCTATGGCCAGCCAACAAAAATCTATTCGATCTTTTAAAGAATTTTATTCAAAACTTTTTTGTTTTTCGTCCAAGGGGGCTGAGACTTTGCACAGGATAGTAGGCTGCCATCTACATCCCTTCAGGAGTTATAAGGACTCTTTGGTTTTGTCAGTTTATACTTCACATATTTAACATCTGTTGGATCTTTTATAGAATTTTTTTTCTCGTCCAATGGGACTGAACAGAGAATTATGTGTTCAATGAAATATATATTGTTCCTGTTATTTTGGATACTACAAAATCGCCAATTAAAAGGTAATATATCATTTATCATATCTTATATGTGTATATCAGCGCGGTGTCCTGGATCAGCCCCTGGATTTTACGTCATCATACTATTTACTCACGGACCTTAATTATTAAATAAAAAGATAATATCCAAAAAAATTGTTGTAATGATTGTTTCCTTGGATGTTATCTCTTAGTTAAAGTTAACTAAGCACTGATAAACTGGCCCTTAGTAACTTGTTCGTACAACAAATAAAAACTAAACAAATATGTATTTTATTTTATAACACATACATATGTAGGTATCGTGATATTAACTGCTTTTCATATCGTATCGTATGTTCCCTGCCAACAGAGAAAAGAAATGAAATTTTTATGAACTAATCCTTTTTTAATATGCTATTTGCGTAAAAAGACGACAAAAAATAAATTATTATTTGCTTAGATACAATGGTAAAAATTATTCATGTAAATCTAACACTTTTATTAATTAGCGCATGACAGGAATTATCCTAAACCATAAAAGCACATTGATACCTTTTTAAGGTGCCATGCCGTTTGCACTCTCTAGTCGCCAGGATAGCTTTAAATCACTGTTAAAATTTTTCTGTTAGTAATATCGACAAACGAAAACAAACTGTTTTCATTCTAAATACTATATAGATTTAATATATAAAATTACAGGCACTAGGTACTAACGCGTATTTTTTTTTAATTTAGAAAATAGGAATATTTTATTTAGTGTCATTTTATGAAACTAAATAATTGTATTTTCTAAGTTTAAAGAAACAATACGCATCAGTATTGCCTGTAATTTTATATATTAAATCTATATGGTATTTAGAATGAACCGTACATATTCGTTTTTCGATATTACTAACAGAAAAATTTCAACAGCGATTTATAAATTTAAGTTATCTGGCGAAAACACAACCTTAAATAGCAATAAATACCACGCTGCTGAGGTTAATAACCGATAATTTAACAAATATAAATTCGTTTCTTTCAATTTTGTCTTTTGGATTGCCTAAAAGTTGTAGTTTATTCCCCACTGTCATACCTATATCTTTAAAAATCTTACCAATACCACGGGTGATTCGAGTATCAAATGGAATCGATACAAATTTCGCATTTTCTCTTTAATTTCGAAAGATCGAGGAATTTCGAGGTTACTTTAAATTTTCGTTTCCTAATTATTTTACCAATTAAATTTACAGAATATCCATTACTCGCAGTTATATCCTTAATCAATGCCATTTCTTATTCAAACCTCTCCTTATTGAGCGGAAGTTTAATGGACAATGGACTAGAAAGTTAAAACTCGCCATTTTGTGTTGAGCACAATGGTGAGAGTCCGTAAGGATATATCTTAGAGAACTGTTATCCAAACGAAAAGTCGAAGATTTACGAAATTAGCTGTAGGGCTGTAATCAAAATATGTTGGACAAACTAGACGATGAATTGAAACTAGATTCAAAGAGCATATGACCCATCTCAAATATGGTAGAACAGATAAGTCTAGTGTTGCCCAACATGCGTTTAATATAACAAATACTAGACAGCTGGATGCATTTGAAAGCTTAGAAATCACAAAGTGCAAAAATAGTATGAATAGTGACAGAGGGCCAATCCCAGGTAGCCTGCTTTATTGGTTAGTGGGGTCACGGTTCGGACAATAGTTTAGATATAAATAGGGTACACTGTTAACATTAGGTAAGTTTTAATCATCTCCAGATGATGCCAACTTGGTTGGCTAAACGCGCGTCTAGTGCAGTATATAGTACTTTGGTGTTTCGTGGAAAACAACGTCAGTGTTATCTTCGCATGAAAGGTTTCAACCCATTCCAGGACTACGACTGTTCTGAAGAATTAGAAATCTAGAATAAGACATATACTTTGCCTACCGTCCGGTAAATGGCAAAAGTTGTAAAAAATTTGAAGAAGCCATTGCTGCATATGGCGAGTACTTGTTCACTTTTGTTCTGCGTAGACTTATTATCACATATGTAAACATTGGACTTGTTCCGTTCTGCTCGAGTAATTGGTTTTCATATACCTAGCCCTGTTTAAAGAGACTTGTACAACTTGGCACTAAAAATACTGCACATTTGTTTGATTTTGCATTAAAAGTAAAACGGATATATTAACCCAGTTTCGAATTTGGTTGGGCTTATTAAGTTATGAGCGGGAGCACTTCACTTATCTAGATATAGCTGCAAAAAAAAAATCCTATTTTTTTTCAACAGAAATTTTTAGTTGAAGACGTTTATGGGGGCTTCAAATCGTGAATATATGTCAAAAATTGGGTTTTTCCTTGGGTGTGAAGTACCTATAATGCCCTTGAGAGGGAGAGGCTAAAATAAAATGTAAAAGAATATGTCTATACACCTTATGCTGAATTTACTTACACTGGCAAGTAATTTGCTGAAGTTTGTTCAGCACGCGACTATCTAGAGTGAAACAGTTCTAAAACTTGAAGTTTATTCATAAAGTTTATTTAATGGTTATTCTGGAACAAAATTTAATTAGCATAAATAACATATAACGGAATTCAGTTACAACAATAGGGTGTTTCTATTTATCTATATCTGCAACTTTTATTGTTGTTGACATCCACAATGCGCTTTTCAATAAAGATAAAATAAAAAAATATCAAATACGTAGTTTATGATTTAGAAGCAAAATGTATTACAATGTTTTCCCGATTTCAAATAAAAGTGTCATGAAAAAATCTGGACAAAAATATATATTTCCTTTAATTAATTATTCTCCTATTTTAACTACCATATAACAAAATATTTGACTAAATAACATCATTTGTATGGATGTTACCAAGAAATAAAGGTATTCGTGATTATGGAGAAAAAGATCAAAGATTAAGTTATTTAAGAGTATGTTCGGAGGTTTCAACTATTTGTAAGAAGCCACACAAATCATATTTAGTCAAATATTTTGTTTCATGGTAGGTAATTATAAACGAAGAAACCTCCAAACACACTCTTAAATAAAACAATATTTGGCTACACCATAAACACTCGTGTGGCGCTGTTATTTAATATGGGTACTCATGAAACAAGAGTCCAACACGTTAAAAAATATCACGGTGATGCCGGAGAGTCAACTTCCTAGTACAACAGTAGCAAGCACCTTGACAAACTCTGAAGTACTTTTGGGTTAAGTAAGTTGAGTTCAATCGTTTTATTTCGGCATTGAAAATATGTGGTAACTTTTTCTACATATCTTTCAGGGACACCCTGTATTATCAAACAATCCAATAAATCAATCGTCAGTTAATTATTTAGATATTACTATTTCACTATAAGATAATCCGTGTTATTTTTTTAAGTAGTAAATCTGCAAACAATTTTTATTGTTAATATATGCATATTCCTTGTAATTTGTTGAACAATTCTACAGAAAAAATAGAACAATAATCAAGAAGTCCGCTCAACATAATAACAATAACTTCCAAGTTATTTTTTTTTGTAACAAGGTATTAAAATTTGAAAAGTTCTAAAAATTATCAATTTACGTAACACTATGAGAGGTGTAAATGATAAAATTATTAGACAAATATTTCAACCGAAAACAGTTCATATATTATATATATATGCAATATTATTTTCCATTCCTGCATACCAGAGCCATCTATTAGACAGGTACCAAATTAAACACGTGCACTTAGAAAATACTGTAAAATAATCAAGACATTTCTTTTAATTATATATAGTTAATTTAAATATTATCTTGTTTAAAGACAGTGCGGAATTTATATGCCTATATTAATTTATATGCACTAAGGCTTGTTAATTTTAATAAATATTATTTTCCATGATATTCCCGAAAATAGTCTTCGCATCTTCTGTAATATACCTAAATTTAAAACGCAAAAGTAAGACACAAATTTAACGGACACATTGAACATAATATTTTGCGCTTTTGCTACAAAAATGCTTCCCTTCACCAACATTTAATAAATACATATATTTTTCAAAACCGGTTCGGTTTGACCACACAGAAAGTAAACATGATACTTTCTCTACTAGGCCAACTAATGAAATCAAAATTATTAACCGTAACTCGCAGTGAAATTTTGGTAAACTTAATAAACAACAAATAATGTTAAGAATCTTCGCGAAAATTTGTCAAAGCAATTTGAGAGAGAAAGCAAATTTTGTAATAAGTAACCAAAATTTCTTGCGTTCTATGACCTGAAACAATTTGGCGTGACAAAATAAGGAAAGAATTAAATTTTTAATAGTTATTATGACAATATACAACCTATAAAACAGTAAAAGATTGGATATGCTGCCTACAAATAAACTAATAACGTTTAGAAATGTAATAAATATACAGTCCAGCATTTACGTGGAACAATGCCCATATCTTTTCAAATATTTGTTTAAAAGATTTTGATTTTTCAAATGGCACGCTACATTACCCTTCTTTTTTTTTTTGGAAATAGCACATTTTTCTGCATACGGATGTGTACAATTTTCATGGGGTTGCATAAATAAAATTTCGAGCAACATCAAATTTTCCGCACAAAGTGACAGCTGTTTAAATAAAACTAAGTGGCTTATGATAATAAATATAGAAATACAACATGTTCCTGTCGCAATTATCCGCCTTTTAATATCTGATAGCGTCTAAATTTTAGTGTGATATTATTCGATCATTGAATATAGTCGAGGTTAAAAGTAAAAATGATTCAGCCGACAGAAAAGAAACCAAATGATATCCCAATAATCCAGAAAAATAGCCACATTAACGGAAAAATTCATAAAGGTTGAAATCTTTACAAAAACATTGTTAAAGACGTTAGAACTGAAATAAAAGAATATTCTCACCTACCGTTGTAGCCTCATTTCTAAAAATTGGAAAAACCACCCCCCAAATACGATTCAACTTATTTATCTGCCAACCATTCAATTTTCGACAAATATGCTAGTATGGAAACATTTTAGCAATGAAATTTGCGATATGAATTATTGTTCTATTCATCTTTTGCATGGAATGGCAAATGCGACTCAAAGATGAAAGTAAATCGGAACACATTGCTAAATACGTACCTATTGTACCGTTGATTTCAATAAAAACTGGTACATTTCGTTTAGCTATGTAAATCGTTCTTTGATTGATATTAATAATCTTACAAATGTCACTTTGACGTTAATCAGTGGCGTCATTATTAAAAATGGTTCGACATCTAACAGATATTCAAAAATTTCGAATTGTTTCTAAAATTGAAGATGGTTGGTCCATAAGAAGACTTGCTGCTGAATACAATGTGAGTAAAACCACGAGAATGAGTGTTAAAAAACAATGGAAAACCAACCAAACAGTATCCCGTAAAGTTGGTTGCGGTAGGCCCAGAAAGAGCAATAATCAAAAAGATGAAAATCTTATAAATTACCTAATAGAAAACCCTTTTTCAGACTGCAGTAAAAGCAATTTCAGAGACAAATTTCCCTGCTTCGGTATATACTGCTTGCAGAAGAATAAAACTACAAAGCGACTTGAAGAGTTGTTTAGCGGCTAAAAAAATACAAACTTTCAGAAGAAAAGAAGCAGGGTAGGATTATTTTTGCACTCAACTATATAATCAATGATGAAAACTTCTGGGGACAAGTTGTCTTTTCTGACGAAAAGGTTTTTAAATCCTGTAACGATGGACATGTTCGCGTATATAGGCCTCCTTCCACTAGATACGACGAAAAATATACTTTCGATCCACAAATATCAGGAAGGTTTTCAGTCAATGTCTGGGCTTGGATGAGCCTAAATGGGTTAGGTGTGTGTTGGAACAGTGGTGGTCATCTCAATTCCATTAAATATATTAACATATTAGACAATATTATGTTGCCGTCAGTAATAGAGGTTTCCGGAAAATAATTTTATTTCCAACAAGACAACTGCTCCATACATACGGCCAATCGTGTCAGGCAATGGTTTCTTAATAAAAACATAGAGTCCGGATTTAAATCCAATTGAAAATGTATGGGGACTAATGGTGAAACATATAAGAAAATTAAATAACCACCCAAATAATACCCAAGAATTGGAAGGGATAATTGAAGACGCTTGGGAGAACTTGTCGCAAGAAGTTGACCTTGCAAGAAATCTGATTTTGTCCATGCCTGCAAGACTTCAGGCAGTTTTAGACGCTAATGGAGCAATGACAAAATATTAGTTAATTCTGTATTACGTAATTGAAGTTCATTTATTTTATTTTTTTATTGTATTTTTATGTTCAGTTTGCATTGTTTACATTTTTTTTAATCTCAAGTGGTATTTTTGTGTTCTTATTTTAAAAATAGAATTATCATTATTCAGTTAGTATTTTAATTACAACCATTAGTAGAATTATCCTTAACAAATATAATTTTTTGAAACAATAATATGGCAGGCTTGAAAATGTTTTGAAAAAGTTATTTTCTAATTATTTTTTAAAATTCCATTTGAATAAAATAAAAGAGAAAGGTTTAATAAGTTTAAAAACACAAGGAAAACCGATCTCATCCAAAAAACCCAGGTCCGGTGTAAATCACCTCTTCTCCACCCCCCTCTCGACATGCCTGGCCAGCCCTATTTACAGACATATGCACACAACTAAACTATTAAGATTTTCGATTACAAGAGTTGTACCAGTTTTTTTTGAAATCAAGTGTACATAATTTACTCGGAAACTACTTATTTTATGCGAAAAAAATGATGAAGATGATTTAAATTGTTGATTGGGAAGTTGTCTATCGAATACGTCCATAACTTTTCCATTTTTATATTTTTCGCTCAATTATATTAATGTTGTTACAAGATCTTTTACACTATACATTTCCGCACCATCTTTAAGGTTGAAGGCCCATGGTTTCCCCTATATGAAGAATCCACCGAAATCCTTTTCGGTGTATTCAAAATCAGGTAAATCATGGTATGCCAGCGTTGACGTCATCATCGTATTCGATAGTGTCTGTGCTGCGCAGATTTGATTGGCAATGGACGCACATATTTGAAGAATGTAAACTTTTTTGCACACCCGAATCTCTTTCCATATTTCCATCATTTGATAAAACACGTGGTAGGAGTGCTAACGTGTAGCAGCGGAAGTCGGAGGTAGTTTAGACCACAGCACAAGTTTCACTAATTCCTACAACTGAAGCAGCAGCCTTAGCATCAATTCTAACTCTGATCCATGCAGCTGCAAATTAGGATGGGGTGTGTAAAAGATAGTCAAAGTTGTTCAACAATTTCTCCTATTGTCATGACCAGGCCTGTCTAAATGCTGACAGAGCAGATACTATCGAAGACGATAATGACGTAGACGCTGACTTACAGTGATTGCTTAATTTTTAATAGGCATACAGGGAAAGCAATTTAAAAAAATGTACAAACAACTCTACCTCAAGGGTGGTACGGAAAAGAGCTTGACATATGAAGTGCACAGTTCTCGTAGATATTGAAAATTGAGCGAAAAAAGTTAGCTCGAAAAAAAGTTATGGCATATTAGATAGATAATTTCCCGCTCAACAACTGAACCATTTTGCAAATGAGCTGAATCGTATTTGGAGGTAGTGTTTTCAATTTTAAGGGATCACGGTATGTGAGAGAAATTTCTATTATTTCAATTCTAATGCCTTCAACAAGGTCGGGAACATTGTTGAAGTTTCAAAACTTTGTGACGTTTTCTATTAATAAAACCTAATGTCTCTGGACTATAATTATTATGGTTGGATTTGAAGACCGAAAAAGAAAGCAGCAATAGATTTGCACGTTATTCACTGAAGTGTACTGTCTCCAAAGTAATAAAAAAAATACAGACACGGAAGTAAGGTACGGATATGCCGAATATGCTTCGCTGATCGCGGTGGATTTTTTCCAACTATTTCAAGATGGTATTGGTGAAAAGTTTAGCAAAAGGGGTTGTAGAATATTTAATAATGTAGTGTTCCATTTAAACTTTTTTAGAAAAAATTTCATTTCGTAAAACACGGTCACTCTGTATAACATGAAGGCTTGCATCCACAGAATCAGGAGTCGCACCCTAAGTAATTACAAATTAGTGAAGTTAGAGGACAGTCTCATTAAACCAGTTTTTAAAATATCCTGCGTAAAGGTGTACCACCAAGAATTTCATAATTGTAAAGCCAATAGGACAGATCACACTAAATCTTACATAATTTTATTCATTTGATGCACAAGCTATCCCGTAAAAACATACAAGAGGGTGTCATAACAAAAAACACAATTTAGTTTGTCACCCTTTTCTGAACATCTTTCCTATAGGGGGTGTGAAAATATTTTTTAAAAATTTCTAATCACAAGTTTTATTTTTAACAGTTGCGTTCGGTACTTGACTCAAACTACTCAGATCGGTCCGCATCGTTCGCTTATTGCAGTCTGACGGAGGAAGGGTAAATCTCGATCGTTCGAATTTTGAAATTGGACCGATCCCGGGAAGATCTATTTGCTCGAAGCATTTTGACCAACGGCTGCGATCAAATCTTTGTGAGGTTATTAAGTTGTTTGTTTTTGCACTTCTTGTTTTTAAAAAGGTACAAAATTGAAAGAAATGTAACTCTTCGATGTTGAGCAACAAAATGTCTTTAAATTAATGGTTACTGTGGAAAATTGTGATGAAATTGTCTTACACGGAAGTAAGTAAAATTCTTATAATTTAATTTTATTCTGGAAAATCCCACATCCACTTGTTGCAAGTAGGTTCATATTTTATATTTAACTGTTGCTGTGAGTCTTAATCTTATAACAATCAAAAAATCATGTATTAAAAATCTCGAAAAATAAAGGTTATTTTACCAGAGAACCAAAACATCTGTTTCGTTCGTTTATTTGCCCATTGTCCGTTTCATTTGTTGTCTGGTGTTTCAAATCTCTTCGCATCCGCGAACATAATACCTACCGAGCGCAACTAACGCTTTTTTTCAATTACCTCAAATAAACGTTCTACCTTCCGTCCATACGCTCGTGGCCCACCCTGTATATTGATAATTTTGAGTATATGTTTGCTAAGTATTTTTGAATCATCTGTAGTAATAGACAATTTTAAATCCGGGCCGTTCTTTTAATCATACGATTTCAGTCATTATTGTTTCAGATCATAGAAAATTTTCCGGAACAGTATAAAAAATCCTACCTTGTTGGTGGAGGATGGTGGGTGGTAATTATAGGATCTGGTTGACTTGTTGGCTTCTGAGCTGGTTTTGACTGGGGTCTTGGCACTGCTAGTGGGGTCGGCGTTCTTAGTCACCTCCAGACTCTCAGGGACAGTCTGAAGGGTTGAGCGCATAGCTGCCGACATCGTCCCCACTCACTATCACACTGGCCAGTTCACATTACCTGAAAAAAATTAACATTATTAGATGACGTGTCTTCAGAAGACGATGGTTTCTTTTGGTGTATAAAAATTAATATTAGAGACGAATTGATTCCACCGTATACCGGGTGGCCACAGAATATGGTGCAGCCCCGTATATCTAAAAACATAAATCTGAAATTTGGGATTTGTTAATAAAACATAAAAACATATATTTTGATGGTATTTTCAAGATTTTTTGTTCTTTTTGTTTTGTCGGAACTCGGATGATAGCAACTTTCTTTCCTTAAATGTCACAACATTTTTTATTTACTATTTCGATGGAGCTACAAATTGTCTACACAACCACTTTGTTAAATTTAAAATCAGTTGAAAAATGGCTGACTTATGGCAAATTTTCTCTTAACACAAACATGGCCATAAAATAAATAGTGACAAATTTTCCGAGCAAACTACGGATTAATTACAACACACAATAAAGTAAATTCTGTACTCAAAACTGTTGCCAGTTCTTGTATTTTAATATGTTATTTAATAAATATTCCATAAAAGGGAATTGTGCCATATACCCCCAGTAGAAACACGATGCAGTTTTTAGTTCTTGATATACTCCATTCCATATCCCACTTCTTAAGCTACGATGCAGTTAAACCGGAACTGAAAAATATTAATATAATACTACGCATCTATAATCAGTGAAATATAACATGTCCATTTCCGCATTACAGGGTGTCAATTTTGTACTTTTCATCTTTTTTATTTGATTTTAAATTGTTTTTTTTTTCCAATTCGGATTCCTCAGAAAAAACACGTGTAATTTTTCCTAGGTCAAAAATGAAGTAATGAAGTTGAGTGACGCGAGGCATTTAAATCACCCTGTACATCAATGGACTGAAGAAGATATAAAATATAAACACCACGGAAATTAGACAACTCTGAAACCAATGCCAAAACTACAGGGCGGGGGTTACGCTTTTGAAAAAACGCGAACACACTACTATTCCCACCGAAGGCGGGATTCGAACCCGCGGGACGATGGCGAGATTATCTAGTCACACTTGCCATCGTGCGCTCTAGCCAACTACTCCACCGAGCCGGTAAGATGCGGATCGAAGATTTCAGTATGAAATAACGCCTAAAAGAATGCGTAACAAACCAAATTGTATACAAAACTTGTTTTAGAATGCACATTTTTTAACGGACATATCCAATTTTCATAGTGTCGATACTGGTCTGATGAATCCGCATATCTACATGGGAACATACCTCATATTAAAAAAGTGAAAGTTGGCGGGTAACCTTAGTGATCACATTGTGGTATCTTTATTTACAAAAAAAAAAATAAAAATAACAGGCCTAATATACCTGCAGACTTTGTTGAATCATTTTCTATGCAAACTGCTAAGAAGAATGACGAAGAACTCAAAGAATTATTTTTTTGTTCTTCGCCAAATCATTTACCTGGTTTGACAGCACTGGATTCTACCGTTGGGGGTCATTGGGTCATTTGATAACCTAAGTAACAATTTAAATAACTTTTAGATTTATTTAAGTTTTATTAGTGATTTATGTCACATTTCTTATATGCCAAATGCACTTAAAGATAGTTTTCTCTTAAAGAAAATTTTAAAAAAGTCTTCAAGAAGTTATATTAAAATTAAATTATCTTTTAGCCTTTATTGGCTTATGAATGACTTATCAAGGCATTTGTCAAGCTTTCAATAAAACTTTATAGCTGTCAAGTCCAAGTTTGGATTACTCAGTGTTATAGGGAATTTAGGACGAGTTGTGGTTTTATAATTGCTTTATGAAATTATCTTGGGGTAGTTGTTAATGCCCGGTTATAAATCTAAAATGATTTTTAAGATCACAAAGTTTCAGGCCAAACCTTCATAAAACCAACTACTTTTTGAGTTTTAATGAAGTAGACAAAATGAGTAATAAATCAATCTTAAATATAATAAAGTTTGGTTCCTTTTTTTCCCGAATGTAATGTCAAAGCAATAAATAATCTTATTCGGTTCAATTGCCAGCAGTACTCACAATTTTTGAAATTCCACGCAGGTCACTGTTGTACAGCTCGAACAGGAAACAACGGACCACCATTTTCTTTGTCGGGGGTGAAATAATTCTCCACCTTTAGTATAAACTGACGTTCATTTCGAGTTAAATGTTTTCCTTTCGATTGATTTATGACTGTTTTAAAATGAATATTTTCCAATAAACAAATACTTAGTTAAGGAAAATGTAAAATGAAGAATTTATTTATGTTTTTCGACAAGAATATATTATTTTCTTAGAACTTTTAGGTCTTATCCAGTTTAAGTAAATAGATTTTCTATATCAGGGATGCTCAAAATCTTTTCTAGTTAAAAATAGCTGATTTTAATAAATGTTATATATGATTCTAATTTGTAATATTAATTTTAGGAATAATAGAAAACACGAAATAAATGGTTGAATGAATTTTAAAATAAAAGCACAAAATATATTCATTTACTGTTTGAGATTCTCTGTTCACCAATCTTACGTTACAATCATCCAACAAAGTAGTTGTAAATAAGTCGCTTATGTGTACTCCTATGCACAAACTGGTCTGCTGAGAATTGAAACGAATAAAATTATTTACGATTTTGACTGAAGAAAGTTGCAATCTTACACCGGACAGACTATAATAAAACTAACGGTCTGGATAAAAAACGAGGGAGGCGCACAGAGCAGACGTGTGTAGCGTCGCTAAAAACTGAATTTTTAGGTTATGTTATCCGGGCACCATAAATTTTATAGATTTTAAAGCGGTTGTTATGTGCTCAAAGGGGTTTTAAGATAAGCCCACAAGTTTCAAGCAATATGATAAGGCCAATGAGGCTTAAAATATACTTCCATAAGAACAAATCGACATACTTAAAGTGCAATTGACAATTTAATATTCATTTAAGCCAAAACACGTTTGAAGTTAGAGTTACTCAAAACTAATAGAATCCACACGAACTGCCACCATTATTTCAAGCGGCAAGAGATGTATAACGGTCAGCCATTTTACAAATGTTCCGAAGTGAACAAAAAAAATGTAATTTGTATCTAATAGAAATGTTTTCTAAAAACAATTTACTAACATTGAACCATATTATGGGCTAATGCTACAAAATTCATTTTTAAGTCACCGAGAAAAAAAATTACCTGCATATTTTTTAAAATTTGTGCTTTTAAGGAGGGCACAAATTTATAAGAACTATCTCACCGATTTTCTGCAGTAAACTTAGCGTCCTTGAAAATTTTAGCCCACTATGAGGAGTCCTAATACCTCATTATAAGTAGTCTATCTATAAACTGAATCGTTCTCAGCTGTCGCCATATGTTCATTTTATAACTATGCATGAGGCCCATATTCAATATTATGCGTGGATCCAGTGAGCGTAGCACTAGATTTATTTGCATTTATATTTACTTCGTTATACAGGGTGGGGCAATAGTGCGTCCGACTATGTCGAGTTTTATGATAGCTAGAAACTTGATTTAAAAACATAAATAAACTAGACAAAAAAGTCTATAACCGGAAATTATTTTTGAATATACAGGGTGAGCCAAAACGATTCTACAGGGTCAACTCTAGCCATTTTCACTACCTAAAAGTATACAAGATGGTCAAAAAGGATTTTTAAATTTACAACTTTTTGAACTGAATTTTCTCAATTTTTCTCGAATGTAACACCCTGTATATTTTTAGGTGTTGTGATGTAGAATAGAAAAGCAAACATTTTTTGTACGTACATCCCTATGGCTATTTGTAACCATTTATTGAACAATAACTGCAAAATTCAGCAATAAAAATTGTTAATTGTTAGAAAGCTTATAATGATGTGTCAGAAATCAGTGGTGTTAATTTTGAATATCTGAATTTGGACAGATTTAAATTAATGTTAGAGGATAATCCAAAGCAATTCTTCAAAATTACTCTGAAAAAAATAAATAAATAAATAGAGGCGTTAATTTTGTTTTTTTATTATTCTGTTTGAATTTAATGTGAGCACGCTCCACAGATGTGCGTTAATTGGTGTGGGAGTATAATTTTTTCGCTTTAAGGATTTACTGCAAACAGAAGGTAAAGCTTTTACGAAATCAGATACACGAATGAAAATTACTAATAAACTGCAAATCAACCTAGACAAATGAAATACAGAACAAGAAATTTACGCCGAATGTGCAACTTAAGCCGTGTTTTCATTAGAGCATATTTGCGCGCATGAACGGTTTGCGTGCAAATATGAACAGATGTATAAACGCGAGTGCGCATAGTCCCAGCACAGACGAACACGATCCGCAACTTGTCGGTATTTATAGATGCTCAAAGGGAATTTACGCGTAAACTTGCTAAGTGTGGACGGAATTTTGATGTAAATAGTCGCGTGTGTTGTGTGTGATAAATATATGGATATATTGTTATATATCTTTGAGACATTCCCTTCCGTCAAAAACCACTCGATTAATTTACACGCATCACTGGAGCAAAGATTTGCGCGCACAAAGGTTTTATTTCATTTTTATAATTTTAGTGAACGAACGTATTTGCGAATTTGCTCAAAGTAATGTTAAATTGTAACCACAATCACACAATCACACACTACTTATATTAACACACGTACACAAAAATTATAAAATATATGCTGCTGGTGTAACCGAACTATCGGATTTAATCGTTGATCAGCGATTTAATATTAAACAAATGTTAAAGAAACATTAAATTTTTAACATTTAAAATAAAAAAAATTTTATATTTGCCTGGCAACACATAATTTGGTCGGGAGGCAATGGAATTGGAAAATAATTTTTAAATACATATTTTAGGCAAATTCATATAACGTCGGCCTAATTAGCACATCGCATAAGTCCAAATTCGAGTGAAATTAACATTTCGGGGCCATCTGTTATATGAGTGATACATCTATCACCATTTATTTTATCATAGGCCTAGGAATCTTTGATATTAGTCAAAATTGCAGACGTTTTCACATATAAATCCGGTGGTGTTCTAGTTTAACAAGAAAATCACACAAGTCCATTAGATCTATACAGATTAGTGACATGAGTATAACATTCTATGATATTCATAAAAAAAAATAATAGTATTGTGCTATATCAGGTAAATCTGTTTTGTTCATTTAAGGCCTCTAGATTTAAAAGCGGCTAAATCCATTGTTTAAAAAAATCGGGTTTTTATGCCATATTTTTCATATACATTTTATGCATCTACTGTAGACTCGATTATACGTGAAAGCGGCCAAAATCCCTCATAAAATGAAGTTCAGATTTCTCAGTGAGTTTCAAAACCATCCAAATATTTTATAGAAATGTTAATAACGTCTAAATCCATTTAAATTCAAAAACTTTTTAATTTCAATATACAGGGTGGGGCAATAGTGCGTCCGACTACGATATGTCGAGTTTTATGATAGCTAGCAACCTAATTTAAAAACATAAATAAACTAAACAAAAAAGTCTATAATCGGAAATTATTTTCGAATATACAGGGTGAGCCAAGACGATTGTACAGGGTCAACTAACATGTTTTTAAACGGAATGCCATGTATATCAGAACATTTTTTTGAAATCCCTTTGTGGCCTTCTTCCACTTCTGTATTATTATTGACTCACTCTCAACCACTTGGATGTAATGATTTTTTTTTTGCTGAAATTATGCCATTTACATGTGTACATTAAAAACATTTTTTTTTTGTAATTCAAGAGAAGATATTATAAAAAGTGCTCCACATGTTGTCCATTTTGATTGACACATATTTCTATGCGTCTTTGGAATTAAGTTTCTACTCTTCATAAAATTGCCGGAGTGATAATTCTAAAAGCATTTAATATCCTTTCCATAAAATTTTGGATTGCTGTTGGTGTGATGTTTTTATGGACATCATGTAATACGCTTATTATCTTCTCTTGAATTATTTGAAAAAAAAACTTCATTTTTAATTCTTATTGCTGAATTTTGCCATTACATATTGTTGAATAAATTGACAATGGTCACAAATATCCATAGGAATGTACGTTTTTCAATTCTACATCACATCGTCCAAAAATTGAAAAAATGAGAAAATTCAGTTCAAAAAGTTGTAAACTTATAAATTCTTTTTGGCCACCCTGTATACTTTTAGGTAGTGAAAATGCCTGAGTGTCGTCACACAGATGTCTCATAACTGGTAATAACATATTTTTTCTTAAAATCGATACTTGTGATTGTAGTGATATTGTAAATGGTATAATTTCAACAAAAAAAAATCATTATATCCAAGTGGTTGGGAGAAAGTCAATAATAATACAGGGGTGAAAGGAAGCCACAAAGAGGTTTCAAAAAATCTTGTCATACATGGCATTTCATACCCTATAGAATCGTCTTGGCTCACCGCGTATATTCGAAAACAATTTCCGGTTATAGACTTTTTTGTCTAGTTCTTATGTTTCTAAATCAAGTTTCTAGCTATCATAGAACAGGAGATATCGAAGTTGGACGCACTATTGCCCCACCCTGTATACACTGGTGCACCACCTACATATGTTAAGGCCTCAGTTATACTTCTAGGTGGCAGGCGACGGGTGACGGGTGATAGGCGACAGGCGATGTCACTTGTAGCTGTGGCGCATTGTTTTAAATGATATCGTTTATAGTATGATCAGGTGAAAGGAAACAGCACGGTGACATCGCCAGGCCGCCACCCGTATCTGTGAAATGCTACAGATTCGAGTGACAACACCCGCAGTTTTAAGCGACACTTCTACTGAAAACGTGTAAAATTTATATGCAATGTCAAAATACGTAATTTCTAGAGAGTATGGTGAGGTTCTAATAAGTGAAGTGCAGACAAGACCTGCAATTTGGAATGATGCGGATCCAAACCACAAAAATTCTGATTTTATTGATAAGAAATGGCGCGAAATAGCGAAGGTTTTGAATAAGGAGGGTAAGAGATGGTGAAATTCTCCATGTCTGCCACGTAGTTCGTGTACCGGGTGAATACAGTACCTTCTCCTTCTTCTTGCTGGAACCTCATCACCATCTAACATTAATAACATACGACACGTTCTGAACGCAATCTGAATTGAGACTGTAATCGCCCTCTTGCCTTCCTGCATGCGTATCTACACCCCAATAAAGTATAAACACCTCATCAACTGACGCCTGCCGCCCATCACCCATCACCCGCCGCCTGCCACCTAGAAGTATAACTTAGGCCTAAGATCAAAAGCAGTGCGTATTTTGTGAAAGTTAGTGCAATTTGCTTTTTTTTTTTGTTTGATTACTTATTGTGATTACATACAAATGACCTTATACATTATTTCAAAATATATATGACTACTTTAACACCTAGATGTACAACACCTGTATGTCCTTACATGACATTTTCAATAAGTGTACATTAAATAAAATTCAAAACCAACTAAATCTAGTTTCGTTACTTATCATAACACATTAGTATTTGTCAAAAAATCAAATTTACTTTAAATAGAGTCCTTCTTAACTTATCATATCGTGTAGGAAATTTAAAAAAAAAATTATAAAATTCTCAATTTTAATATGCTAGCTTCAGTTTTTTTTTATTTTTCTGTTTCTTGTCGAGTGGATTTAGCCGCGTTTGAATCTAGACGCCTCATTTGTACTATTATTTTGTCAAATTTCATGATTACATTAATATAATCGGTATAGGGACTTATGTGATTTGCTAATTAGGTCGATGATAAATAACTACATTCCTGGTTATTAATGTCGATGCTCATTGGATTACATGATATAATTCGATGTGTTTTGAATAACAAACGGAAAAACCATGTTGCTACTACATTACAGTGTGATTCTTAATTAATTACTGTAAATATATTCAACAATCAATAATAAAATTCGAAACACATATTTTTTTAAATGTATGAAAGGTCACCGCTTTGCAGAATATACTGAAATTTTACTTAAAATCCAGTGTCACGGGAAATTATATTTTATTTAGCACTGATTCCACTTCCAAATAATAAAATATACAATATAATACGAACATATGGTTATAAAAGAACTAATTTATTTTATTACCCACAATTTATCGAAGAATGGTTCACAAAATAAGTCAATGACTTGTTGGTATAAGACACCTTGAATAAAATATTAAATTGTTATTTAAAGGCTCGTTAGTTTATTGATCGGCAATATATAAAACATACATTAAATACACACCTTAGATTTAATCTGTACATTAGAACACTATCTCGTCATTTGTTCATTAATTTTTTGCTAAACTTTCAACTACTTGGTACAGTGAGTCACTACTGTCAGCCAATGCCTTGTCTTTTTTTGGAAAGTGGAAACGTTTTATAGTAAAATCAAACTGTTTCTAATACTGACTGATTAGTGATTACACAGTGTTTCAAAAACATGATTTTTATATTTTATAGCGACATTCTTATCTGAATGTGCTAGTATAAACGTCTTAGGCATATAATGAATCAAAAAGAACACTTTCAATACATTTTATCATAGAAACTATTAAAACAACTACTCAGTCTAGGAGCAAGGAGCTGCATTGAATGAAATAAATGTCCTCAGTATTAGGGGCAAAAAAATATTGAGATTGAAAAAATATTAACTCACCAAAAAGGAAAATTTTCACACTTAAGAAATGATTTCCTCCAGTTTTTTGTATCGTAACTGGAGGAAATCATTTCTTGTGTGTGAAAATTTACCTTTTTGGCGAGTTAATATTTTTTTCAATCTTAATATATTTTTGCTTCTAATACTGAGGACACTGTTATTTATTCAATGCAATTCTTGCTCCTAGACTGAGTAGTTGTTTTAATAGTTTCTATGATAAAATGTATTGGAAGTGTTGTTTTTGATTCACTATATGCCTAAAATTTTTATACTAGCACATTCAGATAAGAATGTCAGTATACAATACAAAAATCTATAGGGATTTATTATTATTATCATGTTAGGTTTGAGAGAATGCTTTTGTAATACCCAATAATTATTTTATTATTTTTTTCTAGAAGTTCCTCCCTTGTATTAACTGAGGTTTTTAAGCGATTTATTTCAACTGATTCCAGAGGCAGGTCTATAGGATTAAAATTTGGTGAACGGGGTGGCCAAGCAACAGGCCGACTATGACCAATCCAACGATGACCATAAGTTTCATTTAAGCAAGCTCGGACATTGGCTGCAAAATACGGAGAGGTCCCATTATGTTGAAGCCATATTTTATTTCTTAGAAGTACATGAGCAATTCTAGCAAAATGTTTCATATGAAATGGAGTTAAGACTCGTGATCCGGTCCATTGAATAAAACAAGAGAGCCAATAATACACGACATTTTTTCTCTGAACTAAATTGTATAAAAATGTTAGAAAACCTCAATTTCTCATTAAGTCGACGTGTCGACAATATTTTTTTGTCTTCTTCAGGACTAAAGAGATATATAGTTTTAGTCCTGAAGAAGACAATAAATATTGTGGAAATGTCGATTTAATGAGAAATTGAGGTTTTCTTACATTTTTATCCAATTTAATTCCCGACAAAAAATTTCAACATATTGAGTCGTGGTGGACACGAAACTTTCATTGAATAATATCAATAAATCCAGCTCATATGTTAATTGAAAATTTAGATAGTGAAGTTGCTATTGGGGCGAGCGTAGATTCGACTTAATAAAATGGAAAAATTAGCTAACGGTAGTCGCAGTCATAATTTGATGGCAACCCAAGTGAAACTAGGCGACTTCCTCCCATCTTCTAGCGTATACGCAGAAGCTGGGTAAAAAAATTTGCTCATCGCAACGAATGGGAATACTCGCCAGTCCATGAATATAAGTTATGAAAATTAATAATACCCCTGCGAGTAAAAGATGCTTTATCGGTAAGAAGTACATATCGAGCAAAATTCCTATCGTTGTTTAATTTTCGTAAAAACGACTGATAAAATACTTCCTTGGGCCCGAAATACTTAGGTAACAATTCTTGGACGCTTGCAAAATGATATGGTTTTAATTGTTGCTTCTGTTGTGTTCGTAACACTGAAGACATCGAGATATTTCCTAACTCATTTGCAAAAATTCTCGCTGTATTGAAGATTGCTTCCCCTGAACAGTACGGAGATATTTTCTGCGCCTAGAATCCGCATTAAATGATTTCAGAAAGCCAGTTTCTCTTAAACGCCGAACAACATTCTGAAATATGCTTTGGTCTGGAATTCTTTGAGAAAATTTTCGATGACACAGCCGAAAAGTTTTTCTCAAAATTTGTTTTGTTTCTTCATAAAATAAATCAATGGCATATCAGTCAATTCACTCGAAGAACAAATAAAAAAGTAATTTTAAACTCAAAAAAGGAAAACGCAACAAACTAAACTATTATCAAATTCGAAAAGAAGTTGCTACAAAAAAAAACTGCAGAACACTCATGCTTCATTGACAGTGGCATTAGACCCTAGATTATTATATTTTGTTTAATTCATAGCATACTATGATTATTCCTTTGGTTACGTTTTTGGTTTGGATATTTTTATCTCGCATACTTGTGACTAGAGGCAAATTTTATTTAGCTCTTACATCGCCTCACAACTGCCATATAAGTAAAAAAAATCAGTAGCGTACATATTTTTGAAACACCCTGTATGGCGTGTTTTAAAGCAACGCGTAAAATCGATAAATTTCTTACAAGAAATTAAAAAAAGAAACAAGAACAAGTCTTTTAAATGCCACGGACTGAGATTTTATCAAGGCCATATTTTTGATTAAGTCATTTGCTAGAGGGTATTACTTTACATATAGTAGTGCAAAAATTGTCGATGGTTACAAAAGAAACATTTTGAGATAATTAAGTTCAAAGTTAGTAACAATATATTTCTCAAAATATTTCTCTACGAAAATATTTTACTTCTTATTAACTATCATTACTTTTAAAAAAAAAATACAGTTTTAATCAATTATTTCTTAAGATCTGTTATTCACTGGGCATATTTGCCTCATAACAATCTTTGATATTAGCAAGATGGTGCTCCTCCTCAGTATGCCACTAACGTTCACCAATACTTGGACCAAACTTTCCCAAATAGAGAGGAGAGAACCTGTGGCCTGCAAGGTCACCATACCTAATCTCACTCGACATTTTTGTGGAGTTATTTAAAGAGTAATAGAAGATATTGACGACTTAACAGAACAAGTTCGGCAAGAAACCTGTTTTATTCCGGCCAAGTGGTCAAAGGCTCACATTTCAAGTAACAACTTAGTTGATAATGCTGTAAGTTCTTAATCTAACCAAGAAAGTTCTACTAATTTTGATCTTAATTAACTTAAAATGTTTCTACATTTTTTACACTACAACTAAAAAATATGCTCAATTAAATGACAGAATCAAAGACAATGGCCAAAAAAATATCGCTGAGGTGATAACTTTGACCAATATGGCCCTAAAAAAATTAAAACGTCTCAGAACGTAACATTTAATAAACACCATCTAATATGTTTGAAAATTTTTTCGAAAAATTCACATTACGTTAAGGTCACGCTGTATATTTAAAAACTAGTTAGACGAGTACTGCCGTAGTTCTATTAACTTTATCTGTTTTTGGAATGGCGTAGTTCTGTTAAGTTTATCTATTTTTGGAACATTTGTGTTTTATTGGTTTACGATAATAGATGTCTATAAATAACTTGATTTTTTATGAAAATTATTGATTTATTTAAAACATGTATTTTTTTTATACACAAGTACGTATCCTTAATTGTATTATGATGATGATTAACTTCTGGTAGTCGTAATATTTTTGTTAAAGATATTTGATATTTTAAATCGAACTTTGGTACATCCAGTGGGCGGCTAAAATATGGAACAAGTTCATTTAAATTGAATTTTTTTTTCCTTTTGAAAAAATCTTCGACCAAGCCGATTTTAATTTATAAAAAAATTGACACATTTTTATATCAAATTCAATGACCGACCACCACTTGTTTCCCAATAATAATGTCTTCGACATTATTTTTAAATCGCAACACTATTTTTTTTCTTGAATTTGATAGATCCTTTAATTGTCAAAATGACAGCTTAAACATTTGGACACCTTAGATACGAAAATTTTTCAGCGAGACAATTAAAAATTAGAAAATCTAAATTTTATTATTAACAAAAAATAAATCAAAAACCCTGTTGCTAAACAAAGAAAATTATTAAATTTTTAATCAAGTGTTCGAACTGCCTCCTTATATTTTTACATATCAAGTAAAAATTCTGTTGCTACGCAAATAAAATTATCAAATTTAGTTTTTAAAGTGCCTTATATTTTTACACATCAAGTAAGTATAAATCAAACATTCCAAAAAAGTCAATTTTATACCAAATATATACATTCAACGCATTAGTTATTAGTTTTACAAAAATCTCATGAAATTTAATTAATACGGCACATTTAACAGACATTTAAATTTTTAATGGATGTGACCAGACTAAAACGCAGCAAGAGGTATGTAATTTATTTAATGCAAAATATTTAAATTGACCTATCAGCAAATCCAGTCAGTAAGATTCAGTGTAAATTTAGAGAAACACATGTTAAAGACAATCCAAAACCTGGCCGTGCGAAAGTTAGTAAAGATAATGAAGTTAGCGAACTAGTACTCGTGCAGGAGCTCAACTAGCATGACCTCGAGTGCAGACTGCAGTTTTGTGTAAATATGATGGATTTGTGCCACGCTAATCCACGTTTCCACCGCCAAATACTTTTTCGGATGAAACCATGTTTTGTCTAAATGGCTCAGTGAACCGACAAAATTGCAGGAATTAGAGAGGGGAAAATCCTCATTGGATGTTTGAGGCACATACTCAAAACTCGCAGAAATCAAATGTCCGGACAGGAATAGTCGACAATAAAATATTAAGTCCTTTCTTCTTTGAAGATACCCTCACAGGACGAAGTTATTTGGAATTTTGGCGAAATGACCTTGTACCCGCACTTGCAGACATATTCCCGAACGAGAATGATCCTGGCCTTCCAGATAATACTATCTGATATTAGCAAGACGTTGCATCTCGTATCTTACGCGTTATGTTTGCGATTTTCTGAACTACTGCTGTCCTAGAAGGTGGATTGGCTGACAATGGCCGATAGAACGGTCCCCAAGGTCCCCAGATGTTATACTCCTTGATAATTTGTATGGGGTTATTTAAAGTCAAAGGTCCATGTCAACAGGCAACAGGCCACCATAGAGGATAGAGATGAAATTAGCCAAGATGCCATTTAAAATGTACAAGAATTTATAAAAAAGGCTTGCCTATTGTAAAGCAACCGGTGGATAGCAGTTCGAGCACTTAATTTAATAATTTTGTTTGGTTGGCATGAAAATTTTTTCGAATTTAACGGATTTGTTAAATACTTTAGTTGTCATTGTATACTGTACAGCAGCATTAATAAGAGTGTAACTAAAATTTAAAAATTATGTCTAGGATACCTCATGAAATGAATGAAGATCTGTAAATGCAAAACTTTTGAAGTAATCATGTGCAATTTTCACGATTTTACAAATGAAATGGGTGAATAAAAGACACCAACTCTCTTAGATATCCCTAATGACTCTCACCATTGCAGAGTGGTTCCCTCCATATGATAAATAAATATAGTTTAAAAAAAATAAAAAACACGGTTTTAAAGCACATCAAACTAAAAAGTGAAAAATAATTATTAATATAAACTGAAAACAATAATGAACGAAAAATACTAGTATTACTGTGAAAAAAAGCGTGGGTTGCTCGATATACGAAAAATATGGCACAAAGCGCCCCACGCTTTTTTCACAATAATACTAGTATTTTTCATTCATTATTGTTTTCAGTTTATATTAATAATTATTTTTCACTTTTTAGTTTGATGTGCTTTAAAAGCGTGTTTTTTAGTTTTTTTAAACTATTTTATTTTTCACTTTTTAGTTTGATGTGCTATGAAAGCGTGTTTTGTAGTTTTTTTAAATTATATTTATATTGCTTATTGATGCTGATATTATAACATATTACGATCCAACAGATATTTCTGAAAAAAAAAATTTTTTTATTTCAGCCGTGGGATTTGAACTCACGCCCAAGGAGTCCGTCGTTTCGCGTCGACTAAGACTTGCCCGCTCTGTCAACGACCGACCTGACAGTCACGGAATATACTTACAATATTAAGCCTCTTGCTCTCACGCAGAGGATACGTGAGGAAAGGATTGGCGATCCTGATCAGGATAACGATATAAACTTATCAAATTATTGTATTGTTACCGGTTCTTCGTAAGTGTACAAAGTTTCAATTAAATCTGTCCGTTTAAAGTGGGTCAAAATCGAGTCCAAAGAGTCGGTTACAAACAAACAAGCAAACAAACATACAAGTGAAGCTAATAAAAGCGTGTTAAAAATAAAGAAAGTCATGTCATAATTCTTCATATTTTTTTATCGTCATAACACCTACTAAGCCTGAGCTTCCTGGAACTATAAATTAATTACAATTTTAATTTCAGTCATCAGAAATAAATGCATCGAACAAAGTAACCGCAGTCACTTACGTAAGTGCAACATAGAGTTCCCTATACTTGAGGGATTCTAGTGCAACCTAATTGTTCGTTAATTTATTCTCAGAAATTGGATGTTTGTGTCAAGCGTTTTACAAATGGAGATTCAGGAGCAAGGTATGTACAACATTTATAATAAATACATGTACCTGTTTGTGGGTCATTGTAGTTGTGGTTTGACTACTACGACAAGAAGTTTTTTTTAGATTCTTCACAATTTCTTTTAGTGTTTTAGTTACTAGTCGTTTATTGCTCCGAAACAAATTTTGCCCTATAGACAGCTTATACCTTTTTTAAAATTTTGAACGTGTTTTTCAACTGTTTTCAATTTTTCGAGTAATTTAAGTGCTACGTAGGCGTACACGTCATATAGTAAATGCCTACGCGCATGCTCCACGTGCTGTCTTTGCAAGTTATTGTATGTAATTTGATTGTTGGTTTACTTACTTATAATAATTAGATTTTTTTGTAATAGGTAATAGGCTATTAGTACGTGTTCCCACGTATGTATATTTTTTATACTTGGCTTAAATATTCTGGAAAAAAACTGACACGGATAGGATATGTGAATGTGAGTGCTACTTCACGCGGGTTCACATATTTTAGATTTTTCAAATTCTCCCTTCCTAACGTAATTCTTGTGTTCAGCGAGTCGTACATTGAAAGGTCTAGATGACTCATTTTTTGTACGAACTGGTTGTCAAATCTTAGAGACGAGGTAAGTAATCAAAATATCAGTATAACATGTCTCACGTGTCTATGGAAATATATAAACAGAAAACTGTCATGTTGACAGCTAAAAAAGACAATTTTTTGTCAAAGAAATTTTTTTAGTTTTGAGAACAGAATCAAGAGAGTATTCCGAAACGTCAACTTTTAATCATCTAAAATATTTGACATTTAAGTTTCCTTTTCAGATTAATATTTTTTTAGGTGCGAGACATTTTTGGATAAGAAAACATTTTTTTCAAGAATCAACCTCTGACATCCTTTTGGCGCAGAGATTTATTTAACAAAAAAAATTTTTTTAAATAATTTATAGGACAATGATAAATCTTTCATATTTCGATAGGATTCGCCATTTTCGTGAAAATCAACTTCACAAGTCTGAATGAATTGCAGGCTTCTTCTAGTATAATGAACATTATTTAGTAAACTTCCATTATTTAAACTAATATCTGTTAAAGATATTATCGTCGCAAAAATCAACTTAATGTTTAAACATTTTAAAAAAAAGGAGGCCAATTTTACATTTAACGAACTTGCAGGCATGCTTTTATTACTGGGCAAGTTCAAGCCTACTATACTTAACCTTTTCATTGCGGCAGCGGATTCAACCTACTTTACTGCCGTGCGGCTGCGGACACGATATGCGTGTTCAAACGTTTCCCGCATTGTACCGAAAGCGAATTAATACGGTTCCCGCAATCCCGCATTATTTCTACGATACCATAAGCCATAAGATACGCAAATTCTTGACAGGTAAGTAGGTGTTTTGTAAACAATAAGTTATTCACATAAAAAATGTATATACATACAAACAAAAGATAAAATATTTTCACAAATAAAAAATTAAAATCCCATCATATAAAAAATGTATATAAATAATACATGTATAATAAAAATAAATAAGATATTCCTCTGAACAATAAAGAACGTAAGTTTTATAAACAATAAATCGAAATCATAAAGTTCTTGCTCACTTAAGTTTTCACGGGACATTTTAAACACTGTTCTTTTCAAAAATCGGAATAACACTGACAGAACTGATTAATACTGTTCCTCTACTAGACGAATCTGATTACCGCCATCTAGCGCTTGGGTTAAAATTATTGTAATAAACTAAAGTTACATATCCTATGAACATAATATAATGTACGTATTCGTCCGTTTCTCGCAATTAACCATGGCTCCGGCCTCGCGTACATATCCGGTTCCCGCATAGTGATCACGAAATTTTCTGCGGATTTATACGGTTCCCGCAATTAAAAGGATAATATTAATTGTATTAGAAGAAACCTGCAATGCAATTAGACTTTCGAGTTGATTCTCACGAATGCTGTGAATCCTATCGAAATATGAAAGGTATATCATTTTCCTGTAATAATGATTTAAAAATCATATTTTAAAGTCAAATTTCCTATGTGATCACTGACCACTTACTTGAAAAGTAAATATAAATAAATATAAGATCTCGTTAAGATCCTAAACAAAATGTAATCCCTAAATTTTTAAAACGTATCTGTTATGGTTTCTGAATTACAGCACAAACAATATTATTTTCCTCCATCTTTGAAAGGATGTAACTCCATTAATATGTATTATTGACCAAATATTTATAAGTTTTCGTTTTATATTGAACCCATCTACTTGCTATATGAGTTTGGCTACATAATTTTAAAACATCCTGTACATGTTATTTTTTATTCCTTAGACTGCAAACAAGTAGGAGTGTAAAAAACAATGTCAAAAGTGAAAACTGATATAAGTATGACAGTACTGAAATTCTAATGCCTGGGGTATTTCCAAAGGGATAGAAATATATCAAATGAGTCAAACAGGCATTCAGATGTATTCGCGCGCCAATAACTTTGACTTCGACGATGACCGTGGATGGCAGGAGCCGAGGAGAACTGTCCCTCTTTACTCCTATCGCATCGCTGTTGGTATGGACCAACCTTGTAAGGAGTGGACATGCTCCACCGGTAACCCCGTCCGCTAATTCGAACGGTGTGGTCATTTTGGCAGGACTCCCCCGGTCCAGGCTTGTTGGACCCTACCAACTGGGGCCTTTCACTTTCGGCACTCCTGCTTTCATAGGTCTATACGTCGATAGCTCGCCGTCTACCTTAGGAGTCCGGCGTGGCATACCCTATCGAACGCCTTGACAATGTCCAGTAGATCACTCCGGTCGAGTGTGTTTTCCTGTAGACGAACTGCACAAAAATGTTGTTGCCGCGGCTATTACAAAAGGCGCGATTTAAGGCTTTTTGCAGCGAGATTCCATCACCCATGTCGAAATTCAGTTGTGACAAAATGAATGTTTTCTTAACCGCCTCTGAAGTCACCGAAGTAACCAACAGAAAATCCTAGGATTTTGTGTTAGGTAAGAGAGATGAGGCTCTACAATTTATTGTGGAGTCCGAACAGCATCTAGGGCATCGACAATTCCCTCTCCCATCTTATTCCGAAACAAATTACAATAAAATTTCTAACTTACTTCAGGATGGAATCGAACTATCGATATTCGGTGCCGAGTAAATAGCTATAGGCGCTTTACGCTCTCGGCTACCATGCCAAATTATATAACACATACTAAGTAATTTCCGCTCTGCATATTTCGTCACAATTTAGCCACATTAAGTCATTTGGTCGTTCGTAGGAACAAGGCATTTTCGCAATATGTCGCATCGCCAGAAGTATCAATACAGTAATGCAGAAAGAATTGGTACATTGGATGGTATGAATAAAAAGGAAGTATTTGCTAATACCACATATCAAACCTATGTGCTAATACTTCAAGTTTTAGCATTTTCTGCTGAGCATTTACTTTAGTACATTCTTAAGTGTTGAAGTAAATTTCAAAGCAGATAGGTACTGCACTTTCCGGAAGTTGCTACAATGAATGGTATTCTTACGGAAACTGTTGCAGGGTTTACTACAATATAGAGTACCTACTTAGTAGTAGTAGTAGGTACTGCTCAATTTTAACAAAAACTGCAATGTTTACTTCGACATGTGCAAATCTGTGTCATAGCAGCTTCACCTCAAAAACTATAATTGTAGGATTCTTGAACATGAATCAGACACAGCAAAGACATTTATAATTTAAGATATTACAATAATGAGTTTCACAAAACATAAAATTTTTGTTGCCATTCGTTTAGTTTAATTTTTTTCTTGCCATTTTTTTTTAATGTGTAGTATTTTTAATTTTGCTTTTCATGTTATTAATTTTTTTTAGAAATGCTCCGTTCATTTATTAAGGACTGTGCCTTTTGCAGCTTCAATAGCCGGTCATTCTTTTATGCAATATTATTCTAAAATCTTCTAGCATATTAACAATAATAGATGCTAATTGTAAGTCTTATTTTGCAGTTCTTCTTGTGTTATTCCTTCTCCAGAAGATATCTTATACAACTTATGTACCTTATTATTCTAAAAAAAATAATGACAGTATAGAATATAAAATGAATTAATCCCGGAGATCGAATTATTATTAACAATTTTAAATTTTTCTCAACTTGAAAGCAATGACCCCGGACAGGGTTGAATTGAATGCTATGCATTTTGAAGAATATACTACATAACAGAAGTAGATACTTCATATAATGAAGTATCTATTTCGTTGTGAAGAATTTTCTATATAAAGCTCAAGTAGGTAATATCGGAAGTAGTAAATATAACGAAGAGAATGCTGCTAACATTTGAAATATTAGCAAATACTTCGTTCTTACTCACACCACCCATTATTTTATAAATTAAAATTTTAGTACAGTTGTCTATTTATGACACTAATGCAAATATAGATAATCGCCTGTAATCAGAAACATATTCTAACGAAGTTGATAAATTCAAATGAGATCTAATAAATACCTTTGAATCAGCAACCAACCATTTAACAGTAATTGTAATTGACATTCCATTATGATTATTATTTTAATCGATAAAAATGTATTTATACCTCCAAGTACTGATCTTACAGCTAACTATTGAACAAAATAATAGGCGACCTTTTATATGCTACCATTAATAATTATATTCAGCGGCGGCTGCTTAGATGTCTCCCAAGGAGCCGCCTCGGAGATGTTGCAGTATTGTACTATCAAACAAATTGAAATAAATAAATAAATGACACAAATTTATATGGCGGGTTTACATGCAGCTAAAGTGAGCAGGGAATTGGGCAGCGCGAGTATGTAAACACGTCGCTCGCGCTGCCACTGCTCATGCCAGAGCGCTGTCGCTGCGGCAGTTTCTACGTCCTCCATACGCGTACCAGCTCTATGTAAACAGTCACTTGCTTCAAGGCTGCTATAGGGCAGGACAGCGGGCAGCGCGAGTAGCAGCGGCAGTGGCTGCATGTAAAGCTAGTAATACAATTATGATAAAATTTAGCCACAGGTCACATTCCATACGAAAGAACGCTTTTAATGCTATTTCTAAACAAAAAAAATTTAAAATGAACTAAGCATGTTATATGATATACTGTAATCGCAATCGCAATACGCGACATACCAATATTCTCTTCGTAATACACATATAATATATTAATACTGACGTAGTTTTCCACTAAACACCAAAATACTATATACTGCACTCGACGCGCATTTCGCCACTAAGATGGCATCATCTGGAGATGATTATAACTCAGATTTCCACAACACCAAAACACTATAAACTGCACTCGACGCGTATTTCGCCAACTAAGTTGGCATCATCTGGAGATGATTAAAACTCAGTTTTAAACATCTACACGTCAGTGTTATTTTCAAATCCAAGGTTCCAACCCACTCCAGGACATAATATATTGTAACGTACTTTAGAAATTTTTAAATAACAGCAATAGAAACTAACTGTACTAAATATAAAACTTATTATTAGAAATATGATAATTTGTATTGTTTAACACTGTTTCTTTTTTCAACATTGGCCTATTTCCTCTACCAAGGCCAATCTTCAACGCCAGGAGATAATCTCATCAGTGCTTGTGTAAACACTGGCACCCTTTAAAATGTTGCCGAACCCCATTGTCGCGAAGTAGGAATTTTTAACGTGCTCACATCGCAAATACACGGATCTCATAATTTTATATCTTTCGAAGTTTTAGATCCACTCATCCACTACGATTTGGTCCAGCAAGGATTTGAACCCCGGTTGTTTGGGACTCGTTAATACCTGTCACACCACCGAGTAAACAAAACACTGTTTTATACGAGGAAAAATTTTGTCGGGAAAATAATAGCTTATTTTCGGATTTGCTGATTGTTTTGGTGTTTGTAGAAATTACTTCAATGTCAGTATATTGATATTACTATTTAAGTTTAATAAGCGTAGATCCGATTTAACATACTCGTATTTCGATACGAAAGTTAAGCAACCATAGTCGCAGTCAGTTTTGAATGGGAACTCAAGTGAAATTCGACGACGCGTCCCGTCTTCTAACGGCTTGTGTAATAACGTTATACGCAGATGCTATGCCATCTTAGGCGAGGGTTGTGTAGGTGATATACCATCCTTCGGAGGGGATGTAAAGCAGTCAGTCCCTTGTCAATTAGATGTTAAGCAAGTAGAAAATCCTTAGTCCTCGATAGAGAATATTCGGCAAAATGTCCAGCTTGGGGGTAGTTAATCTCCTGGCGTGTGATTGGCTCGGTTAGCGGAAATACGCCGACGTTAAATTACTAAAGGAAGTTTTAATAGTAATATAATAAGGTATAAGAATTAAAACCGACCCATTGTAATGCAGTCTAGCGAACGGAGATAGAGGGCGCACGTACAACGTGCACCGAGAAGTAAGCCTATTAAAAGTTTTCTGAGATAGGTACGTTCCGTCAGGAAGTGCAAGCTTTTCAGTGGGTTTGTTTCTTGCACTTACTACGCCCAATCATTGATACTTTCATTAGTTTTACTATGCTTTTAGTGTGTCTTTATATACTTTATTAATTTTTTGTTTGTTTTTTAACATGGTATGATGGAAGCAGTAAAGAAAAAAGCAGATCACGTTTACTGTTACAAAAGGTGTAAAAATAAAAAGTACACTGGAACATTGGAACTTTATTTTTTTTCCTCGTGATTTTGAAAGGTAAGTAACTTTATCTGTGCAAAATATAAATTTCATATTAACACTAATCTTAATTACTGTTAAATTAAAGGGGTTACTCGATAACAAAATAATATGTACGCAGGTCATATTTATTGCATTTTCCATGCGTTTTCTGATGTTACAAAAAAATGCTCATGTTGTTTTTAGTAAGAATATTAGGGAGAATGCAAAACTAAATTTGTACTAAATTTAATTATTACCAATAACATCGATATATTGTTTTTATACAAAAAAAAATATTTTTTTTCAACGACTTTTTTTTATCTTAATTTATTTTGCTTTCACACCAAGTCATGTCAGTAGAATCGCTGTATATACAATTTTTCTGACATGGAGAAAAAGTCCTTTAAGAAAAAATATGAATATTTTACGCTCTTAAATTCATTAACAGAAATTTAAAAACTAGAAAACAAAACACAAAATTAATAATTTGGAGACATCATGAAGCATTTGTTTTTATACCTAGCTTTTTATTTTGTAACCTAAAAAATGTTTAGCATTCACTATTCAAATATTAGTAATAAAATATTTGGAATATTGTGTATGTTGTGTTAATTTGTCAAAAGAATCTATAGATTTTTTTATTTTAAAAATGCAAAGTGTCACTATTGAAGGTTGATTAATGATGCAAATGTACGCAGATAACCATAAACAACTGTTAGTGGACATTATATAAGAGGTAAGCCTTTGTAGGTTACACAATGTCCCTCACCGACGCCATTTAATAATAATATTCATTAATAATATCTAATATTCCCTAATTGTATCTTTCCTAAATTACTCTCACATTCAGTGTGTTTCATGACGTGGATTCTTTCTTACATTTAAAACATGCGGATTGTTCTAAAAAAACTTATTAATTTAGATCTGATAGAATTTATCTAAAATATAAAACAATTTATTGCAAATTTCACCTAGATATATCAAAACTTGACATGGATAACATTTGGCAGTACAATTTAATAATATGACACTATTCCGATCCCTTATTTTGGATCAGAGAATATGGAAACAGAAACGACTATTGCCAGCATGTTCCAATACAGAATTTATTCGCACTGAAACTTTTACTTTGTCAAGCATAAAAATACCCAAGGCACGGAATAGCTGAAAAGTTTTTCTTAGAATTTATGGAATCTGAACCGAACGGCAACAAAATAAAATGCTTATAGTAAAAGTAAAACATGTCTTCTCTTTTTTTTTTTTTTTGGAGAAACATACTAGTGTTTAATGTAATAAATATATTGTATTATGCTTATACATACATGCCGTTTTATATAGTGCCAATATTTAAATAAACATGAAAATTAGGAAACACAAAAAGCAACTGTGATTCATAGAAAACAAATATATGTCAGATATTTATTGATATTAAACGTTCAAAATAAATGTCTTATTGCAGCAAAATATTTATAGCACGGTCACGGTATAACTTTGTAAGTCAATTTACGACCTCAAGATATAGAAGCAGATATACAGCGTGTTCGGAGAGTACACGGCATAAATTTAGGAGCTGACTTTGACATAAAAAAAGTTGCTACGAATATGGACACGAAAATACTTCGTAATCTTAAGATACAGGATGTCAGAAGTAACTCTAAATAAATATAATTTAAAAAAACTAAAAAACACGCTTTTAAAGCACATCAAACTAAAAAGTGAAAAATAATTATTAATATAAACTGAAAACAATAATGAACGAAAAATGCTAGTATTATTGTGAAAAAAGCGTGGGTTGCTCGATATACGAAAAATATGGCACAAAGCTTTTTTTCACAATAATACTAGTATTTTTCGTTCATTATTGTTTTCAGTTTATATTAATAATTATTTTTCACTTTTTAGTTTGATGTGCTTTAAAACCGTGTTTTTTAGTTTTTTTAAACTATATTTATTTTTCACTTTTTAGTTTGATGTACTATGAAAGAGTGTTTTGTAGTTTTTTTAAACTATATTTATATTGCTTATTGATGCTGATATTATAACATATTACGATACAACAGATATTTCTGAAAAAAAAAATATTTTTTTATTTCAGCCATGGGATTTGAACTCACGCCCGAGGAGTCCGTCGTTTCGCGTCGACTAAGACTTGCCCGCTCGGCCAACGACCAAACTGAGAATCACGGAATATACTTACAATATTAAGCCTCTTGCTCTCACGCAGAGGATACGTGAGGAAAGGACTGGCGATCCTGATCAGGATAATGATATAAACTTATCAAATTATTGTATTGTTACCGGTTCTTCGTAAGTGTACAAAGTTTCAATTAAATCTGTCCGTTTAAAGTGGGTCAAAATCGAGTCCAAAGAGTCGGTTACAAACAAACAAACATACAAGTGAAGCTAATAAAAGCGTGTTAAAAACATTTTCTGTAGAGTATTACCCTTGAAAATGGAAGTAAAAAAAGAAATTTGGTACAGATTATCAGTAAATCTTCGAGTATCACTATATTATAATTTGGTACATAAAATTTCGCTTTCAGTGACATTAAAATTGGGCTCACGTGTAACTTTTTTTAGAATTGTCCATCATAGAAAATTGACAGTACTTTTTAAAGAGATTATCTCACAAATTATATCTATGGAAATTGGATAAAACGTACGATTTTCGAAGAAATCGATATAACAATTTTTTCTGCGTAGATCATTTATTTTACAATTAATAATAAGTCCAATCTCAAAGAACATAAAAAAGCATTTCGTTAGAAAAATAGGCTGAACTATAAATTCTTCGATAAAATGGTATCATTTGGGAGAATAATTACAAATTTAGTATTCCCCCTTGGCTCCAAAGGTTTGCGAAGTGCAAATAATCTGGTTTCTGAAAATACCTCGAAAACGACGAGAGTGAAATAGTGAAAACATAGTTATTATCTATCAAAAAGTTGATGAAATCCCTGACAAAACGATAAATCTCCAACCGCTATCGTAGTAGATTGCCTTGCTTGAATATTCGCCCAACAATGTGTAGAGTTCTGTTGACGGGTATATTCATTGTAATTTATCGAATTATACATTAAAAGAAACGAGTCAATCCCTGTTGAATTAACCAATTCAAAAATTCTGACCACTCTGATTTTGATAATTTTTGGTGCGATTGTTAGATCTATTGGTTGGATAAAAATTCTTCTTGATTCTTGAGATATATTTCTTTAAAAATCGTAAAAAACGAGAAAACTCAAGAAACACGAAATATCTGATTAACTGTATCTCTATAAAAGGTAAAACACCGAAACAAGTTTCTTGTTTTGGTACAGTTTGGAATAAAATTGTGCGCCCCGGTCCGAGTAAAGAATGGAATAATGACTAATGAGATAGTTAAAAAGTCAACCTAGTGGGGAGCTCTCACGGATTTTTGCATAGCAGCGTTGTGTGATATCGTCAGCAAGTCTTGAAGAGAGGAGTGTAGATTAAATTTTATTAGCACAGCCAATACGCGGCGTCGTATATCTATATCATTATTCCATCTCTACTCGGACCCGGGCGCACAATTAGCTCCCATACTATATACAAAGATTATGGTGATATAAACGTGAAGGTCAAGGCAAGGTCACAAACATTCAAAATCCTTTTTCTGAAAAGGTCGTTTTTGAAAATTATGAAAAAATTGTGTTTGCTATACATACTTTTTTCTACTTTTATGTCAGATTTAAAGATGGGACAAAGACGGTATCATGGTTGAAATGAATATTAAACTCCTATTGATATCGAATTTTTTTCATGGGTTGGTAAATGTGATATTTATCAACCCGTCAAAAAAAATCACGAAAGCTTAGTTTACGGTTTGCAATGTAGGTACTTAGTTAATAATTTAAACACTTGTTTTTTTGTTAAAAATTATGCCTTCGCTCCCCGTCGAACAAAAATTTTAATCAAAAAACAAAAATTAAAAATGATAAAATTTAGTTTAATATTTTTACTTAATTGACTCTTAAGTTGGAGGACTTTACTCGAATTTGTCTTAAATTTGCATTTATACCGAATGTAAATGAAACCTGGCTCACCCACTCTATTTTTATTGTTTACAGAAATAAATTGATGAAATTTTAATATGTTGTTATACACACAAAATTGCATTAGAAGACAGTATTTTCAACTTTTATGCGCTCATTTAAAAAAATTGCTTTGTTCGTATGCCTTATTTATATACAGGGGTATTCTCATAAGATTTTACCCCTTTTAACGTTTTTATTTTTCTGTCCTAGAAAAAAAATGGTAGACAAATGTAGGAAATTTTCTTATCATCTCAATTCATCGCATAAAAAATTGAGCATCTCATTTCAAAGATACAAACCAAACTTACTGTTTTTTTAAATAAAACACCCTTTATATTTTTAGATTTTTGAAATCGATGCGTCCTCCCGATTACAATGATATACATGTTGTATAGTTGCTCCAGAAGTTTGCGAATAATGCTTAATTTAACGAAAAGTTTTTTATTTTGCACAAAGTCAAGATTGACAAATGTGTTTTTGTTCTATATCAACATATTGACAGTTTGACATTTATTGTATGTTTTATTACTCGTACCCCATTACAGAAAAAATTACCTATTTTTTCTGTTAATAATAATAACCTTATATTTTTCTAATCCATTGTACTTTATTATAAGTAATACATATCCAACAGATTCCAATATCCTAAGCAGAAAATGTGGTCCTATTATGTCATTACCCAACAGACCAATCCACACTTTTACACTCCAACGCACTTGCTTATATGATTCTCTAATTTGATGTGGATTTTCGTAATTCCAGATATACAAGTTGTGCTGGTTAAACACCCCTTCCTGATTAAAATGGGACTATCACTTCAAAATACTTATTAAAAAGGTCTTCATTTGTATGTTAGCAATTTAAAAACCATCTGGAGAATTGTAAGCGCAACTCACTATCCCCAGGATGCAATTTTTGAACCTGCTGTAAGTGATAAGGATGCACATTTTCTCTTTGCATGAATCTGTGAATAGTACTACGACGATGGTGAGATTGGCTTCCAAGATCCTGGTACTTACAGACGGATCTTCTTTAATGTCGTGGAGTAATTGCTCTTCCTGTTGCCATGTTAGCTGTCTAGGACGACCAGCATGAATCATGTTAGGAGCCAAACATCCAGTTTCAAGTAGACGAACTTCAACAGCACTTATTGTTTTATGATCTGGGTGTCACCTAGTAGGAAAACGGTGGCGGTACAGACGCTCTGCGGCACAAGCATTATTATTACAAACTCCAAGTAGTTTAATCATATCTAAATATTCTTGATTGCTGTACCTTCTGGGCATTATAATAAGTATGAAAACTTAATTATTTACCGTTGTACGACAGTTTAAATTTGAAATATTTTATTGACATTGACACACAAAATGTCGTATTCTGTCTTCGTCAAGGGTGACTTGATTATAAACTATCTTTACCTGGATGCCTATTTCAAAAATTGATTTGCAAAATTACCTTCATTGCTATCTTTAAATGGCCATAATTTCGTAAGGTGTTCACCTTTACCGTGGACATCACGAACAATGTCTACTAAATTGGCTGTCTCTTCGTGGAACGCAAACGGTATTGGTAACAAAATTCCTTTTCTGATGAATTACATAACGAGGCATAAAGTAGACGTTACCCTTTTTAATGAAACGTTGACTCAATGTAATAAACTGCTGGTTCGGGGATATACCACCATTCGGAAAGACAGACAACAACAGAGGCGGCGGAGTGGCTATCATAGTCAGGTCGAGCATTGCACATACTCAACATTCTGTATGGAACACCACCATAGAGAACGTGAGTATAACGCTCGATGGCGGCACGCACATCACCGCAGTGTAAGCCTTCGAACAGCTTCACAGCGGGATAACAGAGGCACACCATCAACCCTCGACATAGTGATCAACAAGGGCATCAGTAACTCCACGCTACCGGTAGCATTGGAGCAACTATCATCATTTTTAAAATACGAAATATGAGGGAAGATGACAAAATTAAAGTTACTTCATTTCGATATGCATATTGGCAAAATTTTAGAAATTTTATCAACCAAAATCTAAATTTAAACAACAATATCGCCGATCAGAAATTTGAGGTGGAGACATTCACTAGGTTACTCCAGGAAGACAAACAAGGGGTTGCACATTTTAATACGAAATATGAATAAATTCCTTATTAATAGTACTAATAGATGGTACCACGGTACCAATATGGTTCCATTTGAAAAACTTTTTTTTTCCCAAAAACCATTTTGATGAACTTATTTGATCATAAATCACGTAATTTAGTATTTTTGACGGGATTTCGATTTTTCTAGCATTCCAAGGGTCATTTAGAATAAATCGGAACCGTCATGGCACACTAAATGGAAAACTAGAAATTATATTGTAAAAAATATTAACGTTTGAAATGTCACTTATTTGGTATTGTTGGATTCAGAAAATTATGCATAATTTAAAAAATGCAATAATATACAGGGCGTTCCATTTAAAAATCGAAAGTTAGTGTCATTTTCGGCGAAACCAGAGGTAAAAAAAATCACTTGTATGTCAAAAAGTGCTGTTTATATGTATATAAGATATCCCAAATTTCAATCAATTATCTTCAAAACTAAAGAAGGGGTTTACCGTGATCCTGTTACATCCGGCATATACTCCCTTATATTAGGTATAAGTAGAAAAGTGTGAACTTATTATAATGATTCATACACATACTAATAGATAGTTTCCTGTTTTATATACTCCAATATACATTAATATTTAAACTTTTAATGGGCGACTACACTTTTTTTATTGTTTTAATAACATCTACACAAAAATAGTTGACCCGTATTTTTCTTCTCTCTTTAATAACGTCTTATAATAAAAAAAATATATATAAACTTTAAACTCAATTTAAACGACCAGATATTGCCGCAAATTTTCAAGCTATTCTATTGGCTGTGACATGGATGCACGCATAAATATCCCAATTACGTCACTATACAACCAGTAATATGTGCTGTATGAAGTTTTACAATTAAACAAATAGTAGTTAGTTAAATTATGTTAAAATTATATTTGAGGGTCATATTATATTATCATATTCTTATTTTTTGTAATTTTCGTTGTTGTCCACTCGCCTGGTGCTCTCGGTAGCTGGCGACTCTGATTAGTCATATAAAATTTAGTTATTTTTTAAATATAAATGATTTATTTAAATAGACATATTTTTGTCGGTAATTTTTATGACAGTTTTTTATATTTATATATCTGCAATAGACTATATAGTGTGATCTACTTACTAAACGTGTCCATATTTTAAATCGAATTAGAAATTATTTGAAAAGTAAAAAAAAATCTTGGAATAAGTTGTAGAGTTTTCCTCAAAGTTATTTGCCGAGACTCAAAAATTAAAGTTCATTGCTTAATTAGGAAGGAGCGAACAAAACCTCATTTTTTTAAGTGGAACACCCTGTATATTTTTGTACTATCGATCGATTTCTTTCTGATTTCAACAATATATCACGTCATATTTTGTTTTCATTTTTTAGGCAAAATAAATATAAATATTATAAATATGTAGGAGTTACAAATACAAACATTATGTTATCCATTGCTGTTGATATCATTGTTATTTTATTGATTCTTTTATTTTGACAGTTGTCAAACATATGGACAATGATGTCATAGCCAACATAATAGTTTCGATTGTATTTGTAACTCCTGCATATTTATAATATTTATATTTATTTTGTCTAAAAAATCAAAGGGAAATATGAACAATATCATACAGGGTGTTCCATTTGAAAAATGAGGTTATGTTCACAACTTGCTAATTAAGCGATGAACTTTAATTTTTCAGTTTCATCAAAAAATTGTGAGAAAAACTCGCAACAACTTTTTCCAAGAAATATCTTTTCAAATAAGTTTTCCACATCGATTTTAAATATGGACACGTTAAGTTGATCACAATGTATATACACCAGAAGCATATGTATTACACAGCATAGTACATAAATAAACATTGCGAAACTTTTTTCTCGATTTTTGAGTTCAGGATCTGAAACGGATTTTTGTGCAATTACTTCCCCTGACGACTAATAAACGTTTTGTCCGCGTGCGTCATACACTTGAACATAATCAACGGCATCGTTGACTTTAGTGTTATTAAAATAAAGTTTTAATGATTATTATATACAATTAGGGGCAATTAAATCTACCTAAAGAAACGTCACCAAATGAATAAAAATGATACAAATTGTGGTTTCCAGCTACGTACAATTATTATTTGCTGGCTTTAATAGACTTTAACATCAATTGTATAGAAATTTTTCACTTGTAAAAAGCGGTAATTTGTCAAACTGTTAGTCTGATAACACCAACGTAGTATTCCACGAAACACTAATAAAGCACCATATACTGCACACAACGCGCGTTTCGCCAACCAAGTTGGCATCATCTGGAGACGATTAAAACTGAATGGCAGCTTTAATCATCTCCAGATGATGCCAACTTGGTTGGCGAAACGCGCGTCGAGTGCAGTATATGGTGTTTTGGTGTTTCGTGAAAAAGTGTTATCTTCCCATCAAAGGTTCCAACCCACTTCAGGACTGGTAGTCTTACGGATTATTCTATATCTAGTTAATTTTATTTTTTAATTTTAACGGCTAATATTATTCAAAATTTTCCGGAATGGAACGACTCTGCGATTATCGTTTTGATTATATTTAATAGTCTTTGATTTATACATAAGAATAATACTCTTAAGGTACGGTATATCTACGGCGTTTAGTGGCAGCGATTAGTTTAAACGCTCAAGTTGTTCTTAAGGTGCTTCCAGATTAAGCACACCGCGCAATCGCAAACTTTGGAGCAACATGCAGTTTGGACGGACGGCCGCTCCGTCCAAACAGCATGTTGCTGCAACGTATGCTAATGCACGCGCGGCGCGCTTGATTTCGAAGCGCCTTTATGCATCTTTGGTACGTTTGGTCTGTCAGTTGCAAAAAGTCGAATTGAAACGTTGCGACTCCAAGTTGAATTGGTCTACAGGCAAATTAATCGTGCGCGTTATTAGAATCTTCGACTTCTTGTGAAATTACAGATTTTATAATTGTTTTCTCGAAATGATCCATTTGATCATGTTCCAAAACATGAGAAAAGATGGGAATTTATCAGAGAAGAGGGTGAAAAGTTTAACACATGAAGTTCAGAAACATCCGGCATTGTACTATGCAAGTAATAAATATATTTGGAGTTTTTGTAATGTCGTTTTCAGTATGTCACGGTACCTTACTAAACTACATTCTTGAAAGCTTGAAATATTGATGAAATTTGCGTTCATCTTCAATTAAATGCCTTGTGACTAATATATTATGACATTTTTGTTTTCTATGTGAAAATATTTTATTTGTTCACCAAGCGATTTCGATTAAATTCCCCCATCTTCTTCAGCTAATAATATATTTGCTAGTACAAAAATGTAACAATTTTACTTGCAGTAATTCTTTACCAGAGTAGGAATATATTTCATTGTAAAATGGATACGTAAAAATTGATTATAAAACTTTGAAAGACTGAAAAGTGTTAAACAAAAAATAATTAAATTTTTTTTTTAATTTTGCAGTTTTTTCTTGTCCCGGTACTTAATAGGCTAATTTTTTATTCTAGTTAATGTTCTTTTAATATTTTTATTTTTCTATTTAAGGGGGCTAATCGAACCAGTGTTTGTAAGGTAATTTTTCAAAATTTATTTCTTCCATACGGTTTGGTCAAATTACACCAAATTTGGAGGATCAGTAGTTGAAAGTGTACTAGAGGGTACATGTATATCTATTTTAATTAATTTTCACTTTATGAAGGGAAAATTTATACTATAAATATAAGTGAAATTTGAACGTGATTAGCTCCTGAATTATGACATCCTTCGGTAAAATTCATACATGTCTTCTAGAATGAATCTTCATAATTATGCTCAGCAAGTTTCAAACTTTTATTCCCTACGATTTGGTTAAAATGAATTTTCTAAATAAGTATCTCTGTCATTACAAATGGAGCAAGGAAGTGTTACCACTAGCGGGAATCGCACCTCAATGAAGTCGGTGAATAAAACGTCCAGTGAAGGTATAATCAAGAGCAAAATTATTCAGCGGCGCATGTATAAAAACTTTCTAGAGAGTGACACAGCTATCCGAAGCTTTTTCCCGACTAGGCCCCTTAAATAAAACTAGTATTTGATGTTATACACTTACGAACAATATCCCTTTGTATTTTTTTTTTTAAGAGGGATAACTATTACTCGCTCCACATTTTCATTTCTTCCGACTTCTTTAATATTTTATTCGCATATGGCATAGGTTGAATAGAGAACTGAGAACTCTATCGAAAACTTATAAAAAATTTATATGGTTTCATTTAAAAACTAAAATCTCAATGGTCATCATGTAAACTGTGATTACGTCAGTTTTAAAGTTTCTATACACCAAAAGATATGGGTTAATGAAATTAAAAATCAACGTGTCCGAATTTTCTTTCGAAAACCTTGTTATCAACGGAGAAAATGAATTTATGCTATATCTTTGTTACACTTATTTAAATTTACAATAGCATTTTATGCAAATAACGGTAAAATGTTAAGATAAATATACTCGTTATATCCCGAGTGCATCAAGTTTAATCGGTTAAACTGTGTACGTCACAATTTTAAAAATGTTGCTTAGCAAATGACTTAAGTGTATAATGATTTGATAAAATCCCGAGACTGTAGGTTGAGGGATTTTATCTAAAATTATATACATGAAAGCATTTGCTCAAAAGCAAAATTTTAAAAATTGTGTGACGTATACAGTTTAAATGATTAAAATTGATGCACGAGGGATATATGTAAAGATTATTTCCAGAATAGAAATCGTTATAGTCAATAAAATGCACAGTTTTTATTTTATTAATTTTTATTTATTTCATAACAATTATAAAGTACAAATTACATTGACTCGTTTTTTTTTTTATAAAGAGACAATTTAAATTAATTATTTTTTCGTTGCGTTAGTACAATTGATAAAAAAAATTATATTTCTGATATACAATTGCTTGTTTTTTTTCATTAATATTTTGAATAGTAGTATGTTCTGATGTTGCCTTAGAAGTGCTTGGTTCATTTTGTATTCATTTGGATTACATCTTAATTTATTTATCACGTTTAAATGATGTAAGGCATCTATTTGCAAATACGGTTTTATGGAATTTGCATTTCCATGGCCGGTTATTTTGATAAGCTCTTGCTCCTGTGTTCCATTGTTTATTAAGTTACTGACAGCTGTGGCTCGATTGGAATGATTTAGTTATTTTTACAGTTGTTGTATCTAAACCGATTTTTGCAGCTGATTCCTTTGTCCATTTGGACAGTTCATTTCTTCCAATCGGTGAATTTTTGTACCAATAGGAATTTTCGTATTTATTCCAGTACCTATTGCATGTCAGAAATAAACGAATTGTTGTAATATTGGAACCTCTCTTTGATAATACTTGTTATATAGCCTTACAGGACATAGATCGGTATTAGTTTCATTAGGCGTTAACCATTTAATATCGGCGCATTTCTTGTCACCACCTTGTGTGGTGTTACTGATCACAGAGTTATATTCTAATCGTCCTAAAATGGCAAAAAAGACTTAGTTAAACAGTTGCAAATAAAAAGTGAGCCGTTTTTTACCTGTTGTCTGTCCTCTGTTATCCATTTCTTCATTAAAGTGATTTGTTACGCAATTTGCAGCTTCTCCGCCTCTCCAAGCGATCTCAACTGCGATAATATGGAAAAGTTCTTTTTGCAGTCCTTCAGGAGTGTTTTCATTCCAAAGCATTATCATTTTTTTATAATCTTCTGAACCTAACGCAACTGAAGAGGCTTTCCTTTTCTTGATATTTTTCTGTAAATATCTTCTTTTAGAATTACGAGCATCCCTAGCACACTTAAATTGAATATCCCCCCTAATGGATCGAAAAATGACGTTGTATTTTAAAAAATACACTTCCTGAAACATTATTGCAGTTATGTTCCACATGGTTTTTATCACATTTTCCTTATAATCTTTACCATTTCTCCGTCTCATATTGAAAGCCCAGTCAACGCAATATAATCTATGGTGTATTGGTATCCTGTTTCATTACAAAAATCAGTAAATTGGCCCCATACCGATTTGTGCTTTTTTATTGTTAATAGAAATTCTTAATAGGATTTCTTTGTCAACTTCGAAAAGTGAAACATTTCCGAAACGAGTACTTTCTTTATTTACTTCCATTTGATGGTGTAGGTAAGTATAAATGACAATTCAAAATATCAGAATTGTTAAGTCGGTGAGTATCGCATAGCGACGACCGGCCAAAGCTTACTTTACATGTCAAAAATAAATGAACCGATTATTTTTGCAAAATAATCACTTATTTAAACAAGTCACGTGGTACAATTTAATGTTCTTTATATGTTAGATTTATGATGAGGGAAATAATCTATGAAATGCAGCCGAGAACTAATCGTGTATATGCAATGAGAAATATTATTATGCAGTTTTCTCTGTGTGATAATTTTTTATAATACGCACTCATAGTTCACTCGTTTTTATTAATTAATTATAATTAATAATAATTATTTACTTGTGTTTGCAACAATCAGGACTGATAATTGATAAAACAAGAAAGGAATCATTTTAGTTCAGTTTTATTTATAAATAACATCTACTTACAATGCGACACGATAATAGAGAATACATTTATAGTTATTAACGATAAAATTTTGATTATGGAATTTTTTACGAAACGAGTTTGATTGTCAGAACGAGGCAATGAACCGAGTTCTGCGGCACTCAAACAAGTTTCGTAAAGTCATAATCAAATGTGTATTGTTAAATATTTTATCTTCGTCGGTGAAAATAATGAGTTTCCATTTTATTATTATACAGGGTATAAGGTAAGACTGACTAACTGACACAGGGCGATAGAGGACCTCAATACGCATCGATTTGACCCTCATTTGTGTTATGCGAAATTTGTTAGTTTAGGAGTTTTTTAGATATTCGTATATTTTCAACTAAACTCTGGTTTTGCCCACAAATTTCGTCATTCTGGCTTAACTATTAGTACTAGCGTCATGGTTTTTTTATGAACGTATTCTAATAGTGGACAAAAAAAAGATCTTAAAACTTTATTAAAACAAAAATTATTCCTTAACTTTACTAGATTCTAACGAAAAATAAAAAAGATAGGAAAAAAAAATTAGCTACCAACTTAAAAAGGTCTGTACTTTACTGGTAATCAACCTGACAAATTCCATTCAGGTAGCCCATGCCTTCACGAAAATTTTAAATCCTGTGCAAAGTGTAAAAGGCGAAAATCCCACTTTATAATTAAGAAGTAGAAGGTATCACGGGTGAGGCCTGCACAAAGGATGCAAACCGTGGACACAAGTTTCAGACTTATGGTCCTCATCCGAAGAGTCTTGTTAAGTTAAAACGATAGACACAACTTAGCACGACACAAACAACCACTGACAGGCAGCCAGTCACTCATTTATTTTGTGATTGAAATTGAAAGACCCCGTGTTTACAGGGCGACAAACGTTAAAAATAAATATGCAATATTAAAGCTACTAACTACCTGATTAATTACATTAGATGATTAAATAACCCCCATTTTCTCGAATACACAACCGCATTAAATATCAACACTAATATCTCGAAAACTATTCATATTAGGACATAACCTTTGTTAAAAATTTAAACTTTATTCCTCATATATCGGAAGTCCTTAGAAAATGTTTCTGCTATTTTAAATAGATTTCAAGTTTTAGAAATATCCTTGATAGGACCACTAAACTTCTATGTGAGTGCTTGGTCTTATATGTCAACTACTGTGATGATGTTCATGGGCTTTGCTTAAGATCAGAAGCAAACAAACTTCAAAAAATCCAGAATATCTGTATTAGATCTGTTACAAATAATTTTATCCACGAGCATATAACACCACATATCAGGGAGTTAGAACTACTAAAAATAAATGAGAGGCGCTTCCTACATGTCACCTTACTATTAAAATGTCACCTAACGCAAAAACCTATGTATGTATCTCTTTGACAAACTAATTGCGAGAAATGTTATGCATAACCAAAATTTGAGACATACAAACGACCAATTGCAGCAATATCAAACATTTAGATCATCTTTTACTTACCTATCGACTTATATCTATAATAATCTACCTCCACAGCTACACAACAAATCAACAAATGCATTAAAACATCAACTTAAAACTCTGATTTTGAACGACGAATTACACATAAATTTAAAATTGTTTTAGACGGTGATAAAAACGTAGACATCATATAATGTTCTATTAGATATTATATATACATATACTGTAGATATACATAAACTAGATATACGTTAGATATACATATACAGGGTGGTCCGAAGTTTACCTGACAATCTTCGACACGTGATAGAGGGACTTAAAATAAGCCGAAAAGTTCCTATCAACTTACATCCTTAGGGGATTGCTAAAGTTTTGTGAAAAACAAACAATTTTTTTAATAACTCTAAAATTACGAAAGCTATCGACTTGAAGTTTTAGAGGCGGTGATGATTTTTAAGTCTCTATTGTTTCATAAAATCTTATCTTTCTATTGCCTCCAGTGGCGCCGCCAGAGGGTGGGGGAGATGAATTTTTCGCCGAAACTATGTTACGCCACTGTTTTGTGCAGTTGATTTTGAGATTGTTCGATTCAGTGTTCAATTTGGAAGAGAGAAGGTATCTTTTAGTTTTTTCGTACAACGCTTACTTTTCGAGTAAAACGGCTATTTCTGCTTTCTCTACTAAAACAGTAAAACCTTTCCTACATTAATGATAAAATTAATAATCCTAGTTGCCTTTGGTAAACAATGAAACAGTGTTGTCAGTCAATGTTTGACCTGTCAAAACTAGTGTTAGTGTTGTGTACCAAGCTACAAGATGCAAAGATTGTTCAGCAATGAAGAGTATGCTGATATTCATTTTATTTATGGGTTTTGTGATGGCAATGCTCAACAGGCAGTTCGAGAATACCGAAGGAGGTATCCAAATAGGAGACGACCAAATGCTCAAGTTTTTACAGACAGCCATCGTAATTTTTGCGAAAGGGGATTGCGAGATAACCGACAAAATAGAAATGAAGATCGAAGAAATATTGGAAGAAATGGAAACGGAAGAATTCTTAGAGCTTTTGGCGAAAATCCAAGTTTAAGTTCTCACAAGGCAGCACAACAATTAGGAACATCCAAGTCTAAAGTGCCACGAGTATTACATCGAGACCACAGAAAAGCGTATCATTTATATCCCGTACAAAATTTACATCCCGGTGATACAGAGAAGCGTTTAAATTTTTGTCGTTGGCTAATTAACTCTGTAAGGGGGAATCCCGAATTCTTAAGAAAAATATTATGGACCGATGAGGCGACGCGCGACGTTTACCAGAGCTGGAGTAGTGAATCACCATAATATGCATGTTTGGGCACACGCAAATCCTCACCAAACCCGCCTTCGATCATTTCAAAATGAATTTAGTGTAAATGTTTGGTTGGGTATTATTGGCAACAACATTTGTGGCCCACACTTCTTGCCGCCTAGGCTAAATGCAGAATTGTTTCGGGATTTCCTCACTCATGACCTTCTCGAAATAATGGGAGATGTCCCCTTGATGTACGAAATTAAAGTTGGATACAGTTAGATGGAGCACCGGCGCATTTTGGACGGGTGGTGCGCGAATGGTTGGACGCTAATTATCCTGAGAGATGGATAGGTCGTGTGGGAAACAATTATAACCTCCAGGAGAATATTGTAAGAGGTCCGGTGTCCTGGCCACCAAGATCACCTGACCTCACGCCTTTAGACTTTTATATGTGGGGTTATTTAAAAGAAAAAGTTTATGCTACACCGGTGACAACGCGAGATCAGCTACTTGAGCGTATCCAACAAGCTTGCAACGAGATGAGGGAAAATCATCATCAAGTATCCGCCGCTGTCAATTCCACAATTCAGAGGTGTCACAAATGTATTGAAGTATGGGCTCCAATTTGAGCAACTTCTTTAATTTCCTGTGTTTCACTGTTTGGTAATGAGTTTTATTTATGTTCTTAGTTTTTACATAAATTCTGTAATTTATGAAATAAATGATAAACTTTCAATAAAGTTTAGTCATGAAAATGCTTTTTACTATTTTACTCGAAAAGTAAGTGTTGTACGAAAAAACTAAAAGATAACTTCCACATTGAACACTGAATCGAACAATCTCCAAATCAACTGCAGAAAACAGTGGCGTAACATAGTTTCGGCGAAAAATTCATCTCCCTCACCCCCTGGCGGCGCCACTGGAGGCAATACAAAGATAAGATTTCATGAAACAATAGAGACTTAAAAATCATCATCGCTCCTAAAACTTCAAGTCGATAGCTTTCGCAATTTTAGAGTTATTAAAAAAATTGTTTGTTTTTCACAAGACTTTAACATCCTGTATCTTTGTTAGCAATCCCCTAAGGATGTAAGTAGATAGGAACTTTTCGGCTTATTTTAAGTCTCTCTATCACGTGTTGAAGTTTGTCAGGTAAACCTCGGACAACCCTGTATATTGGAATGTACTATCATATACTGGATAAAATCATGTTAGATATTATACATAATGGGTGATCCAATTCGAGTTTCCTATATTAGGAACACTGTAAATTTGACAGCTGTCAATATAGATGCGTGTTTTAAATATCTAATGTTAGTTTGAAACAACACATTTACGAAATGGATCGTTTAACCACCGCTCAACGCATTAAAATTGTTCAATTATTCTACGAAAATAACAATTCTGTACGAACTGTGTATCGTCGTTTACGGGAAGATTATGGTCCATTTAATCGTTCTACTGAGCGAACAATTCGCAACGTAGTCAACAAATTTGAGGAAACCGGGAGCATTGGAGATAGGGTAAACCGTGTGCATCTTCGTGGTGCACGTTCGGCCGAGAATATTGCTAGTGTGAGTGATAGTGTAGCCGAAGATCCAGAATTATCGATTTGGACCTTTCTTATGGCTCTCTGTGGCGCATTTTGCATAAGGACTTGCACCTACACCCATATAAAATTCAATTAACACAAGAAATAAAGGCTAGAGATCATGGGTAGCGAAGACTTTATGCAGATTGGGTGTTAGGGCAACAGGAAATTGATCCTGATTTCGTAAAGAACATTTTCTTCTCTGATGAGGCACATTTCCAACTCTTTGGATGTGTAAATAAACAAGATTTCCGCATATGGGGCGAAGAAAATCCTCACGTAATACACGAGACACCTTTGCATGCCCAAAAAATAACAGTGTGGTGCGCATTGTGGTCAGGCGGCGTAATTGGACCTTACTTTTTTGAAGACGATGAAGGTCAGACAGTAACAGTAAACGGCGAGCGCTATAGGCGCATGATACCGATTATTTTTGGCACGAAATCAAAGATATTGATGTGGCAGACATGTGGTTTCAGCAAGACGGTGCCACTTGCCACACATCGCGTGCAACGTTAAATGTTTTGCGAGGAAAGTTCATGGATCGCATTATTTCACTTCACGGTGAAGTCAACTGGCCGCCAAGATCCTGCGATTTAACGCCGTTGGATTTTTTTTCTGGGGTTTTCTTAAGAGTCACGTCTATGCCAACAAACCTGCAACGTTGGAGCACTTAAAAACCAACATCCGCCAAGTTATAGCCGAGATAACCTCCGAAACTTACGAAAAAGTCATCAAAATTACCTCGATCGAATCAACTGCTGCAGAAGGTTCAGAGGCGGCCATTTGACTGACATAATTTTTCATAATTAATGAATTATACCAGATATTTGATTACTACAAAAATAAATAAGATAATGTTACATTTCGTGTGTTTTTTCTTAAATAAAATTTCGGAAACTCGAATTGGATCACCCATTATATCTTGAGAAAGAAAAAAACATTGATCAGAAAATTCGGCTGTGGGCATAAACGGCCAGGATCTATTTAAAGAAAATATTTTCAAAATGGTGGCATTTCCGGATATACTGGAAGTTGACCTCAACTTCGTTATTTTAAATATATTTAATTTTTTTTTATTCTACGTAAACATCTGAGGTTCTTTTATTAAAGGTCCCCTATGCTTAAAATTAATATTTTTTTGAGATTTTTTTTTCGAAAATTTTGACAGAAAGGATACAAAACATAAAAATTAACGGTTAACAGTAAGTAAGACGTTGAAATTTGTATGCAGGTAAGACAGAGTATTTAGGTAACCTATCGTGTAAAAAAAAATTCAAATTTTCCTACAATAAAGATTCTAGACTCCGTCGACTGGTGTATTTAAATAGGTAGCATGTTATTTAAGAAAAATTACTTTTTGCCATTTTTGTGTACTTGACAGATGACGTCATCTAGAATCTTGTAAGAAAATTTGAAATTTTTTTTACATGATAGCTAACCTCAATACTCTCTCTTACCTGCATAAAAATTTCAACGTCTTATTGTTAACCATTAATGAGATATTAATTTTAATGTTATGTACCTTCTCTGCTAAAATTAGGAAAAAAATTATATCGAAAAATATTATCTTTAGGCATAGGGAACCTTTAACAATAGAACCTCAGAATCTTACGTAGAATAAAAAAAATTAAAAATAGGGTCATTCCATTATTTAAAATAACGATATACCCGGAAAAGCCACCATTTTGAAAATACGTTTTTTCCTTCTCCAAATACTTCTAATGGGCGCTCAAAAAAAATTACCCTGTATACTATATCAATGGTATCCTAGGTTAGTAATTTTGATATCAGTGTACCAATACTGTACCACTAACCTTTTATGTTAAATTGCTTTTATTTTACTTCCGTGGCCACCGATGCCTCACGGGAGTCGCGCCGACGTATTAACTACATCCACTCCTCACATCCCGCAGGGTTAGTTACTTGCCTCCTCGCATGATGTCAAATACGAGACCGAGTTCATCTGCGGCTCTTTTTGCTGCCTTGAACAATCCTGCTCCCACTCCTATAGTTTCGTGATGTTTTACAAACCGTAAGAGGGGATCTGGGCTCTTGAGGATGTTCCATGCCATACTCAGTACTACCCTGCCATGCGTACACTCCAGGGTCGAGAGTCCTACACCCCCCCCCCCCCCGATGACGTAGGAGGTACACACGAGGAACGGACGATCTAGGATGAATACTTCTGTGATTATTCATCATCTTGGGGGTATCTCTGTCTAACTGGCGCAGCTCATCTATCATCCACTTTACTACTCCCAATGAGCAGAGCAGAACCGGAACGGCAAACACCTTGTTCTTCCCCGAATGTTCGGAAAACCAAATCTTTCGGAGGCGGTATCTGTACTTGCCGCGGAGAGAATCCTGTATTTGTGTTACATGTGTGGCTTTGCTGCACACCCAGATATGTATAGGTCTCTCCGGCATCAAGATGTTTTAGCATACTTCCGTCTGCGAGCTGCACATCTTCAGAGAATTCCCCGCATCGTTCACTCTTAAGGTGGACGAGTGCACATTTGTCCAACCCGAACTCCATACCAATTTCCCGCGTGTATTTCTTATACACCCTAAGAGCATTTTGTAGTTCGCGCTCTCCGAAGGCATAAAGTTTAAGGTCGTCCATATAAAATAGATGGTTGTAACAAACGCTTTTGAATATGCAGTAATAGGCTCATAATGCGCACGCCTCGACTCTCCCCCCTTTACACCTCTCAGGATGGCTAGGCCGGGGTCGGCTACGAGTCTAGGATCCTCACGCAAGTGTCTAAGGTGAACTGATCCTGCACTGAATGTCGATGCTGTTTATGCTAAGACTAAATGCATGCGCTATCTCTGTCACTTCTTAGGTCATATTCAAAAGTAGATGTTAGAATGTGTATAAACAAACACATAGCTCTACAGTGAAATCCCATGAGTCGTTCAACTGTGTGCGTGTTTGATAGCAAGCGAATAATACGGATTGCGCTATTTGAGAAACCTTATTAGTCGGCTATTAAAAAAATGTGGTTGTCTTTTAACTTTATTTTATTCAAATATTGTGCAAAATTGTATACGTTTTTACTTCTTTGTTGCTATTAAAAATTAGAACTGCAACAAAACTCTTTATTTTTGTTTTTCACGGGCTGGGGTTGACTGATGCAATTAATGACAATGTGCGACAAAACAGATGTTTATTTGAGCTTGTGGGTAGTTTCACAAATCTAGATAATAAAATACAAAAAAATATAAGTGCCGCGAACCTAAAAGTAAATAGTATTAATAGAAAGACAAACAACAATCAAAATATGGTTTAACATGTAACATTTAAAAGAGTAAGGATAGAAATGGCCGGAAAGTACATTTTATGACAGTCATCGGGTAACTTGAACTCGATAAATTACTTTTACAATGCTTTACAGATTAAACTTACCTAGACCAAGGCAAGAGTGTAAAAATTATTTTAGGCTGCTTTGCTTCAACCTTCAAAGGTTCTAAACTATGTAAGTTCTGAAACACTGTTCTGGCTAGAAGCGTTGAGTCAAAAGAAAAGGTAAGACGTTTCCATCGTACTTTATAAGGTGAGAAAAAAAAAAACGAGGAAAAAACACAAAAAAAAGCAAAAAGTTACAGAGAACCGACGCCATTTATCCGGTAAACTGTCAAAAACAAATGTAAGCCACCCCAACCACAATATCATGTACTAATGATCCCATACCTAGTAAGGCAAAGTACTTTTGATACATCAACCCGCGTTGAAATGTTTTGTAACAGTACAACGGCAATAAAGCTTTCAAAGATATTAGACAGTTTTCTTAAGTTTTGTCAAAGTTTGGTTTTTGACACTTGTTTCACAAATGTGATTCAATAATACTAATTATTATATACAATTTTTGATGTCCGACATAAAATAGTATTTTATCATTCTGCATATTGATATTTAATTTAAAAAATCTTGCCAGCTTAATTAAATCAATCAGTGCTATCATTCGTAGATAGAGCTATCCTTAATAACTACACATGCATCATTGGCTTTAGTTCCAAGAAAAAACCGTTCTATGAAATGCTGAAATATCGTTTTAAATGATCAGGCTTGGTAAGTCTCAAACTTTTGATTAAGACGTTGCGAAGGAAATTATCGACGGAAGTTTGTAACATGCCCATCAATTAACCAATTTCCCATAATAGCTATATAGTCTTCATTAAGCTCTACAATACTCGGCTTTCTGGACAAGCTGTAGAATCAATCAGGTGAAAGAATGTTTAAATTCAGATAGTTGGGTTTTAACCTGTAGAACAGTGTATAAATAAATAAATAACCATTTTTTAAGATCTAGGCTACGCGTCGCTTCACCAGAACAACAATGGAACAACAAAATATAATGAATGGAGAAAAATGCGTGTAAAGATTGAGTTTTTAGAACTTGCCATAAAAGTCATATCATATAAATAAGAATATCACGTTGAAATTTTAAATATAGGTAACATAACAATGGATGTAAATTTTTCTTAAGATGTCTCACTCTATTGCACAGACATTATGTCCCACTATTTTACTAATATTTAAAGGTACTTATAACCTTTAAGAGCCCATACTTGGGATACGTCATTTTTTTATTAATTAGAATAAAAATGTTAAGGTGTCTCAGTATATCGTGCGGTTACTAAATATGTAAAAATGTCATTATATTGAAACTATTTATAGATTCTTGTGAATGCCTTTTACAGAATTCAGATTTTTTTTTTTGAGAAAATGGCCGCGGGAGTTTTAAGTGGGACACCCTGTATACAGGACTCTATTTGAAATTACAAATGTCTTATATGTATCTGAAAATCGGCCATTTTGTTTCCGATATATCCGGTTGTCACAACAAAATTAAAATACCATAAAAAACTGGCATTAAACTGCGAAAACCCCACCTCGAGTTTTTTTTGTTCCAGAATTATTCAAGATCAAAATAGGTCAAAATACAACTGACCACCCTGTATCTTTGGGAATGGTTCAACGTTTTTCGAAAAATTTGTTACATGAGTTGCATTGATTAATCCTAACGTTCGATAAGGTTTTTAAATAATGCATAGTCGGCGTTTGTTACTTGGATCCATCATTAAGTTTAAGCTGTATTTTTCGACTTATTTGGATTATGTGTTAAATACATACTTACCGAATTATATAGCAACATCTTGTGTCGTTTCGATGACATCGAAAAAGTGAAAATTTTTGTATCAAATTTGAATGCACCTTGCAGTTGCTTTTGTAAAAAAAATTACTTATCTTTTCGTCATTATTTGTCCCCGAGAATCTACCATATCAATTTAACACCATATTATTTACAAAACACCCTGTGTAAATATTACAACTAGGTTTATATTAAAAACTGTTTCCCAGTGATAAAGAAAATTAGTACGTTAGTGGATTCAACATGACATTATAATTGCAAAAATGATGACTAAACCTATTATAACAATAGTTGGAGTTTTGTTACTATCTATTAAGAAGGAAATTAACTTTATTATACGTCTAATTGTGATAAATAATAATAACCCATCAAAACGACATATTTATTATTTTTTATTTCCTCGCCCCTCAAAGTGAGGAAGTTATGTATTCGTGAAAAAATGTTTTTATTGCATTTCTGGACGAATCTCGACGAATTATGACGATACACAAAAATTCAGACAGAAAAAATTTTTCTGTCTGTGTCGTTCGCGATAGCAGCTATAGTTTTTGAGATAAAGCTTTCAAATTCGGTACACACATTCTAGAGGTCAAGGAAGAGATTGAGTTCGTTGATGAGCAAAATTGGTCCCAATGTCTAAAAAAAATATTAGTGACATTCCACCAATGCGACTTTTTTGAAACGTCAAAATGTGACTTTTTTTAACGTCAAAAATCACTTTTATTATAAACTCCACCACACGTCGAGTTTTACTATGGTGAGGAAGTTCTGATCCCCAAGTAATTGGTAGCGGTTTTTTATTAAATCTGAAGAAAACTAATGATCATTTGTTATTAAGCATTTATGATCTGACAAGTTTCTTTGTGAGTATTATTGATGTAGTAGCACAAACTACTAATACAAGGCAAATATATTGTCGATGATGTATTAGTGCCAGTTGGGCAACTTTCCGAGGAAGTACAAAAAGCTCGGAATAAATACTGCAAACGATTTCCTAAGCATCATTCAAGAAAGATATCAAGATCTTCTACCAATGAAGATATGCTGCATATGTTGCTAATCACCTTCGATCCACTAATAACTAAGCCTGGCCAAGCGATGGTAGATTCAGGGTCGGGCGCAATACCACGCGCTTGTTTACGATGACGATGCATAGAGTACTAATAAATAATAAATAACGTTGAGCTGAAAAAGTGAATAAATTTATCGGTGAATTTCTGGATTTATTCTATGATGGATATAAAATAATTTGTAAAGTTTGTGATCAAGACTTAATGTGCTGGAATAAATACGGCTGCAAAATTCATGTCAATGGTAACCGGCATAAAAATAAAAAAAATAGCGTGTCTTCTTTGAAACCTCAGTTTATGTTTGTTAATGCTGATTGCCTGTGATGTTCCCCTGCGCATATTGGTTAAACCAGCATTTCGGGAGTTCTGGAATAAATACAATCCCCAGGTGAATTTACCAAGTCGTTCATCGTTACGTAGATATGTACCAAGTGTTCGTGAAGACATTGTAAATAGGATTAAATGTGCATTAAAAAATACACGGCTGTGGTTATGTGTTGACGAGCCGACAGATTGTAAAAAAAATTCTATTTTAAATGTTATAGTACGTGTACTCGACCCTGTTAAACCAACATATCCACTTTTACTAGCTAGCAAAAGACTAACTGCGTGTACTGGCGAAACAATTACGCGGGTGGTGTTGGAGACTTTCGAAAAATTTGAACTGTCAACAAGTCAAGTGTTGATGTTTGTGACCGACGGTGCTGCGACAATGCGTTTGGTGGGCCGTTTTCTTCAAAGAGACGATTGTAGATATTTACATGTTACGTGTAAAGTGCATGCGTTCCATCTTGTAGCAGAAACGATTCGAAAATGTTTTCCAGAGGTAGATGCATTAATAGCAAATACAAAAAAAAGTATTTCTCATATCTCCTAAACGGCTTCGAGCATTTCACACACTGTGTCCTGGTATTCCGGAACCACCAGAGCCGATTCTTACACGTTGGGGAACGTGGTTGAAGGCAGCAAGCTTTCAAGATGTTTCCCTTGAAACAGATTTAAAAACTATTTATAACAATTATAGAGGACTACAAGACGCAATAGAAAAATTGCAAAATACTTCGTTGTCGTTAGTGGAATCGCTGCAAATAGTGGACGACGTAAATACACAGCTACAGACTATAAATGACGCAAAAAATAAGCCCATTATTGAAAAATTCGAGAGTGTATTACGCAAAGATCCTGATTATACCAAATTAAGACAAATTTGTGATGGTGCATCTACAGCTGCGTTAAGTGAGTTCACAGAGTGTTTTACTTATGCCTGTATTACTTCCGTAGATGTCGAACGGTCTTTTTCAAAATACAAACATATTTTTTTCACCACAGCGAGCATCGCTTACTGAGACAACTGTAGAAACATATCTGATGCTACACAGTTATTATAGAAGTGCTCCAGTTTGTGATAACGACAACCAAGTACTTCATAAGTCTGCTTAAGAAGGTGAGTTTTGTACATATTTTTATAAAGTGTACCAATATTAATAAAATTTATTTCCATTTATTTTATTTATTTATTGTTAGTTATCACTTAGATATACAATGTACATGTCATTGTGTGAATGTTATTTACCAGTTTAATAATAATGTGCACCACTAAGCTTACAAAATATAAGGAAATACATAAAAAAGAATTTAAAGCGAACGAAATAGTACAAAAACATACATCACAATATATAAAATATGTTTGTTTTTATTATTGTATTTATTCAAGTATTATGATACGATGCATAACCAGTACGTCTCTGTAGGATTAATGACCTTGGCCAGGCTTACTAATAACCAACAAGAAAGTACTAGAACAAAAACGGCACAAAAATCTCCCCGAAGAAGTCTGTCGTTTGTTGTAAAGTGCTCCTGATGAAGCAGAATTAGTGAAATTAGCGTAGAAGAAGATACCACACACAAAGAGCTTAATTATTAATCCAGCGATGAGTTGTAAATTTTTTAAGAGAGTTTCTTATATCATTTTAAATAAAATCTCACAGAAACATTGGTCGTTTTCCTTCATTTTCAATTTTGCCCAGTTAGATTCGCAATTTGCACCACTACACTATGCGCCGCTTCTTTGTACAGTAGGTGTAAGGCGGCGCTACACGACACGTCGAACGTTAACTCCAACGTTGGACCGAACGTTTAATTCGACAGTTGGTGTGGTAAATGTTTCTGCTACATGGTGTTGCGAATGTTTGATCTAATATATCTGAAAATAGTTTTGTACAAAAGTTTGTCTAATAGTTATTTTATTTAAAAATGGAGGATATGGATGTTGCAATTGCTGCTGCAGTGGTGGTAGTATTGTTGTTCCATTACTTGAAAATAGGAAACGTGGAAGACGTACTAGAAGGTGGTGGATGTTATCTCTAAATAAGAGCAGAGGACAGTAAGTAATAAACAAATATCTTTTAATAAATTGACGATAAATAAAATTAAATATGAAATATAATGGAATCAAATATATACTGCGCCGCAAAATTAAGGGATCACTTTAAAACATTTATAAGACTGAGTGGAAATATATGAATTAAACAAAAACAATACAGTTCTTATATTAAAGCTGAAAAAAATAACCAAAATTTTGAAAATACACAACTGCTTGTTTACTTATATGCAAGATTTAAAATTTTCTGGGGCAAAACTAATATCTTAGGTACAATGGCTCACATATTCTACTGGATTTACAAAGAGAGCCTTCAGGAATATTTGAAAACTTCTGTAGAATGTCAGCTGATGATTTTGAATCTTTTGAATAAAATTGGACAACAAAATACAAAAACAAAACACCAATATGAGACAAGCTAATCCAGTGAAAGACCGTCTAGCGTTATGTTTCTAAAATATAAAATGATAATGTTAAAAATATACAAATAAATCACAATATTTTTCTTCTTACTTACAAACAGTATTTATCACTATCAAGAGAAATAAATTACTAATATTCAAACGAATCGTGTATCCGTGCTTTAGAACAGCGAATGTTTTCCTTCGAACGTTGGAGAAATTCCTTTGACTCAGGTCAAAAATACCGACAATGGCCCGAACGTGACCAAACACCAACGTTGTACGCTCGACATTGGTGGCTCGTAGGTTTGAACGTCGGCCATATAATGCGACAAACCATCAAACGTCCAACACTGGAAGGTGTTTGTAACATTTTAGTCTTTTTTTAGTGGTTTTTATCGTCGCATTTCGTCTCGTAGCGGTTCTGCCTAGTGTGCGACAAGCTCGGCGACAACCTTTCTACAGCGATGGAAACAAAATTTGTTGTATCGACCTCGACATTGCGATAGACCTCAATATAAACGGCGAGGGTGCGATCACATTTAAGGCCCGTAAAGTAAGCCGCGTTTTAACGCGTTTCATGATGCGGCATAAGCAAGTTGAAACATCCAAACTGACGTTGTTGCACCTATTCTTACAAATAAGCGGTATCAGCGCGCCGACATAACGCTGTAAGAATAAATGCAACATAACTTCTGTAAGAATAAATGCAATGAAGAACAAATTCAGTTCGGATTTTTTCAACTTAACTGCGCTGCGGCAAGAAAAGCGCGTCTAAACGCGACTTACTGGCCAAGCCTTTAATGAGGCAGGTTTGTTTTACATAAAAATGACATCGATGCTACATCAGCGTTCGCGACCTCCACTGGGAAGAGCGAGGCATATTTTTAGGGCTGGCAATATAAATGAAAATATCGATATTGACAAACATCACCGCTTACGTATCGATATAGTCGATAAAAACATCGATGTTTGGCAAATATTGATGCTTTTACATTTTAAACGTTTTGCCAGATTTGATTTTTTTTCATATAAACATAAAAACAGTAAATTATTATTCTCTCTCTTAACTTTTTGAAGAAACAACAGTTTTTAGGTTCAGTTTATGACATAAAAAATAACAATAATACAAAAAACCTAACTAAAATAAAATATATTCCTTAAGACGAAAGCAACAATAATAACAAAATAAACCTATTTCTAATAAAAAAAAAACAAATCAGTATTTTTTGCATAAAAAAAATCTGGAAGGATTCAATCTTTCTAAGGGAGGTACGGAAGGTATGGTACGAAAATAAACTTGGAAACATCTCTTGCTTAAACATTCCAGTATCCATCAGACAGAGACCCTAATACCAAGAGTTTTGGAAGTGCTTTGCCAGATAACCTATTCCTTTTTTACATAATTATATCCCCTGCATTTAAAAATAATCCTGTGGTATGTACCGCTGTGGTTGAAAACTACATTCAACATGTGATAAAGACAAAAGTACAATAAAAAGCTACCTATATTTTAGAAAACAAATTATAATTTTTTAAGATCTTTATAGTTTTACTCGAATAATTTGTGTCAATTGTGTCGTGTCTAGTTAGGTTTCGACAACAGTGGATATACATTGTGGGCCATTTTGGTGATACATCTTGGAAACTATATTAGAAAAACGGTTAAATGGGGAAAGTTTTATACTATTTTGTTACCAACAAATAGTCACTTTCAAAACTGTTCCAATTCAATTCAATTCAATAACGATTTATTTCACCATTAAAATTGCAGATATTTCTCTTCCGAGTCCTTTTGCCCGGAGCCAGTAAAACATCCACATGCACAAGCACCATGGCAAGTGAAATGGCTGGACGGTGGAAATGTCGGAAAGAGATAGAAAATAATTTAATAAAACAGTTAACACCTGTTCATTACGAACTTATTTAACCTTAATGACTAACATTTATTACTTAAAAATTAAAATACTTAAAACTACACTTTATACTTAAAATTAATTATAGCACACAAATTTTAATTTTAATATTGAGACGGGGGAAAAATGCTCAATAAAAAAATCATCTCTAAACAATTGCAAAATAGAACGGCCATGTTTCACCGTTTAATTTCTAATTAGGTTCAAAACTATTCCAGTTGTTGGCAGTTTTGAGATATCGTCGAAAAAAGTTAATTGTTGCATTTTCTAATATTAGCTATAACTTGATTTTTCAATAATTTTTTTAAATCTGTAAAAACATTGTCAAAGAAACTTTTTTTTGTAGAATTTAGCTGTCTAGTCAGATTTAAGTTTCAACGTTTCGATTATTGAAGACCATCATTAGGTTCGTTTTTTCTTACGAGCGCCATATTGGATTTTTCACTAAATAAAGAGAGCTCGATTTTCAACTTGTAGACAAAAAATGGGAAACGATTTTTTTGACTAGATATATCAACACCTAAAAATAAATACTATAAAACAATGAACGTGTTTTAAGTTACGTAAGTAGAGAACTACTTTTTGATGAAAAACCAAATTTTTTTTTAAGTAATTAATGATAATAATTATAAATGAAAACTAAGAAAATTAAAATAAATGATAATAATTTACCAATAACAATTCATGAAATAATTTGCCTATATTATTAACGTTAAAAATCTTACCACAAACAAAAAAAAAGCATTTAAAACATAATTATTTACATTAATGTTCAAAATGTGGCCAACATTTTTAGTTGTCAATCTTTGGTATTTTTCTAAAACGGTATTGGTCACGCCGGTTGGTATTCCTATTAATGCCATCAAAAGGTCTCGTGCTCTTTCTTCAAGCACTGCTAGTCTCGAGGTTCACACACATAAATTTCGTTCTTAACATACCCCCCCATAGGAAAAATCCAGAGTAGTAATGCCCGGTGATCTAGCAGGCCATGGTATTGGACCACCATCTCCGAAAGTCACTCTTTAATAAGTTTTTAATATCTCTGAAACTGTGGGCTGGATAACCATCCTGTTGGAACCAAATATCATGAAGTTAATTTTCTGGCACTACTGCTCTAATTGTCGGTAAAATTTGAATTTCTAATATATTTAGACACCTTTCATTTTAGTGCATGGAATTTTGATTTACCTACTTTCTTCTTTGGAGAAAAATATCTGTAGAATTGACATCTTATTACGTATTTTGTTGAAGTAAATAAGTATTACTGCTTACGACATTTTTGTTGATAATTAGTCGGACTTATTTACAAGATATTGTTAAGTTTTTAGTAAATTACTGAGTTTAAAGAAATTTAGTGATTTTATTAAAAAATATCTATTATTCAAGAAAAATTTGTTACCTTTTCTTCAAAAGGTATAGTCAGGGAAACCTATATTGTGACGGAACGTGCGGAGCAAGATGCGACATGTGGGCGGGAAATGTATAACACATGACATCTTCCGTCTTTTACACCGCTTACATTAAAGCGAGAAGGATGATTGTTGTTTTTGCTGGCACGCGACCGAGGCGGAGTTTCACTTACAGTATTGATATATTGTAAGTATAATATTGTAAGATAAATAATAATTATTTAATATGTTTATTTGCTGGCGTGTTTTTTGAAAATATTTTAAGAAGGGTATCGTGTTGAAGTGAGTTGTGTAATAGTGTAATATGAGTAATAATTATTTTATATCTGTTAATTTGCTGATGTGTTTTTGAAAACAATTTAAGAAGGTTATCGCGTTGCAGTGAGTTGTGTAATAGTGTAATATAAGTAATAATTATTTCATATGTTTATTTGCTGGTGTGTTTTTGAAAATAATTTAAGAAGGTTATCATATTGTTGTGAGTTGTGTAATAGTGTAATATAAGTAATATTTATTTTATATTTGTTTATTTGCTGATGTGTATATGAAAATAATTTAAGGAGGTATTTGATGTTAAAATTTTTCGACCGTGGGAGGCCTCTACATCTGCATCTTATTGTGTTTGTAAAAATGAAAGCTATAGTGATTACAGTTATAAAGAAAATTAAAGTTCATTAGTGTTTTCAGTAAGAAAAAATTGGTTACATTTGAACGAACAGGCGAAACAAATTTTCCTTAATGTTTACAATAATCTTTTGAAGCGACGAGTTAATAATGACCCTAATTTGTATGATTTGGATGTATTAGGTGAAACAGCATATCTGACTAACGTTCCCCGTCTCACAATACACAAACTGGTGAAAGAAGATGCCCTCCAAGAAAACAAAGACCTACGCCGGCGCCGATCAATCGAAAACTTTGGACCCATCGTTAGCAAAACTTTTAAGAACTTTAGTTTACGACGTGTATCAGAAAAATGAAATCCCAACTATTGACGTGGTAGGCAGAAAATTAAAAGAAATAGATATCATCTAAAATATACCAAAAGAACTTTAAGAACTTAGGAAAATTGGACTTAAAAACGGGACGAATAGTATATTGGCAAAATTCATATCTAGAAGAGATAAAAGAACTCAGAAGGGAAAATAGACCAATTTATTATCTAGATAAAACCTGGTATGATACTCAAGACACCGTAAAAAAAGGATGGACTGATGGATCTAGGAAACGTTAACCAATCTCATTACCCCCTAATAAAGAGACTCGATTGATTATATTACACTGTGGATCAGTTGATGGATGGGTTGATAATGCATAGAAACTGTGCGGAAAAAACATGGAAGACTGTAACGTAGATTACCACATGAACATGGATGGAGAAATATTTGAGGAATGGTTTGAAAATACACTAATTCCAAAATTAAAACCGAATAGCATTATTATTCTTGACAATGCGAAGTACCATTCAAGACAACTGTATAAAATTCCTAACAAGAGTTCTACTAAGCTGGAGTTACAATTTTTTTTAATGGAACATGATCTCTATTATGAGGAAAATTACAACAAAGCACAACTGTTGGAAGTCCTGCAAATGAAAAATTATGAGAAGTATATTATAGATAACGTAGCGGAGAGATATGGCCACAAAGTGTTGAGATTACCGCCATATTTCTGTATTTTCAACCCAATTGAATTAATTTGGTGTAAATTGAAGAAAAACGTCAGAAAAGGAAATATTTTTCAGAAATTCGATAAAAAAATTCGAGTTAATTCAAAATGTCGAAAATTTACAAGGAAGAATTTTTCATTTTTTGTTTACAAATGATACATCGTTGAAAAGCTAAAATCGAGCTCTTTTTAATTAAAGTGAAAATCTAATATATCGCCCATAAGAAAAATCGAACCTGTTGATGGTCTTCAATAATCGAAACGTTAAAACTAAAATTTGACTAGACAGCTAAATTATACGAAAAAAGTTGCTTTAAGAATGTTTTTACAGATTTAAAAAATATTGAAAGTACAATTAGTTCATGGTCATGGTGGAATTTACAGTTTAACCGGTCATCATAATTATTCCAATTAAAGTATGATTTCATATATACCTTTAATAACTACGTAAATATTTGTTTCGTTTTTGCAGCAGACACAAGTTTATTACAAAAATCGGCCATTACGACAAATTTATACAACTACATGAATGTTGACAAAACCCTACTAAGCTAAATATTCATTTTAATCGTAAATGTAAATATATTTTACTTTTTAAAGTGTTGAAACATTTTTTCGCTAATTACTGAAACTATTAAGCATGTAATTACACAATTACTAATCCAAGGATTTAATTTACGCTGACCTCTACAACTAAAAAGTTATTCTAACCTTATTTAATACAAATACTAAATCAAATGGTACTTACAGTAAATTATAAAAAAATTGTTTTAAAAAATTTCTTAATATAGAGATTGCCCCACCCATTGTTACACAACCTCGTAATCTTCTTTAAAACAATTCAGTTACTATTAACTACAGCACATTAGAGAAATAATACAGTCGATTAAATACAAAAAGTTCAATAAAGCAACATAATATATGACAGATTGACTAAAACCTGCCAAAAGTTAACCTAGCATTCACTTAATGCATAGCCATCCCAATTTTTATTTTCTTATACCTAATACAAGGAAGTATAATAGTAATCGTGATTTTTTTTCGACCTCGAGATTTTGATTGATATATACGTTTTGAACCCTCCCGAATCCATTCTGACTAGTTTCCGAATGATGTCTGTCGGTGCGTGTGTGTAGATGTGTGTGTATGTGTGTATCCGCGATAACTCAAAAAATACTAATGGGAGACTTCCCAAATTTGGTAGTTAAGATTTTCAACAACATTTTAGATGACACGTACTACCAGAAGACATAAAATGAATGAAAAAAAAAGGTACAACTTCGGGGAAAAAATTAACATTTTTATTGCATTTCTGGACGAATCTCGACGAATTATAATGAAAAAAACATAACTTTATGGAAAAAAATCTGTCAGCATGTCTGTAGTATCGCGATAGCAGCCACAATTTTTGAAATAAAGCTCTCAAATTTGGTACACATGTTCTAAAGGCCAAAGACAATGATAAATTCGGTGATGAACAAAAGGCAGTTTTCATTCAAAATTTGCAAACATAATTGCGTCAGAAAATTGAAGAAAATTTTGTACGACAGTGTTACTTACGACTTAGAAAACAAAAAAACAACTCTACTCGGCCCATTATTGTACACTTGATCGAAATTATAAAACTATGTTTATAATTTTGATTTATATCATCCGTGGCGCTCCTACCTGAAATTTTAATAAGCAAATACAATGACAATCAAAACAAAATGCAATAACATAACATAAAATACTTTTGCTTTTATTATCTCGTAGAAACCCAAAAGACGATTATAGTCCAGACTGCATGAAGTTTTCTTATTTTACAAACAAGGAGCAAATATTCAAAACTGACCAATAGTCCAAAAAAAGCAAAAATTGACTTTTTTGGATGCATTTAATCTATAATTCGCAATTCTCTACATTTCTGTTATTAAAATTAGTTTATCGCCAGTCAGATTTTGGAAAAATTATTCATAAAATCATCTTAATTGCTCTGTATCGTTTAGAATTGTCTGGTTGCATGATTATTCACTTTTTCCACTTTTTCAACTACTACAACAATGTAGTAGGTGCAATAACAAAAAAGTAGAAAAAGTGATTCACTAATGCTAATCAGGTAATTCTAAACGATACAGAACAAGCAAGATGATATAAATAAATTTTCCAAAACATGGAAAGCGATGCAACTACAACTAGTCAATAACAAGAATAAACACACCGATTTCTCAAAAGGAGGGAATTATTCCCTTTTCTTTTTTTCGAAAACGGCACTAGCTAGAAATTTATTTCCAACGGTACAGTGTTTCAGTACAACTAGTACAATGTGGTAGAATGATAAATACTAAATACCTCAAAAAGTGAGAGGCTACGGATTTTTTTTACTTTCATTGTTATTTTTTTCCTGAAAACTGCGCTGGTTAGAAAATTATTACCAACGATACAATGTTCGATAAAGTAGTTTAATCTAATACAATAAAAAAAACAGTTTTTCAAACAGTGGGGAGTACATCAAATATTCGCCTTTTGGATTTTTTCCCTTAAGACCGAGCTTAAGACATTGTTATTTTAAATAAGTTTGTGCTGTACAAAACAATGATAGTACAGAGCCTTAATAAATGATAAAAACCACTTAACCAATTAATTCCTGATATCGTGTCTTTCATATTACATGTAAAATTCACCGTTTAACAAATTAATTTTACGACGAGGAAAAGATTTGCTAGCCAAATTCATTTAGTTGCATTGGAAAAGTCAACTTGCGTATACACTATTTTGTAAGTCTTTAAAAAACCATTAACTTCCAATTAATGGAACCCTCTGTATCACTAAAGTAACTCTGTGCGGGAGGGGAGATTAATTTCTGTTTCCGAAACATAATATACTCAGAGTTCATTGTCTGGATATGTTTTAAGAAGTAAACGACAATTTAATAATATCAAATAATACCGACAAAATATTTAAATTACCTGATAAAACTAATGACAAGTTAATATCCTACCAAATTAATGTAATAATGAGTATACAAATTCATCAAATAAACTGACTAAGCGAAGGGGACTTGGTAAAATTCTATCCCACAATCCAGGTCTGGTTGCTTTATCTGCGCTGACTGTATCCTACATGGGAAACATCTGTTATCATTAAACATTATACCACGGAGTTTATCCGCAATCGCGACACAAGTTTGGCTTTGGATAGACATTCATGAGTTCATTGAAAAAAACCCCGTTCATACATTTTTGCAAAAAAAAAGTAAGTATAACGAAAAATAACGTCAATCGTTTCCTGGCACTATATACTGTTTTAACAATTTCCATGTCGTTTTTAAAAATATTGTACATCAAAAATCGTTGGAAATTATTTAGTGGATCCATTTACCAACGCGATTGAATAAAGGAGTAAAGTCCTTGAAGTTTCTTCAAGAACACCTACAGGAATTGTTGGCGGATGTCCCATCCGAAACACGAGACATGTAGCACAATAGTACTCTACATTTCATAGTAAGATCGCTTAAATTATACTTATCCAAATCAGTGAATAGGTCGAATATGGCTTATTTCTTGGCCACATCGTTCACCTGACTACAATATTATACTTTTTCAAAAACTCGTTTAAAAATCTAGACTATGCAATACGTCGAGACCAAAGAAGAACTGCTGAACAGAATTGCCAATCATTGCAATAAACAATAAAAAATGATCATGGATGTTATGGTGACAGTGGTCATTAGTTCAACGTATCGGGAGTGCCATTAGACAGGATAGTGTTCATATTGAGTATCTACGAGGGGTATACCGCTGGTGCATTTTGGTGTACAAGACCTATGCATTGCAGTGTATTGCAATGCACGGATGGTGCATTTAAATGTCTTGTTGCTGCATGCGAGACATTGTAATGCATTGCAATGTTTAACGTTGCATTGTAAGGCATTATCGTGCATTTTAAAGCATTGCAAGGGAATTGAGCTGCATTTAATTACCATTTAAGAGTATAGCGCATGCGCGTAGATCAGTTTAATAGCTGAACCTTAGGTATTCTGGTGGGGGGCACCTAACAATATTCCGATAGTGAGAAGTAAAGGTTGTGGAGGGAGCTTTGTTGTTTACAAGCACGAAATGTAGAACTAACAATGTAAGTAGATAATATATGATCAGGTTACATTGGCTGTTTCTTAGAAAAAAGTTTACCTTTACCATTAAGTTAAACTAATTCATATTAAAATTATTTACGCTGAATAATCGAAGCATCAACTAAATATAAATTATTATTATGGAGTTGTCAGTGTTTTCACTTTTGATATATTCAAAACTATCGTCCAAATCATAAATCATAATATAATAGGGATAACCCTAGAGGGTTTTATTACACTCACTGAATATAGAATTAAATTGTTAGTAAATTATTTTACTCAATTGAAAATTCAGATCAGCCTTAGAATTAAGTCTGAGGTCGCTAATTCAAATACACTAAAGAACGAAAAGTTCGCGAAAAAAGTCTGGAATTATTTTTTAAAACTTTAAATTGGCTTATTTTGACGAGTTGTATAAATGTACTATTGTGGTCTTGAATATTTTTTTCTTTCTCTTTTTTGGAACTTACTACTACATGAAAAATTCTTTGTTATCTAAAAAATATAGTTAGTTACCCAGTATGTTACTGTAAAAATAAACCTCTGCACATGTGATTTTACGTCAAAAGATTAGTGAGAGGGTGTTTTTTGACAACTAATATGAGACAAAAATAATAATATATTTCCCTAACATTTCAGAAAACCAATCTGTTTCCTTTTTCAAAGTTATTTATCTTTTTTTAGAATATTTCAAACGTGAAACTTGCCACATATGTTATTTGTTTATGTAATATCCATAAATACTTACATAGAACGTTTGATACTTAAAAAATTATACAATATTAATTTTGTTCAATTCTTCTTTTAACATTGGTAATCACGTTGTATCAGAATCTACAAAGCAATGGGATAAACATGGATTTTGGTACAATGTGGTTACCGATGTTAAAACTAATAATTATCAACAGTTATATGTAAGTATCTGTAGATATCACATAAACAAATAATATATGTGTCAAATTTCACGCTTGACATATTAGGTAAATAACTTTGAACAAGGAAACAGATTCGTTTTCCGAAACGTTAGGGAGTTATATTATTATTTTTGTGTCTCATATTAGTTGTCAAAAATCAAAAAATAGCCTCTGACTAATCTTTTGACGTAAAATCAGAAGTGCAGTGGTTTATTTTTCCAGGAACACACTGGCTAACTACATTTTTTTTGATAACGAAGAATTATTCATATGGTAGTAAGTCCCAAAAAAAAAACAGGAAGGAAAATTTAGAGAATGCCACAAATAACGTTCAGACAATGTCTTAAATAATGTTACTGAAGACGAAACAGTTATAATACTTTTAGATTAACGAAAAATAAACTATTAATATATATAATTCTTATTTTATACCATTATATTAGTTAATATCAAACCATAAACCATGTGAACTTAAATGTGTCTCTCAAGTAATTCTTTAATTGCGTTATATATAAATTACATATATGTTTACTGCACTATACTATTACACTCTTGATTATACAACGTACTTATTAATTGGGTTATTAAGTATTGCATAAATTGTACTTTGAGTAGTATTTATATATCGATTCACATCATCTGTATGTTTACAAAAAAATAAAAATTTAAAACAAACAATGAAAAAAAATTACAAAAAAATAGGAGTGAAGATTAAATCAGAAAGCAGGTACAGTGTATCCCCGGATGAAGTTCACAATACTTGTAAATTTTTTAATTTTCAATTTTTCTAAAAAAAGTCATTCTTTATAAAATGTTTTGCTTATTTTAAAAATTCAAAATTGCTTATTAAATATTCGAAAAATTATACAGGTTGATCAAAAATTTTAAAAATATGAGATTTGTTCAAATGTAAACTACCAATATTTTTCTTTTCAGAGTAAAGTGTCATGAATAATTGTTGTTCGTAATCATCATACCCACTATTTTCAAGTTAATGCTGAAATGCTTATAGGAGAAACTTCTCTATTTTTCATTTTAAAGAAAAAAATGCATTCTTTATAAAAATTCTTACGTTTTATGATTATGAAAAACAATTGTTCATGACATTTTTCTCTAAAAAAAATATATACAGGGTGGGGCAATAGTGCGTCGGACCTCGATATCTCGAGTTCTACGACAGCTAGAAATTTTTAAAAAAATTGCAAGTAAACTAGATAAAAAAAGTAATTTTTTGAAGCCCCTTTCTAGGCTCTATTCATTCCTACATTATTTTTGGCTATCTCCAAACCACTTTGATGTAATGAATTCTTTTGTTGAAATAATGCCATCTGCAGATGGATATTAAAAAAAATCACCACAGTCACAATTACGGGTTTTAAGAAAAACTTATGTGAATACCAGTTACGAGATATCTAATTAATGTTTTTGAATCATTTTCATTTCCTAAAAATGTACAGGGTGGCCAAAAATTAGTATTCAATTAAGAACTTTTTAAATTGAATTTTCTCAATTTTTCAAATGGAACACCCTGTATATTTTTCAACGATGTGATGTAAAAATGAAAAACGAAAATTTTTTGTAAGTACTTCCCTATGGATAATTGCAACCATTTTCGTTTTATAAATAAATAAGTGTTTATTTTTCAATTAAGAAATTTTTAAATTTTCTCAATTTTTTCAAATGAAACACCCTGTATATTTTTCGACGATGTGATGTAGAAATGAAAAACGAACATTTTTTGTAAGTGCTTCCCTATGGCTAATTGCAACCATTTTCGTTTTATAAATAAATAAGTGTCTAAATTCAAGAATAAACTTGAAAAAAAGTGGTTCCCTCAAATAATTCATTAGAAAAATTTATAATAGGTGTTCGACGTGTTGCCCATTTTGATTAACACGCGTCTTTATGCAATTTTGAAATGAGGCCATTTAGTGGGACAATTTCCATTGAAATGAGTAAATAGTATTTAACCAGTCCTTTACTGTAATGTCTTTTTGTACATTTTTTTTGCTGTTTTCGTTATTCGACAGACAATAAAACCTCAGTTTGGTATAAATTGTCGTGTACAAAGGAGCATTTATCACACTTATCGGCCGTTATTTACAATTTGTATTGAATTTAAAATATTTGGAATTTTACAATATGAATTTTAATAAAGCGGAACTTGTAAGACATGACTTTTGTTTTGGGCGAGTCAGACAGAAATTGTTTACTTGCCAATAGAATTTATCACCAACGTTATCCTGAAAGAAGGCTTCCTGTTAGCAGCTTCCAAAACCTTCTCGATAGATTTCTGAAAACTGGAAATGTCGAATATAAAAAAAGTGAAAGAATAAAACGTTGTGAACGAAGAAAATGAGTTTTCTGTGGTGCTGGCAACGGTTGAGAATCCGCATGTTAGTCAAAGAGAAGTGACCTCATTAGTAGGAATAAGTAGACGATCTGTGGGTCGAATCTTAAAAACAAATAAGTTGCATGCATATCATATTCAAATGCACCAGGAATTATCTGATGACGATTTTCAAAAGCGCCTACAATTTTGTAATTGGGCCAGAGGTAAAATGCAAGTTGATGTCAACTTCTTCAATAATGTTTTATTCACTGATGAGGCAACTTTTCATAAAAATGGATCTGTTAATAGGCACAATTTCCATTATTATGCTTCGGAAAATCCTCAATTTTTATGCAAGTTGATAACCAACACAGATGGTCTATAAACGTTTGGGGAGGAATTATTGGAGAACATGTAATAGGGCCACATTTCTTTGATGGTACATTGACTGGAGCTATTTATCTTCATTTTTTAGAAAACTATCTGCCACAATTATTGGTAAATCTCCCTGGAAGAATTCGAAATAGGATGTGGTTTCAGCAAGATGGTGCTCCACCACATTATTTAAATGCAGTTGGAGACTACTTATATAATACGTACCCTCTTCAATGGATTGGAAGAAATGGACCCACTAAATGGCCTGCTAGATCCCCAGATCTTACAAAAATTGATTTCTTTTTATGGAGATACGTGAAAGAAATTGTTTATAGAGACACACCAACAACACTACAAAATATGAAGGAAAGAATAATAACTGTCTTTAGATCTATCACACCGGCAGTTTTAGGAACGGTGGGAACCTCATTTCAAAAGCGCATAGAGATGTGTGTCAATCAAAATGGCCAACATGTGGAACATTTATTATAATTTTTTCTACTGAGTTATTTGAAGAAACCTCTTTTTTTAAGTTTATTTTTGAATGTTGTAATTATTGCACAATAAAACGAAAATGGTTGCAATTAGCCATAGGGAAGTACTTACAAAAAATTTTCGTTTTTCATTTTTACATCACATCGTTGAAAAATATACAGGGTGTTCCATTTGAAAAAATTGAGAAAATTCAATTTAAAAAGTTCTTAATTGAATACTAATTTTTGGCCACCCTGTACATTTTTAGGAAATGAAAATGATTCAAAAACATTAATTAGATGTCTCGTAACTGGTGTTCACATTAGTTTTTCTTAAAACCCATAATTGTGACTGTGGTGATTTTTTTAATATCCATCTGCAGATGGCATTATTTCAACAAAAAAAATTCATTATATCAAAGTGGTTGGGAGATAGCCAATAATAATATAGGAATGAATAGGGCCTAGAAAGAGGCTTCAAAAAAATGTACTGATATACATAGCATTCCATTTAAAAAAAAAAGGCACTTGGTCCTGTAATTTAGTCTTGGCTCGCCCTGTATGTTCGAAAATAATTTCCAGTTATAGACATTTTTATCTAGTTTACTTGCAATTTTTTTTCTAGTTATCGTCGAACTCGAGATATCGAGGTCCGACGCACTATTGCCCCACCCTGTATATTGATATTTTACTCTTGAACAAATTTCGCATATTTTAAGTTTCTGATCATCCTGTATAATTCTTCGAACATTTGATTACGGCTTTTGAATTTTCAAAATAAGCAGAACTTTTTATAAAGGATGAATTTTTTTCGAAAAATTTTAAATTAAAAAATTTACAAGTCCTGTGAACTCCATCCAGGACACACTAGATATAATTACCGTTATCAAACTTTCGTACATCCTGAAGCCGAAGATGTTGAATTCAGATTTGTTAAGGCTATAGATTTCATCTCATTTTAAATTGTCAATGCTTCTAATTTGAGGATCTCATATTATAATACATTCACATCTTAAACAATGTTATAATTGTAAGCCTTTCAGTTAATAAACCTATCAGTAATTTAACTACTTGCAGATGATTGAGGGCGAAATTGCATTCACCCAAACAGCCATGGTTTGGTTTAGTAAAATCGAAAATGATATGGACATTAAAATACCAGTCGCGTTAAAAACTATGATAATAGTTAACAGTTTTGACAATGAAAGAGTGTTTGTGGATATAACCAAAGAAGACGAAAGAAATTGAAATTTCAGTGTTCTTGTATAAATTCTGCAACGAAAAAGTTGACACAAAAAATAAATGGTAGGATAGTTGAAATTTCTAATAGTATTCTTTAGAATACTGTTTTTTCTTTCATTGATTAAAATAAAAAATCGCTTGATATAAATCACTGATTTAATTCATGATTTTAATTAAATGATTTAATTATGCCAATCCTGCTGCTATGCCTAGGTCTCGTTTATCTCATATATCTTATTTATTTTACTAGATTCAAAAATTGGTTCAAAACAAAAAAGCATGGTTTTCTGGGTACAAAAAATTAACAATTAATTTGCATTAAGTTTAATAATTATTATCATTGTCATATACAATATAACTAGGGAAAATGATATATCCGACAACTTAACATTGTCAGCGTCTGTAGAAAGATCTCTTCGTTTGGTTTAGTTCATTCAAAAATAAGAAAAAAACTAGGAGCTGAAAAGGCAAGAAAATTTTAGTATTTTTGGTACAAATTATATAACGAATATGTGAGAACAGAAAATAAATGGCATATAACATAGTTGAATAAAATTTCTAGTAGTGTTCGTTAGAATACTGCATTTTTTTTCAATGATTAAAATAAAAAAAAAATCGTATGATATATATAAACCACTGATTTAAATCTTGATTTTAATAAAAATGATTCGAAGACGCTACCCTGCTGCTATGCCGATTTGATTTTTAAACCCAAATTAGAAAACCTGAAGTGGCTACTTGGATTTATTAAAATGCTATGAAAATAACTAAACCTTGTTTATGACTCAACGCACGTCGGTGCATTGCAAAGAATGAGGGGTACATTTTAAAGCATTGCAATGCTCGAAGGTTGCATTTCCAGGCATTGCAATGCTTCGCCAATGCGTTTTAGTGCATTGCGATGTTTCAATAGTGCATTGCAACATTTCAATGGTGCATTAGAATAGTTGATAATGCATTGTGGTGCGTTGAAATACCACAGCAGTGCATTGCGGTGCATTATGTGAATTTGAATGCACTTTAGTGTACAAATTCTAGCCCTCGAGTATCTATTATGATTTTCATTATTACAATATAAATTTTTATCTCCTATCATTCAAGTTATCTTTTCTCGATAACCGTTTATTTAATCGAAATCAGACAGAAGTCCTTTTGCTTCTAAAGGCGGGGCTCACCAACCTGCGGGCTTACCGCCGGCATGACATTTGCGGCTTGTAGCGGCTTTGCCGCGAAATCCTTTCGGACTACACCAAAGTAAATAAATTTAGAAGGTCAGTTCTAATTTCCGTTCCCATCATGTATGAGGATGACGAACTTCTATTGTAATTGAATATTATGGAAAAGAAAACGCAGGTTCTGGGTACGTCCTAGTTTAAAGAAGAACTTGTATACATAATGGACGTGAACTTGTAAAAGACTTAAAAAAATATTACTTTGATTTAGCACCTGGTACGGTGGTTGCCTTAAATGAGATTAGTTCTTCGTATGTTAGTGGGAAAGTGCCACAAGTGAAATGCTCTCTATCGATTTTTTAAGGACGAATTATATCGGGTGTTTCTAAAATAGGGTTCCAAACTTCTACATCGTGTAGTACTCATCAAAATAAGTCAAAAAGTTCTTATAAATATGTGGCATAAAACGCACCTCTAGATAGTTTGAGGCCCTTCAAAGGGGCCAGATGATACTTGTTTTTCTATTATTTGAAGAACGGTAAAAGATAAATGGACAAAATTTTTGGTATTCGCTTAGTTTTTCATGCTGAATAAGATGCGCTAGTTCATTTTTGTTTAATAAAATCATGGGCGTCCGTTTCAGGGGGAGCCCTATTTTAGAAAGACCCTATATATACATTTATGGGGTTATTTTCATGTGTTCTACACATCCCTTGGATATTGTCGATTAAGGTGTCATTGGGACACTGTGTACACAATACAGGGTGTCCCCGGACTCTCGAGTTGAAATTTGAAAAATCAAATAGGACAGGATCCAAAAACTTATTTTACGTCTAGGAATGTGCCTTTTCCTTAAGAAATTTTGGAAAATTGTACATGAACACGTCGTTTAGAACTTAAAATTATGACAGTATGACAAATTTCAAATCAATAGGCCTAAGTACTTTGATTTTTAGTTTCTTATACCTAATATCAGGAAATATAGTAATCGTGATTTTTTTTCGACCTCGAGATTTTGATTGATTATACGTTTTGAACCCTCCTGATTCCATTTGGAATATTTTCCGAATGATGTCCGTCGGTGCGTGTGTGTGAATGTGTGTGTATGTGTGTATCCGCGATAACTCAAAAAATACTAATGGGAGACTTCCCAAATTTGGCAGTTAAGATTTTCAACAGCATTTTAGGCGACACATTAAATTTGGTTAATGTGGTACCACCAGAAGAGACATAATGAATGAAAGAAGAAAAAAAGTACAATTTCGGGAAAAAATTAAAAATGTTTAATGCTTTTCTGGACAAATCTCGACGAATTATAATGAAAAAACATATCTTTATGGAAAAAAATCTGTCGACATGTCTGTAGTATCGCGTAGACAGCCACAGTTTTTGAGATAAAACTTTCAAATTTGGTACACATGTTCTATAGGCCAAAGACAATGATCAAATCGGTGATGTGAAAAATTGGCCAGTTGAAAGGAGATCCACGGGACCCAAACTTTTTTGTATTTGCCTTTACAAAAAAATATAGTCTTGATGAAAGATTATAAATCATGTCTACTACAGTGTCTCACTTAAGAGTGTAACAGCGTAATAATTCTTTTGTTTTCGCATTAACGGTTTTTGAATGATTTCAAACAAGTTTTGTTAATAAAATTTTTTGATTAAAAAATGCCTACTATGATTTTTTGATTTCTTTCATACAATTTAGCATCGTAGATGGCCTTGCATTTAAAGATGGAGAGTGATTTTGTGGTCTTAAATAGACCTTGGTGACCTCTATCTTTTGAGACCAGTTTGATTTAAATCGGACAAAAACAAAAGAATTATTACGCTGTTACACTCTTAAGTGAGACACACTGTATATCAGGCCAATAAAATATATTTTCCAAGTATTTAAATAAAGCTGATGTAAATTGAAATTTTTTTACACATTTGACCTCATAAAATGGGGTTAGAATAAATTTAACAGTTTGACATTTGAAATGTCTAATTTATATTCAAAAACGTCAATGCCAATAAGAATAAATTATTAAAATATATGACATGAATTATTATTGACAGTATCGAATGACGCTGAAAATTAATTATTTAAAAATTTTATTGATACATTTCAAGATACGCTATTAAAATTTAATTGAGGTAAGTGAATTAAATAGAATGATTTTTTTTTTAATCAGGACGCTATATACTAGTATAAGAAAGTTATGTGCTGACCACATCAGATATTTTTTTTATTCTTTTCTGTATGCAAAGTATGTTATTCGTAAGAGATAGCGAAACACTTTATTTGACCGAACCAAAACTTGGCACAAAAATAATTTTTAATTCTGAACAACTTTCTTAAATAACCAATCAACGTTACATAATGCGTCTGTAGTAAAAAATGTATACAATTCGAAAATAGGGAGCAGTAAATCAAATAAAATTTTCAAATTTGTAGGGGATTGTTTAAAATTAAACTCAATAATTTACTTGCTTTGTTCTAGAATCTAGCATACATAATGGTTAATACATCTCTAATATTTACAATATTAAACATCAATATTGATCAATTTTTCCTACTTTTTACATTCTAAATCTAGTTCAAATTTTATGCTTTCTACCTTCAGGTAATATTTATTTTTAACTAGTATAATTCCAAAGGTGAAAGATCTCGCTTAACTAATATAGCAGTTTCCGTTATTAAAATAAAACACTACAGAAAGGCTTCTATAAATGGTTTTTAATAAAACAAATTTACGACTATAGGACTCCCGAAGTTTAGTTTTTTTATATTTAAACAAATCCTTATAATTTCGGAAAATGTTTATATTCAATCTGACAATCAATCATCTCTCTATTCTAATTATAATGAATCTCGTAACAGAATAAGGTTTAATATGCCCTTTCACTATGAGTTTGTTCATTTTTGTTATTAGATGTATTTGTAGTCGGAAACACTCAAATGCAATTATCTAACTACTATGCGATTCAAATGTATTGAGCTCTCACTTTAAACGCCTGCGAAAAAAAAACTAGCCGACCGAATTTGACAATTTCTTCACATATCAGTACATATACCGTTTACTATAGTGTGGCAAAATTTACAATTTACAAACTCCACAGTTTGTAATAAAAGTATTTTTTGATGTTTCAAAAAAGTCACATTGGTGGAATGTCACTAATATTTTTTTAGACATTTAAAATTTTGTCAAGTGTCGACCAAAATTCAAATTTTATGGTGTTGCCAAAATGTTTACAAAATTTTAAATTATAGCTTTATTTAAACCTTTGAACACAATATTATAATGGGTTTGTATAACAGATCTGATTTATAATCTTTTATCAACAGTAAAAGCCCAAGAGCTTTTTTTTTATCGGATAAATTTCTCTTTGTAACGAAATAATTTTGCAAGTCGGAAAAGCTCGAGTGTTTTTTTGGCGAGATAAATTAACGATAGAATATGTGAACGAACAACAACAATAATTATCTTTATTTATACAATTATTTAAAGGAACAGTTATTAAAAATATTGACGATTTCGTGTTTTTTGTAGATTGCGGAATTGATTTTTCTATGTTTTTTGTAATTTGTTCAGTCGAAATTTTCCTTAAACGACTCATATTGTACAGTATAGTTTCAACAATACTTAAAAATTATAGCTGACAGGACAGATTTTAAAGTGACGTGCGACTACTAGATGTACTCTGATTTTGAGGAACAAGCATTTTTATCGGTGATAAAAAACGATGCACCTTTTTTATCGCTGTCAAAGTGACAAATGTGTGCTGTCAGATAGACTTTTTCATATAGGAGTTAATTTATCAACAGTAAAAGCACAAGAGCTTTTTTTATCGGATAAATTTCTCTTTGTAACGAAATAATTTTGCCAATCAGTAATTTTATAAGAAAAACTGACATGAAAAAATCGTGAGACCGCAGGTCGAGCGATTTTGTCAAATGTCAGTTTTTCGAGCAAAATTTTGAGTTAAAAAGAAATTTATCCATAAAAGAAAAGCTCGAGTGTTTTTTGGCAAGATAAATTAACGACAGAATATGTGAACGAACAACAATAATTATCTTTATTTATACAATTATTTAAAGGAACAGTTATTAAAAATATTGACGATTTCGTGTTTTTTGTGGATTGCGGAATTGATTTTTCTATGTTTTTTGCAATTTGTTCAGTCGCAATTTTCCCAAAACGACTCATATTGTACAGTATAGTTTCAACAATACTTAAAAATTATAGCTGACAGGACAGATTTTAAAGTGACGTGCGACTACTAGATGTACTCTGATTTTGAGGAACAAGCATTTTTATCGGTAATAAAAAACGATGCACCTTTTTTATCGCTGTCAAAGTGACAAAAATGTGCTGTCAGATAGACTTTTTCATTTAGGAGTTAATTTATCACGAATAAACTTTTTGTAAAGTTAGAAATAGAAATGTTGGGGCCCGGTAGACCCCGTTCCAGGCGACCGATTTCGCTCAGCAACGAACTCAATCTCTTCATTGACCCCTAGAATGTGTGTACCAAATTTGAAAGCTTTATCTCAAAAATTGTAGCTGCTATCGCGAACCACACAGACACACACACACACAGACAGAATATTTTTTCTGTATGAAATTTTGTGTATCGTCATAATTCGTCAAGATTGGTCCATGCAATAAAAATTTTCAAAATTTTTTTCATGAGGAAGGTATGTAATGTAACCTTCCTCACTCTGAGGGGAAGTAAAATGTACCGAATTTCGGCATCATTTTCGAAATAACGGTATTTGCGAATTAATTTCTCAAAAACTAACTGACAAAACTACTTGGAAATTTTTATGAGTTATAAAATGGACCTTTCTGTAGATTTGTCGTCCTTTGCAAAAAGAAATGACTTTTAGTTGTTCAGTCATTAAAAAAAATGTTGCTAATTGATATTTTCATTATTATTAATATAATTAAAATGATAACATAAGATAACACTTGCACAACAAATAGCGATTCTATGAATAAATTATAGTTTTATCTAACAATAACGAAATACCACAAGAAAAACATAATCGGAGTAGGAGAAACTCGACCGGTTTAGCTTATTTATTTATTTTTTTCAAATATCTCGGACTTTCCGTTTAGATTTTTATACATTGATTCTCCAGACATTGAAACCTATTTGTTGTAAAAAAAATGTTACTTATAAATTGCGTCGTTTAAGATATACAGTGGATGCCACAAAATATTTTTTTTTTAAATTTTTTCACATAATGTGAAAATAAACATATATTTTTATCTACGCCCCAAATTTTGTTCAAATATCTTAATAATTCATGAAGTTATACGTAATTAAACATTAATGTGTCCAGAGATCGCTTAAAAAATGGTACATTTTTAGATATAGCAATGCGAAACTTGGCAAGTTTAAAAAATAAAATGTTAAAGCTATTCCAGAATATTAACATATGTCCAAGCAATAAAACCTAATTTTTCCAAAATTTTTAGACCGTTAGTTTTTTTGTAATTCGCACTCAAAGAGAAGGCTCAATACATTGAATCGCATAGTAAAGAGCGTTGTTAAAGATTTGATATTCAGATCGAGCATTGTGAGCAAATTGACCTACATAAAATATATTTTTAAGCTGTGGTGAGAGGTATGAAACTTCTCGTATGGTCTAAATGCTACTATCCGACCGACATCATAGATGTCTCTGTGGCGGATAGCGACTTGCGAAGCAGGTGTAATCCAATGTAGGTCGGGGTATTTGCCCGCTGAGTAGTTGTTTCCTTCAAATCATATTTAATATTTTTAAGCTGATCGGTAAAACTATTTTAAAAACTAATTTCATTTTTAAAGAACATCTATAATAAACTGCATTGTTAGCAAGAAATATGGAATTTTTACGACATTTTTCTATACTGGGTATATCTCAAACAAGAAGCAAACCACCTAGTTTCCATCTTTTCAACTGATTTCAATAGAATTTCATACACTTTTAGCACATATAAATTGTCACCTTTTGAAAATGACTTTCTGTTAGACCGGAAGTGATATCAATTTTTTTATTTAAATAGCAACCCAATTTTTTTTCGACATATCAATAGAGAAAGCATCTCTCTGTACAACCGTTCCTGACAAATTAAAATTGATTAAAAAATGTTTCCCCGCTAGCAGCCGATTTTACTTTTACCCACTTAATGTAATGAAACAGAACCTTAAAAAAAAGTTTGATGGAACAAGTCTAACAGAATATTTTCGAAGGGACCTCAGCCGTGTATTTTACCTAACAATTTGTGCACTTTTTCAACTTTTTAAATTGCATTCACATTTTTTTGAATAGTTTTAAAGGGAAAGAAACACACTAGCAGATAAAGCGGCCTAATGACTTTCAAAATTGTAGATATTAGAAATATTCATGACAAAATTTCATTTATTTGTACTTTAACGTTGCCTATGAAATTACAAATTATTTTTTTTATTAATTCACAAATAAGAAATATTTAATCGATTACTTTGTTTTCATACAGTTGTTTTAAATTACCGTTTTCAAATTATTTTACGTAGGAATATCCATTATTATCAAAAATAAACATAAATTAAGCTGTTTTGTAAATTAATGGTCGAGGTGGCTATGGATTCATAAAAACGCAGATTTTGAGAAGTAGTTTAATACAATCTAGGCGATAACAATAATTAATTCTACGTTTAATTACAATGGAAAATATTCATTAATCATAAAGTGAGTGGATATGTTACTAATATTCGGTGAATGAAAAAATGGTGTATTATCATCAACACTACCAGGAAAGAAACCGTCAAGACAGAATATATTTTGTAAGAGTTTAACAGCAAATGCGAAAAAAGGTAAATAATCCAAACGTAGAAAATGTAAACATCAGCGAAGATGTAGAGATTGATAGCTTATGTCGGTCTCTAGAAGAGAGCTTACTGTTATTAACCAAAACTCAATATTTAGGAAATTAAAAATAAACAAAAATCAAAAGCTACAAATATGACAATCATCAGCATCTTTACGGCGGAGATTATCCTAGAAGAGTACAGTTTTGTGATACGCTGTTGCAAAATTATGCCCCAGATAACGACTTTGTAAAAGGTATTGTTTTTCTAACGAATCCAGGTTTAACAAATTCGGTATGTTTAACCGAAACAACAATAGGATTTAGGCTCGTGAACATGCTTATATAATGAAGCAAGTTAATCACCAGAGGCATTTTGGAGTTATTGTCTGGACGGGTGTCGTAGGCACATACACAAATAATAGGGGACCCATTTTATTTGAAGGAACTGTCGCTGGTGCGAGATATTTAGAATATCTACAAAAATAAATTGATGAAATTCTGGCAGACTTAGAAACAACCATTTTTTTTTCAACAAAAGGGTGCACCACCGCACAATACAAATACAGTAACAGGTTATCTTCAAGAACGTTTCCAAAACTAGATGGATTTAGACTTAGTGATCCGGTAAGATGGTCGCACAGCCCCTGGATCTCATTTCCCTAAATTACCATTACTGGCCTTTCGTAAAAAACAGTGTACGAAAGGCAAGTTAACACTGTAGATAAATTAAAAGAATTACATGGGATAGCAGTAGATCAGATAACTCCAAGATGATGTATTACTGTTTTAAAATAACGTATCAGACGGGTAAGAGTATGTCGGACTGAAAACGATTTATATATCGAGCATCTGTTTAATCATTTTGCTAGTTTTAGTTATTTAAAATGTTTTAACTGTTATGGTATATATAAAACATGTATTTCAGATAATTGAATGAATTATGAAAAATAATATTTTTTTATCATGAATACTTCTGCAAATTTGCTTGTCTTCTTTAAAAGTACACAAAAAAATATGGATGTTGCTTGCCATTTTGTTGCACAATTTGTCAGGTAAAACATGGATTTGAAGCTGATTTTCCTTCGGAAATATTGTGTAATGTTTTCACTTGTTTCAGGGACAACTTGTGCAAACTTTTTCTTGAGATGTCTGTTTTATCGCCTTCAATGGATAAAAGTAAAATCGACTGCTAGTAGGCCATTTTTTATCCAACTTTAAACTTTCAAGAACTATCGATATGTCGAAAAAAAAAATTGGGTTGCTATTTAAACAAAAAAAGTTTATGTCCTTTCTGGCCAAACAGAAAGTCACAAAAATAATCCTCATATGTCAAAAGATGACAATTTATAGGTATTAAAAATCATTGAGACCGGTTAAAAAGCAAGGACGCTATAGGCCTTGTTTGAGATTCACAAGGGTGTAACTGGAACCAGCCACATTGTTTTTTTCCATATTCATGAACTGAATTCATGAATATCAGTGAAATGCTGCAAGGTAAAAAACTATTAAGAGGAGAATCAATATTCAAAATATGAAATATTGAAGACACGTCCAAGGATAATGTCATAAACCATTTACGAGATAAGCTGCGGAAACTTCAAAGATTTAAAGATTGGGATATCTTGTCACACCTGAATTAGAATATAAATCGTATGATGGAAAACATGGTATTTCAGAAACGAAATGAAGAAACTGGTCCAAAAAGCAAACAAAAAAAATTAAAAGAGAGAGATACAACACGGCAGACACTAAAGCAAGAACAACTAGCCTATATAACCAACATCCAAGACGGCCATGATACTGCACTACATTTGTCGACATTGAATCCTATTTCCAGTATTAAGCCGAAATGGCAGAATACCACTGAGTAGTGTGTTGCCAGTCATATGCCCACATAGATACATAAAATACTATTTTGAAATAATCTTTAATTCTATAGATTTACCAACATGTTCTACATTTGACAACACTACTACTTATTTGATAACTTACTAGCTATCGTAGATAAAATATGCTGCTTTTATTATATCTCCATTAGATAATTTTAAATTTTAGAGAAACATAAATGTCACACTAAAGGTTACTTTCCAATTGGCTGATGGTGATGATCAGGGGCCGAAAATGTATTCCATTTTCCGCCACTTATAAAATAAATATAAATACTTATAAACACACCACATAAAAATTCATTTGGTGTGTTTATTTATATATCTGCAATATATGCAATCAGTACAACCAGGATCTAGTCTTAAAGGTGCAAAGTCTGTGCGCGAATCTCCTACCTAAAATTATATGCAGCCTGGCACCTTGTCCGGTAGTATACCCAGTTTATTTATCTTAGCAACATGAAATCGTGCGACTGTGCTGGTGTTTGGTTTCGTTCTAGCATACAACGCTCTTAGCAATGTCGTAATTACTACTACCTTACAAAAAATTATTGAAAACTACAATAACTTAACAACATATGGTTTACATCTCGGTTTACATATTTTGTGGACTCCATGCAATCGAAGTTACGTACACTCCGTGATTATGAAAGACATTTAAATTAGGCTATCCATCGATAAAATATTGCCCAGTACAGTTACAAAAGAGGATTTTCTTTATAATTTGTGTGTCATGTTCTGTGCATGTAGTTTTCCTGTAGTCATACATTGCGTAAAACATATCTACCAAGTGTGTATACAGTTGTGGTGGGCAATATTATAGAGGACCTACGACATAACTTTTTGTGAGTGATAGTGGATTAAACAACTGACTTTCGGTGTAATAAGGTTGTTAATGTTATACTAGGATTTCTGAGTGTTCAACAGGCTTTGTCTCTATCAGACAGCGAAAGTCGAGCTATAAACAATAAACTAAAAAATATTTTACCTAGAAACCTGGGATACAAAATAATGTGTAAATTTCGTGAAACTTACTGCGCGGTTTGTCAGTGTCTGCTCATATGAAATATTAAGTCCTGAAGAAGCAGCTCAAGCTGTTGTTTTACCTAATGATGGACGCAGCATCCGATGATATATCGCCAACTTGCTTGGCATCCCTCGAAGCATTGTATTTAATGCAGTACAAAGGTTCCGGGAAACTGGTTCTTACTCAAGAAGTTTTGGACAAGGGTGACCACGGTCAACAAATGAAGTTGAAGACCGATTTCTTCGACTCCAAGTTCTGCGAGAATGGACACTTCCTGGTACAGCTTTGACTAGAAGATTGGTAGATGTTCATGGTACCTTGTATCTGTAGGAAGAAGGTTGAGGGGACAAAATTTAATACCTCATGCACCACTGGCCCTCACTTGGACGCAGGTCATTGCAGGCAGCGCGTGGAATTTGCGCGAACTTATGCTGATTGGGATATGGACGAAAGGCGATGCGTTCTCTTCACAGATAAGTCTCGTTTCACAAGGTATTCACCTGATCGTCGCCAGAGAGTGTTAGCGATCTGGAGAACGATATGCCCAGTGTTGCTTTTCTCCTACAGTAGTTTGGTGGTGCAGGTGTTATGATATGAGGATGCATTTCTTTGGAAGCTCGTACGGCCCTTGTAAAATTTCGGGAAGGTAGCCTCAATGCTGACAGGTACATCAGGGAGTAGATAGAAGCATTATGTGGACCTACAGCGAGTTCCATACAGTACTTCAGCTGGAACAGACACTCCAGGACGAGGTTGCTGCGTTGGTACAAAGCATGCCACAAAGAATGCGAGCTGTCATTCAAGCTCGAGGAGGAAATACTCGATATTAAGGCATGTTTTCTCGCAGTTCTCTAAATTTTTTTTCAAATTTGCAAAAAATGTATTTTTATATTAAAGTGAAATTTTCGTTTATTTTATAACGCAATATTTATTCTTGAAGATTCAATTAAAATTAATTTGATTCAAATTGAAATTTTCCCGAAAAACCTACTCTCCGGTAAATTTTGCGATTGAGTGTATAATATCAAATTCATAGGAATCATATACAGTTGAACTTCTCTAACTCCAATCCTAAATCCCCCCGAGACTGTTCGAGTTGAAGAAAATTTGAGTTAAAGAACACACTTCTAAAACGAAATAGATATCGAGAGCACAGAAACATATTTGGGTTAGAGATTTTCGAGATATGGAAGTTCAAGTTATCAAAAGTTCGACTGTAATTATATTTTTTGCAATTACATCATTATGAGCTCGGTTGAGTAGAGACCGCATCTCAGGTAATCATTTCGCGAATATTAGGAATACAACAGAATATTAGGTTCTTGTGAGAGGATCCACTGACCCACCTAATATTCTATTCTGTTCCTAATATTCGCGAAATGACTACCTGTGATGCGGTCTCTAGTTATGAGGTTATCAATTATCATGTTATCAATTCAAGTTTTAAACGGACTTCAGCAAGAATTGTATCTATTTATAAAATCAAACACACATTGTTTACATATTAAGTAATAATTATTAAACAATTATAAGTGTAACAGGTGACTAATGCTAAATTGATTGATTAATACAGTTAATATAGCCGAATAGGAAATTTATTCAAAGATAAATAAAACGTTTATGTAGCAATTTAAATGCTAAATTACTAAAAAAGGGTCATGGCAGGCAGAAGTACCGCAGTTTTATTCTATAACCCAGATAAATGTTTCAGTCAAATTGCTGAAATAGAGCATCTGCAACAGTTACGTGACCCTTTCAATTTGGAGTACATAACACGCGTTAAAAAAACGACGTCATGTTGCCCTTGCATGCAAATGAAAACGTCGGGCTTAGATGGGTAAAAGGTTGATGAACAATGGCCATATTTTATCGAAGACTGTTTAGAAAAACGTAGGAATGAATTTCGTAATGGCAGAAAAGCAATGAGACTGTACGAAACATTGTATTTATTATTAAGCTAGAAATCAGTGGTATATCCTTCAAAGTAATTGCCTTGGCAAGCTACACACCGCTGAAGACGTCGCGGCGCTCCCACTCTTCCGAGGGGTAAACTGCTGACCAAAAATGTGTGCATTAATTCCCATTTAATCAGTAATACCCGAGTATTAGATAGTAATTCACATGCCATACACACTAGTACCCTGACATTACTTCTAATACCTACCCATTAATTTCTTTGTAATATCCATTAATACCCTGTAATTCTCTGGTATTACCTTGTAACTCCTTGGTATTACCTTGTAATTCTCTGGTATTACCTATCAGTAATACACTATTCATTGGTTATATTCAACTATACAAATACTTAAAGACAAAAATTATTTATTTTAAATAAAATATTTTTAAAAACAAACAAATAAATAAGACATTTTGTAAAACGTAAACTACACATATGCCCAAATGAACACAGGAAACATATTAGTTACTTTAAATAAATAAATAAGCATCACAGAAATTAGATAACCTCCGAATTCAAAGCCGAAGCTACATGGGAGTGGGTTATATGTAGTTATGATAAACCGCGAGCACACAACCGTTCCGACCGATATTGCCAGTACCGGTGGCGGGATCGAACTCGCAGCTACGATGGAGAGATTATCTAGTCACCCTTGCCATCACGCGCTCTTGCCAACTACTCCACCCAACCGATATGAACGCAATGAACATAATACAAAGTAACGACGAAATTTCCAATAGTCTTGTTTTTACACTGACATTTCCAAACGCAAAAAGGATGACAGAAACTACTACTTCTCGCATGTAGTGCTCTCTTTGAAATCACAAGCATCAGAGGTTTGCAGCTTCATGGCAACTTAATTTAAAATTCAAAAGTAACAACTATCATCGACTATCACTGAATTTCTTTCAAAGACTAAAAAATCCAACTAAACTTATGACTTTATAAGCCAATAGAAAAAAAATTTTCATGACACGTTCAGAAAACGTGTTTCCCATACTCCTCGTTCGATTAAAGTAATTAATTATTTACGCTCGTGTGGAAAACTAACCTCCCGAACTTGTTATGCAAATAATTATTTACAAGTTGAGATTACATATTACACTCGATATTATACCTCAAAAAACTAAAAATTATAATAACTGGCAGCCGAACATTATCTAATAATAATAATTTCGTATGTGTCGATCTATTCCCTACTATTCCCATTTTATATTGTGTCAAAATGACGCATGAAGTATTGAATGCAGATTTCTCACATTTCATAAATAAAGTACATCGTTTTATTCATTATACGCCTTTAACGACCGGCTTGGTGGCGTAATTGGCTAAAGCGTGCAATGGCAAGCATGACTAGAAATCTACTTGTCGTGACTGCGGTTCGAATTCTGTAACCGGTACTGGCAATGTCGGTGGGAATGATTGTAAGTGTAATCTCCTAGATAGCTTCGGATTTGGATTGAGAGGTTGTCAGTTTCAGTGGTGTTTATTTTAAGAAATGTTCTCTTATTGATATAACCATTTTTTTATTTTTTACAAAAGACATACAATTTTGTATAATCATTATACAGATCGAGCCAATCCACTAGATACACGACTAGCGGTATGCGCAGTTTACATACGCCCGTCTGTTGCCAGCGCGAATGTCAGAAGGTCCTTTTACTGTGGGTTAGGATATTGCCTTTCTCAAGAAGGAGGTCTTTTTGTGTATCTAATTTAAATTTTTTCTATTTATTTATGTATTATTTTATTTTCTAGATTATTTTTCTTTATTATTTGAGAATATTAATTTGTTTTTAGAATTATTTTCTGTTTCGAAAAATATCCACATGATTGTGTGCTGTTCTCATATTTTTCATAATTTTAGTGTTTTACTGTGTCTCGGAAGAAGCACTGAAATTATGAAACATTTAGATAATTTCAGTAAATACGTTAATACAGAAAGATTTCTTTAGATGAACATGCAATACTCTCCATCGCAGCTTTAGCGATACTGATTCTATTTTGTCTCGTATGCACCTCCTATTAAGCACCCTGACGTAATCGTTAACTTTTGTTCGGACTTCGTATTCCGACGGGCAACTGTAAACTGCGCATACTGCTTGTCGTGTATCTGGTGGGTTGGCTAGCTCTGTATAAATAATGTCGAATATAATAAAAATCAAACAATTTAGTAGTTTAATAAGTTCTATATAAAATCGTTCATGACGGTTGCACGCAAAGTCGTCTGCCTATCCCTACGCATACAATTTTATACGTGTGGTATATTGTAATGTTTAAGATATACCACCGTAATTTCTAATAATACCCCCTATAATACACAGTAATACCCCTGTAATACATAGTAACATCCAGTAACACCCACGCCACGTAATAAAATATAAACCCTGTAATACGTACTAATTCCTTCTAATTTCCAATAATAACCAGTAATTCCTAAGTAATTCCCGGACATTGTATACCAAAATTCCTCAGCGGTTTACCCCTCGCACTCTTCGTAGCAGTGTTAGAATTCTTGATATAGAATCACTTTCAGCTGGTTCGAGACGGCTTTCTGAATGTTGTCCACAGTGCCCAAATGGCAATCTCAAGTAGATTTTAAATTTAGGAAACGGAAAAAATCATACGGATTCAGATCTGGAGACTAAAATGTCCCTTTGTGAGTCAAAAACTCTGCAACGGAGAGCGCCGTGTGACAAGGAGCATTATCGTGGTGCAGCATCTAAGTGCATGCGATGGAAATCAGCTCACTGCTAATCAACCTCAGTGATAGTCGGTGGTCTGCCCTCACGAGATTTCTCACTATTTCCACATTTTCGTCCGTTTTGGATGTGGAAGGTCTTTCAGAGCGAATCTCGTCTTTCACGGCCCTCTGAAAAGCCACGTAAAAATTAGTGCCCTCGATAGAGCACACTCTCTATACGCCCGTTTTAGTTCCTCGAAAGTTTAAGTTGCAATTTCCTGATCTTCACACAAAATTACATCGCACAACGTTGTTTGAAATTCCGCTTTTTCATTTTCGTGACACACCGCAACAATACACATTTAGAAAACACGCATTGAACAGGCATCTACTGAAGGCAGGGAGTTGCAACTCGTACCGAAGATCTGTGAGATGTTTGCCCACCTATCGCATGGAGGGAAAGGCCACACTGTTGACAGTTTGTGGACAATCCCAGCAGCTTCATTACTTTTCTGCCATGCCTCGTACACTTCGATGTACTCTGGACCATTATGTCAAACTCTTCCGTGAGACAAGCAGTGTGAAACGAATAGAAGGTAGTGGTCGGCCAAAGAAATGCAGACCTGAACTAACTAAAAATGTAAGAGATGTCATGGAAAATGCTTCTAAAATTTCCGTGCGTGTTTTGGCTCAGATAACTGTTAGCTGGCGCATGTCATACTATTTTGAGGACTTGCACCTGTTTCCATATTACCTTACTTGCATCGAAACTCCATGAAGTCGACTATTATCGTAGAACGACATTCTGTCACTGGCTTTTGAACAATTTTGATGATGTATTCTTTGACAAAACCTTCTTCTACGACGAGGCCTGGTTTAATCTCATTTTTATGTTAATTTTCTGAAAATGAGAATTTGGAGTTGAAAACCAGAAAATGTTTATGTTTAAGTCCCTCTTCAACCCGCAGAAAGTTGGTTTTTGGTGTGCCATTAATATTTGAAGATTTATTGGTCAAATTATTTTTCATGGAACTATTGATATTCTCTACCAGACATAATACGATTATCTTAGAACAATCTCAATACTGGTATGCTAGCATGTTTAAGACAGTTCCATCGCTGTTTGCTCAGTTATACACAATACATGGACTGAAACAGAACATACCTTTAGTGTACGCTCTATTACCAAACAAGACAGAAAGAGCATACACATTTTTGCTACGCAAGATCAATTGCTACGCCTATTTCAATTGTTTCATAAAAGCTGTAGCAAGTGAATTACTTACAACTTCACATCATTGATGTTTTTTTCATTTTTGCCAATGCATTTACCGTCACATTCAGCAAGATGGTTTAAAAGTAGTGGCATATAGCAGTAACTCCGATTATTCGTTGAGGTTAAGATTACTATCGGCTTTAGCATTTATACCCGTTGGAGATATGGAAAATGCATTTGGAGAACTTGTCGACAGAAACGCTATCCACAACTTCTTGAGATAGCTCGGGAAGTTGTGAATTATTTCGAAGACGCATGGATTGAACGACTAAATAGACGGCATCGTAGAAGAGCACCACTATTTGCAATTGAATTATGGAATAGTTTCGACAGAGTTAATGATTTGCTAAAAATTAATAATTCAGCCTTTGAACAATTTGTGCAAATCATCCAACTATTTGGAAGTTTATAGAAGCCATTAAGAGAAAGGATTCAATGAACAAGTTGGCAATAGTACAATACTTAAGTGACTGTGTACCTGTTCCAAAGAAGCATTGAAGAGAACTCACAGCTAGACTGAAGAATATTGTACGAAAGTCTGGAAAAGATTTGGATGTTTTAGATTACCTAAGAGTCACAGCCAGTCAGATTTTATATAGCTGAAAAAATTCCCTGAATTTTCCAGGTTTTCCATAACAAAAATTTCGTTTTCCCATGACTTTTAATATGAAATTGAACATGATTTTACATAATTTACTTTCTTTTTTTATGAACTGATTTTTAATTTAATTAGGAAATACTTCATTTCTTATACTGTACTTAGTATGAGTGATGCAGAGCATATTACATTAGATATTATTAAATTAAACACAATAACGTTAAATAAAATAATTTTTTATTAGGAAATATATGTAAATTAGTAACAAAATCTGCGATTGTCACGAGATCATATTACTTTTATTATACGAACACACAGTTCAGAAACACGAAAAATTTAAAAATAAATCCCTTATCATTAATATTTACAGGTTGTTAACAAATTCGTTTCTCACTACAAGGATTTCGAAAACGGTAAGAGATACAGTATCGGTTAAATTGGGGCGAAATTGCAGAATTTGACGATCAGGAATTTACCGTTGAGAAATCGAAAATATCTTGCTGTTCTTAAGATTTTTGAAAAAAAGTAAAATTTTTAATTTCCGTTTTAATTTTTTCTTGGTGTTATTTAGATATCGAAAAACTAAAAACACTTTTTCATTGGTGTTTTTTTATCCTTTGCAATTTAAAGTAAAAAGTTTTTTTATAAGACGTTTCGTCTTTTCGCGACCATCATGAGGTACGTTATTTTAAATATGGACTTATTGCATTTCTTGTAGTATTTGTACTTTAGGCTTCATTGATGTATTAAACTTCTATGTTGCTAAACGTTTCGTAGCTGTAAACCGTCATAAAGGAAAAAAATAACATTTGATAATGGTTTACAGCTACGAAACGTTTAGCAACATAAAAGTTTAAAACAACAATGAAGTCTGGGGTTTAAATGCTACAAAAAAATGCAATGAAAAATGCAGGTCCGCATTTAAAATAACGTACTTGATGATGGTAGCGAAGTCTTATAAAAAAGACTTTTTTACGTATATTAAGATAAAGAATTATATATTTTACTATACAAAAGGCTTGAGGAATATTTAAATTTCATCATGAGCATATTATATTGTTTTGTACATATACATATACATATACGTATATTTTAGAAAACACATGTTAGTCAATCCTAGCTGCCATAAGACATTTTAACACATCAACGCAGAAGTCACTAGTATCACCCATACAAGATTATGCTAATGGAGGAATTAACAGATAGAAACAAAAATTGGAGGGTCACTTATTGCCAAATAATGAGCTTACTTACACCTACAGCATCTACATTTTTAAAAAATATATATTACAGACTCATATTTACCACTACCAGGGTATTCAACTGAAAATATATTCATTTGTAGACAAAACCCCCCATACAATACAGAAATCAAATTTCAGGGTTGTAGATCCCTCCATGTATGGGTGCGGTATATAGCACAATAAGGTCATTTATTCAATTTTCTATGAAACAAATTTGAATGGACGACATTTAGATTGTTTGGAATTGTCCCTATTCGAAAATAAAATTACCTTATATGCCATTAAGACAATGCACCACCTCACAGTAAGGTTATTAATAATTACCTTAATAAATCGCCACATAATACGGAATCGATGACATGGACCTATTGAAAGCAAGACCCTTACACCAATGGATATATTTTCATGGGGTTGTTAAAAAATAAAGTATACGTGGAACGGAGCTTAAATTTGAAAAATCTACTAGAAAAAATAGTTCCAGAAATAAATTTCCTGAATACTCAACAACCGGAATCATCCTTGCACATATAAAACATGTAACAATGGTGAATATCTCGAAAGTTTATTAAGTATAATAAATTTTAATTAACAAAGGAAGTAAACATTATGCATTAATTTAATTTCATTCCATGGCTACTGATACCTCATACTAATTAATTCAAATTTAACATCGTCTCAGAAATGGTTTGTCAAAATATCGGAAAGATACATATATTTGAAATCAGAAGCATCAATAAAGTATTTGCTTTTTCTATTTCTAACTATTTTATATTGTAACCTAAAACATGTTTAGCATTCATTATTCAATTTATTAATAATAACATATTTCGCCCATTGTATATTTTGCTTCATTTATCTAGACAATCTACAATTTCTTCTTTAAACGTGTAAAGTGGCAAAAAATAAAATATATACACCTGGCTGCACAAACAGCAGAGTATACATAGAAGGTTTATTAATGATGCAAGGATACACTGACAACCATAAACAACTGTTAATGGACATGATGCTAGAGGTAAGTCTTTGTAAGTTACTTCATGCCCCTCACCGACGCCTGTCAATCGATTCCAGAAATGTGATTTCTAGGATTGTATTATGCTTATATGGTATATATTTCAGTAAATCTGAATTTTATTCGATGCTGCTCTCCGTGTGGTGGCACCGTCGATTTTTCAAATGATGTTAAGAGTGCAACGAAATGTTGCCAAATTTGAGATTATATAATATTTCCGAAACAACAGATTATTTCGATTATTTCATCAAATTAAACTTCATATACTTAATGCTATATGCTCCTAGTATACTCTCGATTTATACAAAACCACAAATTTTAATGAGATCAAGGACATTTGTTGGTTAATTAGGATATTGACGCTTCACGGGTCGTTATTTTAGTTTTACAATAGACACAAAATTTTATGAATAATGCTGAGGCATGTTTTCTGTAAAATACGCATATATGTTTTCACCATTAAGGGTCTAGGACTGAGAAAAGTAAAGCGTAGGGAAGGTAATAATACTGTTAAGGGCTGAATTTTTAGACTAATGAAGATGGATATCAACAGTTGAATATTTATTTATTTGACGTTTCTAACAGTGCAATCACTGTTGTATATATATTTGAAATCAGAAAAATATTCTCTCCAAATTTTCAACAATATATAGGGAGTTCCATTAAAAAAGATAAGGTCACGCAGGGATTTCACAGTTCCGATAATCGTTTGGTTTTTTCTGGTAGCACATTATAAACATTCAGAAAAATCCATAAAACTTTTGTTTTTAAAATTTTCCGATAACTCCTCCAATAAAGCATCAATGGGAAGTGTCAATATATGAGGTATGACCCTGTACCTCAGGGGCGGTTCTAGACCCCAACAAATGGAAGGGTCTAAAATATAGATTTGTAATAATTACTTTCCCAACATTTTTTCTTATGCAACCCTAGACTTAGGTATGACAAATTTTTGTAACCAGAAAAACAATCCCTTTCAGAAAATACCAAAATCGACATTAAAAATTAATGATCTTGACCCATCTCCAAATTTTCTTTTTCTTTTTAGCAGTTTACTTTGGATTTCACAAGGGCCTGCATCATTTGCCGCAAACTATATAATCGCCTCGTCCGTATATCCTAGCGGTTGACAATTTCTTGTTCCTAACGCAATTCACCTATTTAATTTATAAATACAGCTCAAGAAGTTGGTTGGGGGCCTCGTCAAGACCATGGGTACCTACAATCTGCAAATTAAACATTTTCTATTTCACCTTCATACAACGCGAGGTAAAATGTCATCAATCATCATTGCCCTACGGGAAATGGTCTACACTGGATAGATTTTTTCCGGAAACTTCCGTTAAAAAGACGAATATTAAAAGCGTTTCCAATGGATACACTATAGTAACCATCTTACTAACCATATAATTTTTTTTTTATTTTTTCGAATTTCAAATTTTCCAAATATACGAATCATTCCATTTCATTATCAACAGAGAAATCCACGTTTGACCCTTTCTAATTTTGTTCAGATTTTGTAGGTATATAAGTAACAACGGTTAAAGATTTTGAGTAAAATTTTATTTTATTTTTTTTTTATATAAGTACTCCTTATCTTATACACGATTTTTTAATTTTTTTAAATGTTTTAACTGTCTGCTGTGACCCGTTAAGAAATTATAAACCGATAGGTACTAGTTATTTTACAAAGCTCCACTTAGCTCATTTTAAATATAATAATAAGATCCTCCTGGTGATAAGGACTTTAAAACTGTTTGTGACATGTACTCGTATACTCGAGTGTAGAGTGTGTCCCAAACTGCTTGTAATCTAATCAGAGAATTTTGCCTATTTTTGAATCAGATAGAGCGAAATGGATTGTACATTCTTTACCTCCCTTTTCGAGTAGTGAATGCCCCATTTCGATATATTTTCCCGTTCTCGCGCTTCGTTCTGACAAAATTGTGTGTTTACACTTTTCTTTCAATAGTGGAGATTTTTTGATGCGGTAAAAACTTTTTTGGAATAAAATTTAACGTAAAAATGGATTTTAGAGAGAACAATAGTCCCAGCCTCCTTGATTTTTTTTCTACAAGAGACACTAACATGTTTTCAATGGAAAATGATTTGTCTTGACTTCAAAAAAATGTCATATTTTATGCTTTTCTATGATGACATGTCCATGGCTTTTGTTTTCACAATTATATCATACTTTTCAGTATTTTCAAATTCGGAAGTTTTGGTCAGTCAAACAAACGCACCACCACATACACAACTTAAACTATCATAGTGAAAATAATGTTTTTTGTTTTTCCACGCCAACTTGGTTTTTTTATCTTATATATAATTGTACACTGTACACTAGGTATATCAAAAATTAATTATATTATCAACATCTTAAAATACGGGACTTTTTATTAAAGAAAAAATCAATGTTGACACTTACTTACGAAAAACGGGAACATTATTTTTTTTACTTGCACATATAGTTTCGATATCGCGTCGCATGAGAATCATAGGGTTCTAAACGACATTTTACTCTAAAAAGCAGTTTTTAATACTACCTACTGTAAATATTTTTCTGCATCTTTCTGGCTAGGAAATTTCACTATCGAATGAAAGATGACGCCATAAACTTTATTTCCATATGATCCTAAGTAACTATTTGCTACAATCACAGAATCAATATTTTTCGTTACTATTTGAAATCGCAAACTGAAGATTACTTATTTTTATAGATTTTCTACCACGTGTTTAATGAATAAAAGTTACTAAAATTTATAGTATATTTGCATTTTCATTATACCTTACAAAAGCAATATGGTTCTAAGTACAAAGGCAAATGTTAATTAATTATAATTTCTACAATTTTCAGTAAATTTATTATTCTTCATGTCAGGCAAATAACTGGATTACTTCGTTCCATATGTTCCACATATGTAAGAGTAACCTACGAGTTAAACTTCGCCCCATTTAGTTGTAAAGGTGTATACATTTATATTTGAATAAAGACGTTTATTATTATTATTATTATATAAAAATGGAACCAAAGTGACTTTTCTAGAGATTGTCATATTAAATTCGTTCTCCTGTAAAAACAGTAAATTAATTGTTACTTAGAACCATGTTGTGTGTGTGAACCATATCTCAATGACACCATATACAGAGGATGAGGGTAGGTATCTGGACTACATTTTTTTTTCCAAGTCGATAAGTATAATGATTTAAATATTTAAATATATTAGGTAGGTAATCTATGGTTAATATGAAAAAAACATGTTCAAACTTTTAATTAAGTTCGATTGAGACCATTTAAAGAAATCGAACATTTAGTAGCCAGAGAAAATACTTTCCTGCCATGTACCTACATTGCGAAAGGTCAGGAAATAATTTCATGTGTAGCAATACTCTCAAGGCATGTAGGTACGAGTACACGCACTTTTGTTTTTCATTTTTTCATTAAGTAGGTACCTATCCGACGAGATAGACTACTTATGAACATTTAAGAACACATTTTAGAGAATTCTAATGATAATTAAGAAATGGATTCGTCATTTACCACAATTACCTCTTACTGTGAGTGTAATAATAATAACACTACCTATTTTAAAGTTATTTATTATATGAAACATGGTCAAACATTATTGCGTAAATTGCAATGTTAGTGATTTTCTTCAAAAATTTAACAAAATCCAAGACGAAAAAATAGGTAGGTCACAACACAAATATAGATAAAATAATATATTTTTGCAGATTATACCATATGTACCTACATGATACTAAAATCAACCTAGTTAAAATAAATGAAACTTAAATTAAAACTGCTGTCTAATAATTATTTGAGTAATACCAAGAATTTTAGTTCTAACACACAGGTTCCCTGCTCTTTTTTTGTAATGTATCCTATAAAACAGGGTTTTTATTATCGCGTAATTAATTATTCACCTCAGGTTAGAAATACTTTGACAAACAAGAGAAATATTTTAGGGTACATACATAATACATAAATAAGCTCAAATTTAACAGAAATATGTCTAGGTAGTGGTATTAAGATTATAAATATAAAACACCCGCATTAGAAATATGATTAATAAGAAAATTCCAATTAATGATAGCTGTGACACAAAAAATAAGAAACTATCAAGAGGTTAGAAAGTGGATGTGCTAAATTGCTTCAAAATAAGCTTTTACGAACTGTATTAAACAAAATAAGTATTATGTAGGCACACCTCGTAGAACGTCCCATACAAAAATGATTCATATAAACAGAAAACAGATCATTGTCAGCTGAGACAAAAGAAATTATAATACTTGCGATCAAAAAAATAAACAAATATAGTGTTCTCAAAGTTAGAAACTATTGACCTCACACTGTTTTATATCAACGATGACTCACTTAGCAAGATACCTACACTAAAAAGAAGAACCTGTCCTCAAACACCTTCCATTTTTTTAAACAAGCCTTATCAATTTCCGGCTGCAGTTATCTTGACGGCGCCTCAAAATAATAATACAAACCGCACTGTTCCGTATTTAGCAACAATAAACCGTTTTTAAGAAAACTGTAAAACTAAAATTTTCTTGCAAATACAAGTCAAAGGTCTGCCTAATAAGGCTAACAGTTTCTTCAAGCAATATTGACCTCTAAGTCTTCTGAGAAAATGACAGACTAACACAAATCAAACACAAAATAAAAAACAATAAGACACCCTATGCACAAATATGAAGTCTTAGGTTTCCACTAATGCTAATTTAGCCAATTTCAGTTATTTTCCTGTATTTACGGACCAAGTGAAAGCTATGACAGGGGCACACTTTCCGACCGAGAAATTCAACTTTTGCACTTGTTTTAAAACTTAAATCACTAACCCATATAACACTATACTTTGTAACAGTTAAAACTCACCCATAAAATAATCCTGGTCACTTTAAAATCCTTTAAAATTAACACACACCTCAAATAAGCATACTTTTAGATTTCAACAAGATGGCTGGGAGACTGAACGTTTACACATAAAACTATCAACGACTCACCCCGCCTAGTCCGCCCTAGGAAACCCATGCGGAGAAGCGAATCGTCTGTCGTAGCTCAAAGCTCTAGTTTATGACGTCATTGACAAGGTGACTGAATGTACGCAAGCGTCATTTGGGTACAGTAATTTCAGTGGTCCTCAATCAGTTAAGTTTCTTTTTTTAAACTTGGATAAAGTATGACGTTATTTATTTATTAATTATTTACAGGAGTTATTGATTCTTTTATAACATCATTTGTCCTAAAATATGTCACTCTAGCTAAGACTCTTATGATGTTTACGTGGCGTATTTAACATTTTTAAAGGAAAATTGAATCACTATTTTAGATTGTGAGGACTACTGTACGAAAACCCATGGGCGTCCTATGTGGGCTCTTGTTTCTGTCTCAAACATTATTAGCCCCCTACCAAGTACTTTATTTGGTATTATTACCGGTCAAAATACATGCATTAAAATGATTGTAAATGTGATGTGGGTATTATAATTATTTTATGTAAATCTTATTTTAAATACTGTTGATTAGTTACATTTATATTCTATACCTAAATTCAGAGTTAAATACCTATTTTAAACGGAATTAAAAAAAATTGGAAGGTATTTTACCATATTTTCTAAAAACAATTTGCAGATAGCTAAAATCTATGAATGCAATTAATTTAAAACTTCTCATTTTTAGTAGCATAAGATATAAGATATTTCTAAAATATGTATAACATTGCTGAAATATATAGAATACAATATTGTAAAGATTTAACAACTATTTTAAAAATATGTCATAATAAATACAATTAAAAATATTTTAAGGATATTTGAGAAATAATTGACAGTAAATATTTATACTACCTAAATCAGCAATATTTAGGAAGTAATATGTTAAAATGTTATCAGTGGTAAATTATCATGGGTCTTGTGTACCTTATATACATTTATATTTATAATAATAAAATCCAAAATTGTGGACGTTACAAAAAACTTAATTTGTGTTAAATACGTGAAAGTTGTACTAAAAAAATCAAATTATTTGCTTACATTTCTTAAAATAATATAAAATTTAAATTATTTAAGGCGAAATCATTAAAATTTTGTAAGGATATCTCTAAAAAATTTGTACAAAAACTACCGCATATTCCGGAAACCAAAATAAATAGAGTTTTTAAGAAAATTTTTATATTTTTAAATTACAAAACAGTTCTTTTAGCTATTGCGATCACATTTGGGACGTTTATCCATACTGGCTGTTTTGGTCGTCAGTACTGGTCAAAAAGTTGGTCATCAAGTTACCAAGAAGTTCAAAAATCAACAGTTTACCCAATATATTTAAAAGTTTTTTTTAACTTTTTTTAAGAGTTAGGCAATGTTATTTCCAATTTTATTTTGAATACAGTCCACCTCTACTTATAAATAGTTGAAAATCTGTTTTGTGTGGATGACATTTTAAATATAAATGAAAACCGACATCATTAAATACATAAATGTTTAATTATTTTGAAAGCAATTGCAAAATGGCGACCGTAATAAAATGATGACTATCTTTTTGAGGTAGATGACTTTTTTTCAGTTTAAAAGCAGACTTCAAAAATAATAGGTAGATACCATACGTATGTACAAAAATTCTCATCATGTACTGCCGTAACGAGATCCATAAAGGAGTAGGTTACCTCTTAACTTTTGACCAATATAATTATTGGCTGGAATATTACGTCTGTATGCCAGATTTGAAATAGCGTACATTGGTATGCTTTCGTTTATTTCGTTTAGAACTTTAAAGTTTATGAATTATATTAATTTTATATACTTATGTTTATTATTTAATTTAACATATTTTAATAATTAAAAGAACACTATAAATAACTCATAATGAAAATAACTGAGGAATAGAAATACCAATTTATTGAATAAACTTGTGTACATTTATTTTTTTGGCATTACAAGTTTTGTGCATGATCAAAATAAAAACTACTATTCTCATTACATTTTATAGTGTCGATTATAAATTATATCCAAATTTAACCATTTTCTTTAACAAATCTTCACATATGTTACAACATATAATGTTTTGGCATGGTTTTTAAAATATGTTTGTCTGTTATTTGATGATTATTTACTCTCAACTTGATCTCTGGAAAGGCCAAAGCGATTTTAATGAAATTTTGCGTATAGTTTTGAGCAAAGACGAAAATATAAAATTACGTTTATACAAGGTGGTTTAAGAATGCCGACCAACCAGTTCGAGAATGTTATAATTTATAATATTTCTGGCATGTTCCAGTTCATTAATTATGATTTCCGATAAAACGGGGATTTTCTCATGTTATAGCTAATATACACAGGGTGATCCTTAAGTACATGCATCGAGAAAATTCAGGGAAATGGTTCCCAAACCTATATTAAGTCGAAAAGCTTAAATGATGTTTTGTCAATAAATTTATTTCGGAGATACGAGTTGATTTAAAAAAAAATGCTCTAAATATTTAAAACAAAGAAGTTTCTAAGAGTACTCATTATGCACAGCAAGTTTGATAAAAAATCTTCAAGCATTTCAGAGATCTTCATGAATTTTTTTTCGTTTTCTTTGATTTTCTTTTAAACTCTTCATTCTTTAGCAAGAGGACATAATTACGTAGTAATTCTTCATATGCACCTTCCTGGGGATTTCCTTTACTTATGGATAGAATGTTTTTACATTTCCTATAGGCAATAATGGACTTAAAATTAGTTTAACGATCTCTTTGCGTTCTCTAGTTTTAACACGTTTACCTCTTACAGTTGGGCTGGACATTTTTGGCAAAGTTTCAGGCAACAAATTAAGTGGTATAAATAGAATAGCTAAAACATAATAAAATTAGCCACAAATTATTTTTCAGTAGGTAAATTTTATATTGCCTGCATTTTTTTTTTTTTTTTTGGCAATAATACATTCATCAATTTTGATTTTATTCCACTTTTAAAATCCTCAATTGTAACATGTTTATTGCAGTATTTTATTACCGGGGTTAAATTTTCCTTTTCTTTAACATTTTCTAATCCACTCTATCCTAATTAAAATTTCAGTAGGAAACGAGAAAAATGATATTTTTTCCTCCACTCTTCTTTGCCCTTTCAGCATTTCTCTTACAAATAGCATATAGTATATAATTCAGGTCATCTTAAAACGATTATTTATTATTAATTGGACATTTCTTCTCCTCAAAATAAATATACTTTATACAAATCTTCTCAAAATAAATGTAATTTAAATCAAATATATATAATAATCCAAATGTCACTTAAAATGTCAAAAAAAGCACGTAAAATCTCTAGAAAAGAGCTCCATAACAATATAATATAACTAATAATAATTGTAAGCAAAATATCAAAATAATAAGCAAATAACCATACAAAACGATTATAAAATGAAGACAACAAACGTATGATTCACAATACGGCATACACTGACACGTTACATTCCCCTTTCGTCTCTCCTCGCCCAAGTTAAGAGGTAACCTACTCCTTTACGGACCTCGCTGCCGTAATATGAAATAAAAAAATCATGAGTTAAAAGTTACCAATTGATCAAGTGGTTTTTAAAACTTTTATGAAGAACTTATTTCTTGATCGATTAATCATCTCCTGATGGCAAAACGCGTGTCTAGTGCAGCATATAGTGTTTTGGTGTTTCGTGGAAAACTACGTCAGTGTTATCTTCACATCAAAGGTTCCAACTCACTCCAGGCTTATGTATACACTTGAAAAAGGAGAATTTATGTTATTGTGTGATGAGCGACCTTATGCCTCAGAAAGCTGTCTGTGGCGTACCTTCTTTAAATAAATATCAACAAAATAGCTGCTTAATTGAATGCAGCAACTCTACTGCACTGGCTATCCGAACATAGGTATATGACTATGAGTGTTTGCACATATCCAATTTCTGTATGAAATATGAATACTGACTAGTTAGATGCAATCATGGAGTGCTGCCGAAAAAAATTTAAATCCTATTTGAAAAACAGATTTTAAGGTGATATGTGCGCCAATATCCATTTGGCATGATGACGGTCTCGGATGCTAGGGCCAGGCAGGACTATTGCCTTTTTACCCTAGTCTTCGCTGTAGACCTGGACCGGCCTCGTGCAGGGCGGGTTAACTTACTTTACGAACGGCCCCACTCACAAATGTGAGCGGTGCCGAAGATTTCGGTCAACCTCCCTGGGTCCTGGCTGATGAACCCTGCTGGCTAGGGCCTCTTCTGGCGCTCTTCTGTCTTCGTCTTCTTTCTTCGCCAGCTTGTCACCCCCTGGGGTAGTCATCTGTCTGTCAGGGACTGTGTGGATATTCTGTGACTTGGGATTGACTGCCAGTACACAAAGTGTCAATTGACACATTGTCATCTGGATCATCGGACAAGGTGAGGATGAACTGTGTAGCTCTAGGAGGTGAAGGCCTAAGTGCTTTCTTAGCACTTTCGTCCTTCACGGAGCCAGGGGGACAACGGGCACTGGTCGGTTTACTGACCGGCGCCCGCAAGGTTTGTGGGAGGGTGGTTGGTCGTGTCATGTCTTTTCAATGGGTTTGGTCCATCTGTAAGGAAAGGATTAGTTATACTTACCCGTTATCCAGTAACTGTACCTTCGGCCTCTTGTGCCTCGGTGCGTCGGCCGGATCATAGGAGGTGGCCTCCCTGATCAGCGGGTTCCTGTGCTCCTCAGCTAAGGTGTACAGTTTCTTCGCTCTATCCCGGATGATTTCGGTGACTGGTGTGTACTCCAGATCCCTGAAGATGTCAGCGTTTCTAACGTACCATGGTGCGCCCACCGCTGTCCTGATGGCCACGTTTTCCACGGCTTGGATCTTCTTCAGATAGGTCTTCGCTTGGTATCCCCATGCTACGGAGGCGTAGGTCAGCTGTGGTCTGATGAGTGCTTTGACTAGCAGAAGCTTGTTCCTCAGACTGAGCCTGCTCTGGTTTCCTACCATCGGGTAGATGAGAGCTCTCGTCCGCTTGGCCTTTACCACGATGGCTTCGGTGTTCTGTCTCCATGTCAGGCCTTTATCCATGATTACGCCAAGGTACTTGACGGAATCGTGCCATTGGATGTCCTCGCCGAACATGGAGACGTGTCCTGTGGGGGTTTCCTTGCGTCCTTTCCTGAAGAGAATCGTCTGTCTTTTCTCCGCGTTGACTGCGACTTTCCACTTGATACACCATTCTTCCAGAAGAGAGGCTGCCTCTTGGAGTCTTCTGGTGGCTGTTCCCGCTCTCCAGGATCTGGCCGTGACGGCCGTGTCGTCCGCGTAGAGTGCCATTGCGGTGCCTTCGGCCCTTGGGAGATCAGAGGTGAAGACAGCGAACAGATGGGGTGACAGCACAGAGCCTTGGGGGACTCCGGCTTCCATCGGTCGATACGTGGACACACAGTCCCTGATCTTCACTCGCATCTGTCTCCCGTGCAGGTATGATCTAACTAGTTTGACGAGTGCAATGGGATAACCCATACTCATCATTTTAGCTAGCTTTTAAGGTGATATGTGATATGTAAAGTAATTAATTCGGTAGAATTTAACTCCCTAATGCAAATCATATAGTTACCAGCCATTATGTATTTTGATGCGTGTATACGCCCTTAGACGGCGCCTGGACTAACGCAGCAGCTCACTTATATTAGCTATACCGGCCATCATTGCACCATTCACATATTTCGTTATTTATTAAATTATAAGAACTAAACGAAAGTAGTTTATTTAAAAATATCCAAATCAGTATAAGAAAGCATTCCAAATACGTACCAGCGACAAAAGTCAGAGGAGCGTACCGGCACTGCTTATTTTTACAACTACACCACTGGTTAGATGTGCATTTTCTGTTTTTTGGAATAACGTGCAACATTTGCTGCCAAAACGAACAGACCTAAATAAATAATTCTCTTAGCATATGATGGCTCCCTCTCTTTTAGCAAGCTTAAGTTAAAACTTTTATCGTGCCGAGTGTAGATGGCCATGCTGACATCTCCTTAGCAAGGTTTAGTTAGGATGTTAGTGTAGTCACGTGTAGAGGGCGAGAGTAGTTTTTCATATTCAATGGGGTATTGTCAAATAAAGAGAGGAAATCTTTAGTACACACAAAATATTTAATTTTTATCTAAAAAATTAAGAAATAACCTTCTTAAGATTTAAAAAGATACATATTCTTTATGTGACTTAAATGGCTTAATTGCAACATACAACAAAAATTTAGTTATTTCATTTCCGCAGTTCTGGTAGCAAATTTTTAGCATACAGGGTGACTCGAAAGTAACATGCCATATTTCGGGATTTGAGAGAACACATAAAAATAACATAATATTGTTAATAAACTATAAATAGTGTATTACATATTTTTTAAATAATTTCAATAATGACAGTTAGTGCCAAAAGGTATGTGTTAGTTTCTAATACCTATATGGTAAAAAAACCATTACCATTACGAAACGGGCGTGGAAAAAATAGTCTTATTATATTCTCACAAATTATGTTTTTATATAACTAGTTTCGGGGTGAATCATCAATTGGGTCACCTGAGATACACTAAAAATAAGAAGTCTTTGGTAACAAAACGTAGTTATACAGTTTTACATACAAATTAAAAATATTTACGTAAAATGACATTAACATTTTTTTGTTAAAGAAACAACACATTATACACTGGATGTCCCATAAATAAGTACTTTCCTTCAAGAGGGTAAGTAGCACATTTGCCAATAAAAAGTCTTAAGTTACAAAAATTTAATTTGGACCATTTATTAATTTCATAATGCGACATATTTTGTTACATTTTTATCTGAATATCATGATATGTTGGGCAGCCCAGTTCCCAGAGAAAAAATAACAGCAGAAGTTGGGATTTTTTTTTTTTTTTTTTTGGCTTTGGGTCATAGACCATGCAGCCAGTCGCTATTTGTTTATTGATTTAGTTAGCACTAAATAAGCCTAACCTAACGAGGAAAATAACAAACCAATAAGGCGTACAACTGAAAGGCAGAAGCTAGGATAAAATAATCCTTATGTGAAATTTTGCCTAGAAGTAGGTTTTTGGTAGTAGAAAAGTATACAAATAAATTCTCTAGTCTACCGTGGTTACAACATAAAACAAAATGGCATCAAACTCCCAAATATATTTTTAAAAAAAAAAAGAACATGCCAAATACAAAAAAAATCGTAAAGTTAAAATTAAAGAGCACAAAACTCCACACCAAAAATGTCTCTACAAAAATTTCATGCATGCAACCGTTTTCACGTAAAAATAAAAGATAAAAAAAAACTGACCTTCAGGTATTTTGAGTCGCTGAATTCAAATCCGTAGGTTATTTTGCCCAATATATGACCAGTTTTTGGTTATTGACCGTTTTTTGCACATTTTTAACTAATTTTTCTGAAAATATGCAATTCACTGTTCATCGATGAGTATTTAGTGGAAAATTAAAAATCATAAGTACTTATTTAAATTACCTATATTTTTTTATAATAAATAAACTAGAAAGGTTTAAAAAATAAAACATTCAAATTTGTAAAAATTTTATTTAAAATAAATATACAGATAGGGCCAATCTACTAGATACACGACTAGCGGTATGTGCAGTTTACAGTTTCCCGTCTGAATACGAAGTCCGAATGAAAAAGTTTGATAGGAAAAGTAGGAAGAGACAATAAAAGCAAAAAGTTTTTCCAAGTTGTTTGACAGCATTTTACTGGTAGGTAACATGAAGTAAATTATTTTACTGTATAAAAACTCATTTTAAATAAATTATTTATATAATTATATTTCGTCGCGTCGTCTGATTAAATCACTGTTTCTAATAATTATGTATAGTACTGCTTCTCGGTGCCAGATGGCGCAGCTATTTTAAAATAGTATTTTAGTTTTTTTTCCGCAATCAAAACAGCTTTAATAAATTATTATAATTTACGAAAAGTAGACATTATGAAATTATTTTTTATAATTAGATGCTCAAAAAAATCCTCTTTCTTGAAAAAGGCAATATCCTAACCTACTGTAAAAGCATCTTCTGACATTCGCGCTGGCAACAGATGGGCGACTGTACTATGCGCATACCGCTAGTCGTTTTTCTAGTGGATTGGTTCGATCTGTATAAAATATGAAATCAACGTTAATTTATTGTGGATATTGTTCATACACATATTCTAGTCCTACGTTTTCTTCCAGAAAATCATATACAACAATGATTTTGCCTGCCGCGGATTTGCCATTTTAATAATAATTCGATATAAAATATGTGACGCCGCGTACACACATACACGCGCACACGCACACACGCACACTCGCACACACGCAAACACACGCACGCATACGCGCGCACACTCACACACTCACTCACTCGCTCGCTCGCTCACTCACTCAATCATTCACTCATTCACTCGCTCACCCACTCACTCACTCACTCACTCACCCAACCAGCCAACCACCCACCCACCCAGGGTGACCTACCTTCGAGTAATGACGTCATCACCGGTTTTTTTAAATGGAACACCCGACTTTTTTCCCAACTTCCGGATGTCCCTTGCTGAGCTGAATCCAAAAATGTATCACAAGTTGCTCAAATTGGTACAGGGTGGGCAACAATACAAAAGGTGTTTATAAAAATTTAATTAGAAAGGTACTGTATTTTTACAAAAGACAATTTACAATAAATGTTCAAATTGTTCTCCATTGACCGCTAGACAATGACCTAACCTGGCAATACATTCGTCTCTGACATTTTATAGCACAGCGGGTGTTATATTCAACATTTCTGATTCGGTCTTTTAGCTCACGGATATTGCCAGGTCTGTTGGTATAAACTTTATATTTTAAACAGCCCCACGAAAAGAAGTCTAGTGGACTAAGAGCGGGTGATCTAGCGGGCCATTCCACTGTTCCCCTTCTTCCTATCCACCGATCTGGAAAGGATCTGTGTAAAAAGTCGCGCACAGCTGCAGCGAAATGTGGCGGTGCGCCATCCTGTTGAAACCAGATTCTACTGTCTAAAGTGTTGGTTATTTGAATATCAGGAAACAGCCGGGTCAAATCAGGAATTAATGTATTTTGTAAGAAATTCAGATACAATGCTCCTGTCAAATTTTCATCAAAAAAAAATATATGGACCAACAATTGTATTTCTCACAATACCAGCCCACACATTGACCTTTTGTGGCCGGTGCGTATGGTATTTTTGCATCTAGTGTGGATTTTCCTGAGACCAACAAATTGGTGTTTTGCCGATTAACATACCCGTTCAAGTAAAACGTTGCCTCGTTGGAAAATAAAACGTTAGCAATGAAATTGTTATTTCGATTATTTTGGTCCATCATATACTCGCAGAATTCATTTCTTCGGTCAAAGTCGTCTTCAGCCAATTCATGAATGAGACGTACTTTATAAGGATGGTATTTTACCTTTTTCAAAATGTTCGACACTGAAGACTTTCCAATATTCAAATCCCTAGATACTCCCCACACTGTACAATGTGGATTTTCTACTGCCGACAAAATTACGTCTTGTTGAATATTTTCATTAACTTTAGGTCTACCTTGCTTTGGTGCATCTTCACATGTCCTAATTCTCTGTATTTTCGCTCTATTCTGCTTACCGCAGATTGTGAAATAGGTTCACGATCTGGGTGCACTTCATGGAATAATCTGCATACCTCTTGTTGAGTCCGCATCCTATCGCCAACACCAATCATCATTAAAGTTTCAATCCTCTCCCTTTCAGTTAAAGGCATTTTCAAAAAACAGTTTTAATATGATAAATTAGATTTAGATTTCACGTAAACGTACCTACTTTGAGGCGTATACAATACAGAAGTGAACTTTTTTATGACAGTTCTTAACATCAATTAAAAAAACAAGTGGCAAAAAATACCTACAAACATTAAAAATAGTACGGTATAGTCGAAGGGCAAAGATCACTAGTAAACGTGGTTGGGGTGTTTTTTAAAAGTTTATCAAAGTTGTTGTATCACAATACGTTAATTTCATTTAATTGTTTAGTAAGTTTATTCATTTGTAAATAACTTGTAATTTTGGTATTGTTGCCCATCCTCTACCAATTTGAAGCAACTTGTGATACATTTTTGAAATCAGCTCATTAAGGGACAACCGGAAATTGGGAAAAAAGTGGAGTGCTCCATTTAAAAAAACTGGTGATGACGTCATTACTCGGTAGGTCACCCTGTATATTAAATTTTTATTGTATATATATATATGTATCAGGGTGTCCTAAAATTAATTCCCCAGCCGCCGGGGTTAGACTCTATAACCAAAAATAAGTCGAAAATCACTTATGTCAAAATTTCGAAAAGTTACTCCTTACGAAATTATGGCCATCTTAAAGATCGCAATGAAGGTATTTTTACAAATCAATTTTTGAAATAGGTATCCAGGTATAGATAGAGTTTATTAATTTATATCAAGTGACATCTACACATAATAAAAAGAAATACTTAAATTTACAAAGGCAAATGTTCGAAATGTTCGCCATTTTGTTCTATGCATGCATGCAATCGACGAAGAAAATTGTTTTCAACATGACCTATTGTTTCGTTTGTAATTTGAGTTAATGCTCCATAAATCCGAACAATAACGTCATCTTCATTATTCGGTAGGACTTTGTATACCGCATTTTTCAAGTAACCCCAAAGCCAAAAGTCTATTGGGTTGAGATCCGGGGACCTAGGTGGCCAAGAAGTAGGTCCTCCGCGACCGATCCATTTATTGGGAAATCGCCGATTTAATATCTCTCGAACATTTCGAGAATAATGAGCAGGCGCTCCGTCATGTTGATACACAATACTGTGACATTGCAATAAAGAAATATCTTCCAAAAAGGTAGGTAATATGTTTTCGCAAAAATTTGTATAATTTTCCGCGTTTAATATACTAGGCAGAAAATGTGGTCCTATTATGTCATTGCCCAACAGACCAATCCACACATTTACACTCCAGCGCACTTGCTTGAGTGATTCTCTAATTTGATGTGGATTTTCGTAATTCCAGATATGCAAGTTGTGCTGGTTAAAAACCCCTTGCTGATTAAAATGGGACTCATCACTTCACAATACTTGCTTAAATAGGTCTTCATTTGTATGTAAGCAATTTAAAAACCATCTGGAGAATTGTAAGCGCAACTCACTATCCTCAGGATGCAATTTTTGAACCGGCTGTAAGTGATAAGGATACAGATTTTCCCTTTGCATGAATCTGTGAATAGTACTACGACGATGGTGACGATTGGCTTCCGAGATCCTGGTACTTACAGACGGATCTTCTTCAATGTCGTGGAGTAATTGCTCTTCCTGTTGCCATGTTAGCTGTCTAGGATGACCAGCATGAATCATGTTAGGAGCCAAACATCTAGTTTCAAGTAGACGAACTTCAACAGCACTTTTTGTTTTATTATCTGGGTGTCGCCTAGTAGGAAAACGGTGGCGGTACAGATGCTCTGCGGCACGAGCATCATTATTACAAACTCCAAGTAGTTTAATCATATCTAAATATTCTTGATTGCTGTACCTTCTGGGCATTATAATAAATATGAAAACTTAATTGTTTGCCGTTGTAGGTCAGTTTAAATTTGAAATATTTTATTGACATTGACACACAAAATGTCGTATTCTGTCTTCGTCAAGGGTGACTTGATTATAAACTATCTCTACCTGGATACCTATTTCAAAAATTGATTTGCAAAAATACCTTACGGTCCAATACGGAATTTGTTTTTCATATTGTGGACATAAACGGTATATACATAGCATGTCGATTGCTATATGGGTAGTATTACCTCCTTAATTGTATTGTGTCGTGCTGTTCCACTCTGCAATGGTGCCATAGAAATATTCTTAATTCTAAAATTTTTAAACCATTTTTGGCTATAAAATTGTTTTAAAAATATTGAAGGACATTGACACAAAATTGATACAAAATTCAGGGCCTGCGACTAATACTAACTAGTAGCAGATAAGTTACTGCTCAGTGTTTCAATTTTCATCACACATTAATCCATAATGCACAGCAATCTTTTAATTTATTTAATTATTGCCTGGAATAAGTTGATGTTATCAAGTTATCATCCTCGTAAAAATCTAACATCGCGTGGGTCACCAAAAGTGAAAGTCATTTTAAAATATAACGAACAACAAACAGCCAGTTTAAATAAAAATGGATATCTCAATATATTTCTTTACTTTAATTACAATAATTAATTCAGTACAATGTGCGAAAATTTTGGGTATTTTTCCGAGTACCGGTTACAGCCAATTTATTTTATGCAAAAAATTAATGACAGAATTAGCACATAGGGGACATCACGTGACAGTTATAAGTGCATATAAACCCAAAGAAGAAGTAAACAATTATACAACTATATTAACTGACGATTTAATTAAAGAAACACAAGGTAAGTGTTATTAACAGAAACCTAAAAAATATGTAATTAGAACTATAATAATCAGTGTTTTAATACTTGCAATCGAGATAAATAAACTCACTTCAAATATGTTTAATCAATTATCAGATAATGACAATATGCCAATAAATAATTATTTCTCCTAGTCATCATTTTTTTGTAAAGATGTATTGTCTATTTGTGTTAACTAATTTAGGGTAATTAGATATTTTTAATTTATCCTCATCAATGTTTTATTTATGTTTATATGTCCATGTGCGTGCCCAAAAGTAACTTAAGAAGGCACTTATTGTTTTTACTAATTTCGCCGAATTTCATGATATACTGTTTTTGCTACAAATTAAACTAACACCTTGATTTGAAGCAAGATCTTATTATAAAGACAATTTGTTTTCATAATGTAAAACAAGGCTGTCCAACTTCAAATGGCCCAAGGGCCGCTGTAAATAAATTTTCGGTTGTGAGGGCCGCATAATAAAATACTTCGTATGCAACTTTTATCAGTGATTTGTAATAGGTACAAAAAAACGTGTTTGTTTGTATAATTATTTTTATTTATTCAAAAAAATAACAAATATACAAAAAAAAATTAGTGGGAAGTTTGGGGATGTTGGTTTTCACTAACCAGCTTCAAATTTAATTCGTTAAGGTGAGATGTCAGGTCTGTTAAAAATGCAAGGTTTGATAGAAATTTTGCATTTACAATTTGATTTTCCAGTTCCGGAATTCACTTCATTTTTACGGAGAATGAGAATCTCCTTGCGTAGAGCGAAGAAACGTTGCAAACAGTTTACAACGCTTAACCACTGAATATCGGTGTGAAGTAACAAGTTCCCATATGCTGCATCTACTTTGGCCAAAAAATCACGAAACTTTCTGTGAGTCAAAGCACGATTTTAACAACCACTTTCATGACATTCATTTGACGTAAGGACTTTCCACATAGGGCCTCTTGGTGAATAATGCAGTATATCACAGGACAGTTAATATTGTTTTGTTTTAAGAGTCCTGCAAATCCAATTTCAGTTCCTATCATACATAGCTCTGGCTCCATCAGTCACAATACAGGAACTTTTGTCGAATCCCCATAGTCTGATACCACCTTATTTACAGCTTCAAAAATATTCGTACCCTTGGTTGTACCATGGAGAGGAATAAGATCAAGCATCTTCTCTACTACACTGAAGTCCTCTTGAATAGTTCGAACAAAAATTACAAGTTGGTTGATGTCGGATAGATCAGTGCTTTTGTCCAGGCAGAGTGAAAAATATTTACATTCTTCAATTGTGTCGTGCAATTTTTTGGATACATATTGATTAATGTGATCTACAGGTCTTGCAATTGTTTGATGCGACACTGAGACTTTCGAATTTTTCGGCAATTTTTGTTTCATTGAATTGTTTTGCCATTTTGATTGCATAATTCTTAATGAGCACTCTATCACTAAAAGGTTTTTCGCTTTGACAATTTCCAGCGCTACTTCGTATGAAGCGCCAATACTGCATTTGTTATCAGTGTCAGACCTTTTGAACAAATGTTTTTGTTGTTTTAGTTTTTTTATTATAATCCATAATGATAGCATTTCTAGCCTCCCCTGTATACTGCTGAAACTTTTTCTCGTGTAATGTATTGTAATGTCGTTTCATATTATATTCTTTAGGAACTGATAGTACTTGCATACAAACAATGCACTGAAGTTTATTATTGTTGTTTGTGATTAAATAGTTTGATTCCCAATGGTCATTATAAACTCGATGGTCGTTCGTTATTTTTCTTTTCTGCGAAGACATATTTCACTTGAAAAACCTTAAACTGACTTACTGCGTACCGCACAAAATAACTACAATTATAAACAAGTAAACACTTGACCGTAACAATTAACTTCGCGAACAGTATTCAAAGTTTTTCTGTCTATGAGTCTATATTTCACACTATTAACTATTAACTGTGCTCGTCCCGCTTGACTCAGCCTTCTTATATATATATCTTAAGGAAGTTACTAGCTTAAAATTGTTTAAAATAAAATTAAAAGAAATATTGCTACAAGAAGCGATTTATTCCTTGCAAGAATTTTTTGACATGACCTTTTGAGTTTGGTGTATATACCGGGTGACACAGGAGACATGTAACACCCCGTAGCATGTTTATTTAAAAAGATATTATTTTGAAATTTGGTACACTTATATAATGCGTGATTGTCCTTTTTTTAAGTACAAAAAAATTTTTGTCCACCACTTGCGGTTTTACCGGAAGTGACATCTACTCTGTTATTTTAAATGGCACCCTGTATATTTTTTTTACCTATCTGATTCGTCTCTAGATCCTCTTTTCAACCATGTATTGGAACATGGCATTTGTTTTTAAAATGACAGTTAATATCAATTTTAGTTTGTTAAGTCTAGGTGGCCCTGATATGAACCTTGGCAGATATTGATGCGTAGTGTGCCGTGATATCGAAAGACCTCTGGCATGCAACTTTGTGCCTCATATTTTTTTTGGGAATAACCAGTAGCTGAACAGACTAATAAGATCTAACTTATTTAAAAAAAATATCTTTAAACAACCCACGATATCTTAAAAACCAAGATAGGAACCCCATTTTTTTACTTCACCTAGTTAAAAAATACTTATTTATCTTTTATTTTTGTCCAATACAATTGCTGTGCCTATCATATTTTGCTTTCTTCATTAAAATTAGTATCGAATGTTATTGCATAGTAGTGAATATTGTACTGCAACAAAAATATTTAGTAAGCAGGCGGTGGAAATAAAATAAAAGTAGGTAAAACGATTTTTTTTAATAAATAAGAAACATCAGTAAAACACATTTGAACAAAATTGATGAAAAACCATTACACTATGTAATACATTTTTACAACGAATGAATGAAATTAAAATAAAATATTTACTGAAGTACTACATACAAAAAACATTTTTTTTACTACAGATGTTCAAAATGTTGTCCGTTATTATCTCTGCACAATCGTGTTTTTGTGACGGTAGCCCTAAGCACGTTATCTAACTGTAATTCAGTAATCCCATCGATTGCTCTTCTGACTCTCATTTCCATGTCTTCTCTATTTGTTGGTGGAGTCCTATAAACGTTTTCCTTGAGGTGGCCCCATACAAAAAAATCAAGCGGCGTTAGGTCTGGTGACCTTGCAGGCCATCGAACGGGCCCATTTGTTCCCATCCAGTTTTCTCCAAACCTTTCATTTAAATAATTCACCACAACTCTGCTGTTATGTGGTGGAGCCCCATCCTGTTGAAAAATTATTGGGTTAACATTAGGTGGCAGTTCTTCCAAAAAATCTTGTATCTGGTTTTGCAAAAATCCCAAATATCTTTCTCCATTTAATGGACCATCAAAAATTATTGGCCCAATAATTCTTCTGCCAATTACTCCTAACCATACATTAAAACTAAATCGCTCCTGATATGCACTTTCTCTCATATTTCTGGAATTTTCTTGTGCCCAATAACGGGTGTTGTTACGATTGAATAATCCCAAATTAGTGAACCTGGACTCGTCGGAAAATAAAATTTGTTCTTGAAAATTATTATCCAAATTGTGTCTGTCAGAAACCAATTGCAATAGTTCAATCTTCTTTGAAAATCTTTTCGTATAAATGCTGGTGTATTTGGTACTTGTATGATTTAAATTTATGTTTTTTCAAAATGCGTCGAGCTGATTCCCGATTTACACCGGTTTGGTCCTCAATCTGTCTTATCGAAATCGTGGGATCTACCTCGACAATTGCAAATACATTGATCTCCGAGTCTTCATCGATAATGAAATTATTTTCCGGTACTTCTGGTTCACTTCTGAATTGCCGTTCAACTCTTACAAAATAGTTGTTTGGTGGATGAATTCTTTCGGGGAAATCTTTCTTCATATAAGACAGCAGCCTGCCTGCTATTTTTTTTACATTCGCCATAGATTAGTAGCATATCTACTTTTTCATTTCGTGAATACATGGCAAAATAGAGTTAAAAACGTGATAACTTAGGTACAATTTAATGAAAAATACTTAAATTGCTGCCAAGTAAACAATTCTTAATTGTCAAATCAAAATGACGCGTCGTTTTACCTTCTTTTGTTTCTACCGCCTGCTTACTAAATATTTTTGTTGCAGTACAATATTCATTACTATGCAATAACATTCGATACTAATTTTAATGAAGAAAGCAAAATATGATAGGCACAGCAATTGTATTGGACAAAAATAAAAGATAAATAAGTATTTTTTAACTAGGTGAAGTAAAAAAATGGGGTTCCTATCTTGGTTTATAAGATATCGTGGGTTGTTTAAAGATATTTTTTTAAAATAAGTTAGATCTTATTAGTCTGTTCAGCTACTGGTTATTCCCAAAAAAATATGAGGCACAAATTTGCATGCCAGAGGTCTTTTGATATCAATGCACACTACGCATCAATATCTGCCAAGGTTCATATCAGGGCCACCTAGACTTAACAAACTAAAATTGATATTAACTGTCATTTTAAAAACAAATGCCATGTTCCGATACATGGTTGATAAGAGAATCTAGAGACGAATTAGATAGGTAAAAAAATATACAGGGTGCCATTTAAAATAACAGAGTAGATGTCACTTCCGGTGAAACCGAAAGTGGTGGACAAAAAATTTTTTTGTACTTAAAAAAGGACAATCATGCATTATATAAGTGTACCAAATTTCAAAATGATATCTTTTTAAATAAACATGCTACGGGGTGTTACATGTCTCCTGTGTCACCCGGTATAGTATTATGTTTGTATTTGTGGTTTTTTTTTTATCTTTTATATATAACTATGTGTTTTATAAATCTGTTTTTTGTTGAATTTACACTTTATGTTGACTTGGTTATCAAATCATCTTTTGTTTGATAGCTCTTTATATCTGTATATTGACGACTTTTATATACATGTAATGCATGTCTACTTAAATAAAGAATATATTATTATTATTATTATTATATACGCGCGACGCGCGCATGGCCACTCAAATGTTCGAGAGTGGTCTAGCGAGATCTCCAATGTTCCAGTAACTTCATTGTGGCGTTCTATCCAGCGCCAGTGGCGTCACATCCAACCTATATATGTGTTATTTTATTTCATCATTTCATCGTTGGTGTAGGAATGACTCGCTTGTGTATATTTTCGCTTTTAAAGCATATTTCTATTTTTTTTTGCGGCCTGCTCTTCGGGACTGCAAAAATGTCGTAGCGAACCGCATGCCGCCCGCGGATCTCAAGTTGGACAGCCCTGATGTAAAGTATATTAACACTTATACAGAGTGTTATAAGTATGGGTGCCATTATTTTAACATGTGATTTATTGGACTACATGTAACAAAAAATTGCAATTATTTAAAAAACATGTTTAATGTTATACTTTCAAAGCATCGTAGAGTGCTTAGGAAGCATTTCAGAAAAAAAATTTCCCTTTTTTTTGATTTTTTTAAACGAGATGAATCAGTCCTCGAAGTTTTTCGTGACATCATTGAAAAACTGTGACGCACTTTCGGTCTGTATAAAAGGGGCAGTGTCGCTTTGATACTCCAGAAAACGATGGTACGGTGAACTTTTATTACGGTACGATCTCGTGCGCTAGTTCCCGTTTTAGTGTGTAGGAACGCCACTTAATACCGTTAATGTGATAATGAAGGCCGGGTAACTACAATGAAGATACAGAAATGTCTAGGGGTCTAGAAAAGTTGACCCGGGGTCGGAGATAAAATAGTACCTAGTAATGAAAAAAAATACATCTTTCACTATATCGAAATTTATTGTTGCAAAGTATAGTATATACAATTTATGTACACTTAAATTACACTACAATAGAGATGGGGTGACACTAGCAAGCAGGTATGCAGTGATGGAATGTAACGGTTAGCAAAACGGTATAAATGGCAGGTGATTAAAGCGATCAGAAGCAACATAGTAAAATGGTTACAGCGAGTAATGTACGAATACCAGAAACGAGAAAGCAAACACCAGTTATATACAAGCAAGCTAAATTTATATTTACAGAAATTTGGCTATTGGTTGCCTTGGTGAGCAGTACAACTGTAAGAAAATATATGGATTGATCAACAGAAGGTACGTATGTCAGTATGACGCTAACTTGAAGATCGAACAACACAAGGTCTCCGGCAAGACTTCGACAACAACTGATCTGTTAGGAAGAAAATATATATTAATATGGTGGTGCTTTAAAGATCGAACAGTAGCAAATACATGTGTCAGTATAGTGCTACCTTGAGGATCGAACAACACAAGGTCGTTGGTAAAACTTCGGACACAGCTGATCTGTTAGGAAGAAATTATATTAATACTGAATCTAGGAGAGAAAATAGCAAATTAGTAATGTGGTAATGAATTTCAACAATAATAAGTCGGCTGCTTTGTCCAAACTTCCACTAACTGTTACTTCCTGATTTTAGGGTGATGACGGTGAGGTTGACGGATCGGTATTGACACAACTGTTTTGACGGAACAGTAGAGCACAACTGCTGCGCACGATGCATTATATTCACAACGTAACAGTGAATCTACTTGTAATAGTCTTAAAAACGGATTTTACTTACGGAACGGTATATCACGAACGGTTACATCTTCTATTCACGGTGCTCGGAGAAAGACTGACTTCACTGTCTGCAGTTTCTATAGTAATAACTAATAACAGCAGGCAGAGGAAACGGAAGCACAGAAAATCGACGCATTAGATATTAACTACGTCACAGTGACTTGCTTTGGCTTGCAATAATAGAAAATTTTAGTATCGGTGTCATATGTGCAGATGCTCCAGAATCTATATACCATTCATTTATAGAATTTTCTGCGTTTTCAAATGTTCCAAAAGACGAAAATAACGATGTATCTTGAGTTTTCTTTTTTCTGATCTGAATTTTGGTATGCTTGAAATTTCTTTATTACAGTACAGTACTTAGATAAATGTCCATATTTATTACAATTGTAGCACCTCTGATTGAACTTCTTAAAATTGCTACTTTTTTCTTATATTTGTTAAATAAAACAACGGTTGAGGAAGATGATTTCTGTTTTACTTCTTGCAATAACTTCGTTTTTATACTGTTCGCAGATAATGATGAGCCTGAATTCTCTATTGCCATTATCATTGGTTTAAATTCCTCAGACAAACCGGCTAATAGGAACGTTCCTAACCATTCATCTGTGATTTCGAAATTGATTTATTTTAATTTTTGTGCTGTAGTCATAATTTGAGCTACATACTCAATGATTTCACAGTATTCCAGTCTCGTGTTTATTAAACTAACTTTCCGGCATAACCCTGAATAATGAAATGTCGCTTTTAGTTTTTCCCAAACTTCTTTCGCATTTATGGCATTCTGAATATGAATAAAATTACATGTTTCAATGCATAATATAATCTTGGGTTTCGCCTTCACATCTCTTATTTTTGCTTCGTTTAATGTAGTCGTATCTGTACCATCTATACATGAACACAAATTCTCGTGTTCCAAATATACACGCATTGCAAACTGCTGTGTATTTTCACGGCCTTTCAATTTTTCAATTGACGGTAAATTATTTGACATTATTCAGTGTATATATGATACTTTCTTTTATATACAATGTATTCCTCAGATTTCATAAACAATATTCACTGGCACGGTTTTGGGCCCATAACCTTCTTATTCCAACATAGCCCAATATATTATTGATCCAGTAGGTCCAATCCATTTGCACAGAAATGCGCCCCATCTTGCTGCAACCGAATATGTCTTTCAGTTGTTGAGGCACATTTAATAATGAATTTGGAAGCCCATTTTGTAGAAAATCAAATACACGAGTGAAACTACATAAAAATAAGAGCCATTTAGGTGGCGTCCAATGATCTCATACCAGACATTAACTCCAAAGTGACATTATTTAGGTAATGGATCAATCCAGGGTGGATTTTCATTTGCCTAGTGATGAGTATTTTGTCGGTTCGGACTTTCATGACCAAGTGTTTCAATAACCCTTAAATATAATTCGGATTTTCAATGTTGTAAAGAACATTCTACACTCATCTCTATAACCTAATCCTGCAAGCAACCATACTGCTCTTCTGTGCGAAGCCAAATACGGTTGCAGCATGTGAGGAATGACCTTCAGATCTAAATTGCATAGGTGACTGATTACAGAATGAATTAAACCGTGATAGGCTGCTAACAAGGTTTTTTGTGATGCACAACTCTACACAAAACTACGCAAAAAACATTTTGGATACTTTTTTTATTAATGGTTTGCATATTTCCCATGTTAACTTATTTTCCAAGTAAACGCCTAAAAATTTAACATAATCAAAGGAATTTATATGGTATATTGTTTAAAGCTTTGAACTAAAAATCGTTGTTTCCGGTTTTACTCTCATTTAACTTTAATTTATTTGCTAAGAGCTAATTGTGGGTAGTTGACTGGGTCTCACGCACATTACAGTAAAGTGTATTAATGTCCTTGTTATGTTATTGTAAATTAATGTTACATTCTCCGCAAGGAGGACGGATTTTGCTAAGTAGATCTTAGTGGGCATCAATGACGAAAATAAGGAAAATGGTTGGGCCCTGAGGTAACCCGAATCCAATATTTATAAAATTAAAATACTCAAATTCTGATGCTTGACGAATTGGGAACTTTCTTCAAACTAGGATTTTTTACAGTTTTTGATTGTCGAAAGAAAATTTATAAAAGCTTAATTTTTTTAGCAAAATATACGCAGTCAAAAGCTTTGCTCAAAATCTCTATCGCTAATGAAGTAGACATTTTTGACCTATTTAATTTTACAGTTTTTCCTATTTATTTCTAGATATCCAATGTGTCTTTCTGTGCACTTACATTAATAAAGAAAGTTATTGAGCTAAAAAACGACGAAAATAATGCAAAGTAAATGAGGGCGAAATGAAATCATCTACGAGTGTTATATTTATGTTCCTGTAATTTTTTTAGTTCAACATGATTACGGAGCTGAAATTTATGTGTCAATATCTCTGCATATAAATCATACGACGTGCATCTTAAGAGCGATCTAGAGTCACCAGGCAACCCACCATACACCTAACCGAATTTTTGCCCATAAATCTTGTAAATATAAATTTATGTAAAAACGACAGAACATCCTACATTTTACAACTTCATTGCCATGTGGACAGATTATTTTGAAATCAAAATTACATTTCATAAGAACGTAATTTTGAATATCCTCATTTCCAGCCAAATACAAAATTACGTTCTTATGAAATATGGTTTTGATTTTAAAATAATCTGTCCTCGTGGCAATAAAGTTGGGCAAAAATTCGGTTGAGTGTATGATGGGTTGCCTGGTGAGTTCAGAGCGCTCATAAGAGATTATGCAATAATTTTATTTGTAATGTCCCTAATATTATTTAATCATAATCAAAGATGCTATCTCTAACTGCAAATATAACATTTAACTAATTATATGTGTAGTTTTAGGTGATTTATTTTCACTAGAAGATACTAATGTATTAATTAATAATATCGTATTCCACAATTTTGGATATCTACTAACCGAATACATTCTGTCTCATCAAGAAGTTCATAGATTAATCCATTCAAATGAAACATTCGATTTGGTTATAGTGGAGACATTTGCAAATGAAGCACATATGGGATTTGCTCAGCATTTTAATGCTCCGTTAGTACTCTTCAGTTCGATAGGATTGGCGGAATTGAATTCCCATTTGGTAGGAAATATAATGTTACCATCAGTTGAACCAGTGTCTTTCTCTTCATTTACAAACCATATGACGTTTTTTCAAAGGCTAAGCAACAGTGCATTTTATTTATTTGATATAATTTATAAGGAACTGGTTGCCTTTCCACGCCAACAAACGTTTTTAAACAAATATTTCCCCAAAAAAATGAGCCTTACAGAGATCATGTATAATGCTAGTTTAATGTTATTAAATTCACATGTTAGTACAACTCATCCTACCTTCTTAACAACATCTGTAATAGAAATTGGTGGTTTTCATATTTCCCCAAAGAAACTTCCAAGAGACCTCCAAAAGTTTTTGGATGAAGCTGAATACGGAGTTATATTATTTAGTATGGGATCAAATTTAAAAAGTTCCAACATTCCCCAAGACACGCTAAATAATATATTAAAAGTATTTTCCAAGCTCAAGCAAAAGAGTCCTTTGGAAGTTTGAAGATACTGATATTCCAAATAAACCAAAAAACCTACTCATATCAAAGTGGCTACCACAGAGTGATATATTAGGTAAGGAAGGTAAAATAGAAAAGTATTAAAATAAATAATTTTGTATTTCTTCTTATAGGACATCCAAAGACTGTTGCCTTTATAACACATAGCGGATTTTTAAGTACAACAGAAGCTGTATTTTATGGTGTGCCTATGGTGGGAGTGCCAATATATGGTGATCAAAAAATGAACGTAGCTAGAGCAGTCGAAAAAGGGATAGGAATACATTTACCTTTTAAAGAGTTATCCACGAAACTACATGAAAGTTTAAAGGAGATTTTAGAAAATCCGAAGTAAGTATTTAATATACAGATCGAACCAACTCACTAGATACACGACTAGCAGTATGCGCAGTTTACAGTTGTTTGTATGAATACAAAGTTGGAACGAAAGTTAACGATTGCGTCAGAGCGCTTGCCGAGAGGTGCATTACGAGACAAAGTAGAATAAGTATCGCTATCTATGAGTATCGTTAAAGCCGCGGTGGAGCGTATTGCTTGTTCACCTAAAGAAATCTTTGCGTGTTGACGTATTTACTAAAATTATCTAAATGTTTCACAATTTCAGTGTTTCTTCCGAGACTCCACTGATAGTAAAACACTAAAATTATGAAAAATATCAGAACAGCACACAATCAGATATTGATTATTTTTCGAAACAAAAAGTAATTCTAAAAACATAAATTAATATTCTCATAAATAATGAAGAAAAATAATAACAGCTTTAAAAAAAGTCAAATAATAAGTAAACAAATAAATAAATAACTCAAAATAGATGCTCAAAAAGACCTCCTCCTTCTTGAGAAAGGCAATATCCTTACTGTAAAAGCACCTTCTGACATTCGCGCTGGTAACAGACGGGCTACTGCAAATTGCGCATACCGCTAATCGTGTATCTTGTGGGTTGGCTCGATCTGTATAGTCCAGGAAATTGTTGTTCAAAACAGTGGCTCTCGAAGAAAGTTATGCGGGAGTTTTGGAAATTGGTGAGATTAATAGGTCTTGAGTTGCTGTCTTCGACTTGTGACTAAAATTTTTCCGAAACCAAAAAAAAAACACAATAGAAGTTCAAAAAATACAGTATTTTGCAAAAATCTCCGTTCCAGTCCACTTTTCAAGAGTTACGCTGGAATAGAGATATTTGCAAAAAAACATTTCTTTTGCACTTCTTTTGTTTTTTTATGTTCCGGCAAAAAAATTTCAGTCGCAAAATGTAACCTCGTAAACAGCTCCCCGAACCTATTAGTTACACAAATTTCCAAAACTTCCGCAAAACTTTCTTTCGAAAACTACTTATTTGCTGGACTAATACTGATTACAGACATCTATTAAGCGACATCGTTGGGAAAAATTAATGAAGAGGGAAATTAATGAATTAATATACAATTCGTTAATTTCCCTCTTCATTAATTTTTCCCAGTCGACTCGTAAAATTCATTTTTATTTGCTACACTTACTTAAAATCTATACATATATTCACAAGGCAAGAATTATTATTAAATTAAAATTTTATAGATGTGCATTATTACTCATTTTCAGGTCCTTACTTTGCTTTGTGATTTCAACTGTCGTCAGTCTAATTATCTTGATAGAGACTATATAAGAAAGCGCCCTCAATGGCAAACTAATTGGACATATTTTGCAGTTGTTCTATTTCCTATTTTTGTGTCAGTGTTTTTTTTTAGTATGTTAGAAGTATATAGAAAAGGATTTACAAGGTGACGTCCATATATGGAACACAAGATACGAACCTTAAGATTATAATCAGAACTTTAGCAAACTCCTTCATGTTGAATATTAAAAATATTAACGTTTTTATCGTAAAATATTCTCCTTTAAAATCGAACATCACAGAGATGTTATTGTCGCTAATATCAGAGTATTGTCCTTATTGGTTTTCTAAAATAATTTTATTTATTATATCGGTTGGTATACATACATCGCTAATAACAAAGAAAAACAAAAAAAAAATGCACAAGTATGTCACTTTGGGAAACTCAAAATTTAACGTTTTATCCAAAAATACGAGAATATACAGAATGTCAGGATTAATATTTGAAAGGTGGTCCCATTTCTAGTGCAATCATTTTCGAGCCTCCTTACTGGGAAAATTTCTTATTATAAAAATTACTCCTAAGAGTGGTTCGGACTACACTATAAACTGTAGAGCCACGCCTTCATTATTTATCCAAATCTAGATTTCCCAGACTGTAGAGAATTTTTTAAGGTGTCTTGGATGGTCATGAAAATACCTTTCTCAAACTGTTTTTTAACATATTTTTCAAGTAATAATTGTAACCAGTGCATAGAAAACTGTGAATAATCCACCATTAAAATGTATGCAGTATTTTGCTTTTTTTGTAAGAACAAGAATTTTTTTATTTTGTGTAAATATATATATATATATATATATATATATATATATATATATATATATATATATATATATATATATATATATATATATATATATATATATATATATATATATATAATTATTATTATATTAACATATTATTTATACAGCTAATTACCGGCTCGGTGGAGTAGTTGGCTAAAGTGTGCGATGACAAGTGTGACTAGATAATCTCTCCATTGTAGCTGCAGCGATTCCCGTCACTGGCAATGGCATTGTCGGTGGGAATGGTTGTGTGTCCGCGTTTTTTCTTAAGAGCCATCTGTCATCTGTCATCTATCATATATCATCTATCATCTATCATCTGTTTTCTATTATCTATTATCTATTGTCTATTGTCTATTGTCTATGTCTGAGTATAGTCAGCGTGCACCGCGATCCGCTGATATCAAGTACAGTATTTATTACCAAAACTTTCGTGGTCTTAAGACTAAAACCGGGGAGGTACACCTTGCTTCGCAAATAAGTACGTATGAAATTATCTGTTTTACTGAAACTTGGATTGATGACAGATTTTACGATAATGAACTATTCTGTAATAGGTATAACTTATTTAGAGCAGATTGTAAATTTCAAAGCCTGGGGTAGTAAGGGGAGGCGGGGTTCTCTGTGCTGTAGATAAGAAATACACAGTCACTCCTATTAATATTACCTTAAATATTCCCAGTGTTGATCTATTAGGTTAAAAAAGGTTAAAATTAATCACTACACTTTTATCTTGCTCGTAATATATATTCCACCGAACTTAGCTCCCGGAGTTTATGTGGAGTTATTTGAGTCTCTTATAAATTTAGAATCAATCCAAACATGGGATACGTGCTTTATTGGTGACTTTAACTTACCGGAATATAATGAGTCTAATGTTGCAAATACATATGCGAAACTACGGGCCTTGCAAAACTTTTGTAAATTTTATAATTTTAATCAATTTAACTCAGTCTAATGTTAATGGTAGATTGTTAGATTTAGTCATAAGTAATATCACCTCATTACAAGTTGATAAGTCAGAAATTTCAATGATAAGGGAAGATTTGCATCATCCACCACTGTGTATTAACCTACTTCAAGGAAATGACGAAGCGGAAAATATGTTTTCAGTTAAGTCCGAATTGACTTTTAATTTAAAAAAGCCGATCATGTCTCAATGTACAATTTATTTCTACAAACAGATTGGCCTTTTCTAACAAATTATGAGGATGTTAACCTAGCTGTAGAAGACTTCTACAGTGTTATTAATAATATTTTTACGAAATACGTCTCAAGGACTTATCCCTCGACTTATCCCAAAAGTCATCGGTATCCTTCATGGTACAGCAGAGACATAATCTATGATATTAGGGAAAAAAATTCAGCATGGAAAAAATATAAGCAATTCAACAATACTCAGGACCTTGAAAAGTTTAAAACACTAAGATCAAAAATTAAAAATGATATTAAGCTAGCGCATGAACAGTATGTCAATCATGTTGAAAATAACTTTAAGACGAATCCTAAATCTTTTTGGTCCTATATTCATAGCAAAAAGAATACGACAACGATCCCAAATAATATGACCTACAAAGATAATTCCTTGGGTAATCCTCAAGAAATTGTCGACGCATTTGTTGATCTTTTTAAAATTGCTTTTACAGAATCAACTGACTACGTACAATCTGATAACACTGACAGAGATGAGAATGAACCATCACTGTCAGTCCAACTGACAAGATATGTAAAGCTATCAAGAAGTTAAAAAAACAAATTTACCGCTGGTCCTGATGGTATACCGTCATTTCTTATCAAAGACTGTGCTAGTGTCTTAGCGAAACCTTTGCTTATTTTATTTAATTTAGCCCTTAACAGTAACACATTCCCAGAGTTATGGAAAAACTCCAAAATTATTCCCGTTTTTAAAAGAGATAATCGGACTGACATAAAAAATTATCGTCCCATCACCATCATTGATAATTTTAGTAAAGACTTTGAATTTGCTCTATACGAGAAGCTCCACATACATGTCAATGAACAAATTTGCCCTAATCAGCACGGCTTTGTGGCAGGCCGGTCGACAATCAGCAACTTGGTTTGTGTTACACAATTCATCTCGGAGGTGTTGGATGGCAATGGATAGGTAGATGTCATTTATGCGGACTTCTCAAAGACGTTCGACAGACTTGACCATGGTATTTTACTAAGGAAGCTTTCTGCTTTCGGCTTTAACCGAGATTTAGTTCTATTCTGCTCCTACTTAAAATGTAGAAACCAAGATGTTCAACATCGCGGGCATAAATCTGAAAGAATCGTTTGTACTTCTGGGGTAACCCAAGGGTCAGTGTTGGGGCCCTTATTCTTTATTTTATTTATAAACGACATCGTACTTGGTCTGAACTGCTATTGTCTATTATACGCGGATGACCTCAAACTGTATCTAGCTGTCAAGGATGAATCTGACTGTTTGCTACTACAAGCTGACTTGAATCTCATAAACGACTGGTTTACTTCAAACCTCCTACCTCTCAACGCTGCCAAATGTAACGCAGTCACCTACACTAGAAAACTGAATCCTGTACAATATGAATACGCTATAAATCAGGTACATTTATATAAACCAGAGGTATTTAAAGATCTAGGCATAACTTTCGATAATAGGCTGACCTTTAACCAGTACATTAATATCATTGTATCATCAGTTTACAAAACCCTGGGCTTTATCATTAGAAACTCCGGTGAGCTTAACAACATCGACACATTAAAAATTCTATTTACGTCTTTTGTGCGTTCTAATCTTGAGTACGGCTCTGTCGTATGGAATCCTAATTACGCCGTACATAGTAAAGCTATCGAACAAATTCATAGAAGATGTTTAAAATTTATGGCATTTAAGGAGGACAAAACCTATCCACCAATAGGCTTTCCGCATGACAAGCTATTATCTATTATCTATCGTCTATCGTCTGTCGTCTGTCGTCTGTCGTCTATCGTATGTAGTCTGTCGTCTGTTATCTATTATCTATTATCTATTATCTATTATCTATTATCTATTATCTATTATCTATTATCTATTATCTATTATCTATTATCTATTATCTATTATCTATTATATATTATCTATTATCTATTATCTATTATCTATTATCTATTATCTATTATCTATTATCTATTATTTATTATTTATTATATATTATTTGCTGTTTATAATACACCATATTAGTGTGACGTCGCATAATTATGCAAACTACGTAAAAGAGTCATGAGTCATGACACACTAGTTGCCTATATGTAACACTGGAACTTGACCTTTATGCTGATGAATATAAGATGATATTAGATGAATAGTTCAAAACTCAACGTAACACGTAAAATCGAACCTAGGTTTATATGTGAAATATGAGAATTATTTGTAATTTTAAATTACATAACATTACCTTACATTTCAATAAATCTGAGAAAAATAACTAATTTCAAAACATTCTACATAATATCTTTGTACATAATACAATAATATAATCATTAAAGAAAGAATACAACTTCATTTGAAACGTATATTTAAAATTTTTATATGTCTACTGTGTTTTCTGCATTTAATAATATATCACTAGAGTTGGCAGAAATGTGCGGCGGGACATAGGCGTACGCATCATAATAAGCGTAATAAAAGAAATTAACTAATAACAAAATCAATAAACTGTTACAATTTATAACAATGTATGCACAACTTACCCTCCTAACTAGCTTAATGAACTAGCTTGGTTATCACAAACTGGAGATCTGTAAAAACTTTGTAGCCTCAGGTATGTTTCTATGGTTGCCTCCGTAAGTGATGTTCACTGTGGTGAAAAAATATGCTTATATTTTGAGAACGACCGTTTGTCATCTATTGATGTAACACAGGCATACTTAAAATACTCTTTAAATGCACTTAACGGACCTGGGGTTGCACCATCAGTACCACTACAAATTTGTCTTAATCTGGTAAAACCTGTGTCTTACTTTAACACACGTGCGAACTTTTCTCTAACGAGCTCATTTTTTGCGTCACCTATAGAGTGTAACAGTCGATTTACTTTGTCCACTATTTGCATTAACTCCGCTAACGTCAACGAATTATTTTGTAAGTTTTGTATGGCGTCATGTAGTCTTTTATAGTTCTTGTGAATAATTTTTAAAGCTGTTTCAACGGAAATATCTTCGAATTTTGTCTGGCTCTCCTTAATAGCCTTTTTTGTACTTGCTATTAATGCATCTACCTCTGGAAAACCTTGTCGAATAGTTTCTGCCAAAAGATGTAAAGCATGCACTTTACACGTAACATGTACCAACCTACAACCGTGTTCTTGAAGAGAACGGCCTACCAAACGCATTGTAGCTGCATCATCGGTCACAAACATCAACACTTGACTTGTTGACAGATCAAATTTTTCTAACGTCTCCAACACCACCCGCGTATTTGTTTTGCCAGTACACTCAGTTAGTCTTTTGCTAGCTAGTACTAGTGGAAATGTCGTTTTAAGAGGGTCCAGTACACATACTATAACATTTACAGTTGAATTTTTTTACGATCTGTTGTCTCGTTAACACACAACCACAGCCGTGTATTTTTTAATACACATCTTATTTACATTGTCTTCGCGTACAGTTAGTACATAGTTACGCAACGTTGCGCGACTTGGTAACGTCACCTGGGGATTGTATTTATTCCAGAACTCCCGAAATGATTGTTTATCGATTATATGCAGCAAAACATCACAGGCAATCAGCATTAACAGTTGATCGAACATAAAGTGTGTTTTCGAAGCCACGCAATTTTTTTTTAGTTTTATGCTGTACAGTATTTACGTGACGTCTACAATCATATTTATCCCAGCACATCAGGTCTGTCTCGCACTCCTTACAAAATATTGTAGCACCATTATAGAATAAATCCGGGAATTCACTGATAAATTTATTCACTTTGTCAGCCTATGGCCGTTTTTTACCTTTGCGCACGTCTGACATATTATTATTAAATTAATGTCAACAATAAAATACAGCAAATAGAATTATCAACAATACAACAACATAAACTACAACGGAAAGGCTTAAATTAGCGTGTAAACACTACGACATACAATAATGGACTAGTCTCACGGCTTGCTTCGATTTGTCTACTAGCGGGTTATTGCCTCACCAGATATCTATCTACCTGCTGTTGCACCACTGAATAGCTGCACGACTTGCCAACACTATATATCACTGATAATAATGAAAAACACTCAAGTATGTCACATTGCCGAACTCGAATTTAATGCTCTATCGAAGACTGTAAAAATATATGGGTACTCATGATAAAAATTAGAAAGTTGCTATGGTTTCCGTTGAATGCTAAATAATATTCTTTTATGTTAAATATTGTCTTTTTATTTGTGTATTGACTACATACAATAACATAAGTTAAAAATTAAACAAAAAAAAGGAGGGTGAAGCATATCTCAATGACACCCGATATGTTAGAATATATACAATACACTATAGAAACTTTTTAATAATAATAAAGATAAAGATACTATAATGCGTTATACTTGTATATATTCTAACGTATTTTGTACATGGTGGATGGGTAAGTAAAAATTTTTAAATATTTCTTTCAAGGGAGGAAAAAAATGTGTTCTAACCGTCAAATATTTCGTCTTTATGGTCATGAGCATAAGGGTCAAGTTCCAGTATTACGTATAGGCAACCAATGTACCATGACACTTTCACGTAGGTTGCATAATTATTTTTAATTATATGACGTTACAACTAAGTCTATTAGCAACCTTCTCTTATTTTTCAAATATTCATTTTGTTTATTTTTAGATATAAAGAAAATGCTAAGAGGAACTCTAAAGTTCTGCAGGATCAAGTGGTAAATCCTGTTGATTTGGCTATCTACTGGTTAGAGTATGTAATAAGGCATGGAGGCGCACCACACATAAAAAATTCCTCTTTAAAATTACATTGGTTTCAGTTGTATCTGGTTGATGTTATAAGTTTTGTAATATTATTTATTATAATTTTCTACTATTATTTCAAGTTACTGTTAAGGAATATTTACAGGATGATACAAAAGAATGTCAAAGGAAAAGTTACTGCAACAAAACATGTTAAGCAAAAAACTACCTAATTAAATGATTGATTCAATCTGTAAATAATAATAACAGAATGATTTGACATAAGTTTTTCTTCTAAAATGTAATTAATTGCTATCAGTTATTGTTTTCAGTTACGTTAATAAGTTAAAATGCATAACTGATTTATTTAAAGCCCCTTCTAAAATAAAATATATAATAAAAAAAATTTACTTACTTTATTTTCCAACATTCAATTCATTTAATAAATAACAATATATGTTTGCCTTAATTATATGTCACCTTATAGCATCTTTCTGAGAAGTACAATAATTATAAATTATATACAGGGTGTCCCAGTTTATAGTAGCATGACTTAGTCAATCGATGAAAGACCTTATTTTTCGGCAGTTACTAAGGAACTACCTACACAAGTTTTCGATTTGAAATTTGGTGCGTTTTTTTTATTCAATAGTGCGATCTCCTTTTCTTTGGGATATATCTTACTCGCGTAGAAAGTGGGGTCCGAAAGAACTTTTTCTGTCTAGAATTTGTACGTCAATGGATTTTTTCACAAAAAATTAATTACTTTTTTAAATGCCTGTACAAATTAGAAGAAAAAAGTAGTCTTCCACTTTTCCATATCACATGCGGTTTTCGAGAAAACGCTATTAAAATTTACACTAGTTTCGTATTTTATTCAAATTTGAGATACTAAGAAACTGAGGTTGCTATGAAACAAAATAAACAATCTCTGATCTAAAATGTCAAAAACAGCTATTACTTTGATTTAAATTCAACGACCATTGTTCATATTGTGATATTAAATGTGTGCATCGTATTTATTAATTTTGATTAAATTAATTGGCATACTTGAGGTCTATCTTAAATATCTAAAGAAATACGAGGATTAAATAGAAATATATCGTGTGATACAAACATTCAAAAATGAAATATTGAATAAATAATGTCATCATATTGTCATCAAAAATTTTTATTATTGTGAAAACAAAAATACATATAAGAAGAAATTACAACAGTAATGATAAAATAGTAACAATGACACATAAACAATTTACAATTTGTTGTGTAAGTCTGAGATTAGGTGTCAACTTTTAATTTTGAGATCACTAAGGTAATCATCAGGAACAATAAGTTCATTAATTTTCCACATAGAACAATATGCTCTATGATTATAAATGATTTACCGTATTAGTGCGTACTGAATGTAACTCGCTTCTCTTTCCTCTCATTTTATTAATAAGAGATAGAAATACATTCAGTCCAATAAATGTTGAATTAATGCATTAAATCGAAAATGGGACTAGTGTGGCATAACTTTACGCTGTACCGAGTGTACCACTTAAGATGTAAATACCACTGTAGCTATAACAACATCAATATCAGCATCATTGACTGCATGAATAACTGAACAATCAAGTTTTTTAATTTCTTCAGCGATTAGATTAATTATTTTCTGCTTGTTTCCCTTATTGGACAGAAAATTTTCTTTCTTTCTTGTGAATGGCATTTCGGGTGCAAAGTTAAGAGAAAATTTGCATTTGATGTATAAATGGATCATAGTTACAGAAAAAAAAAACACAAATTCTGCCGCCATCCTGGATTTTGACTAATTTTCCGGGTCAGAATTAGGATTTAGAGTATGTTATAAAATACACTTTTTAGAGTATAATGCAAAAAATATCATTTGTATTGCAATTTTGCCCGGATCAAAATTTATTTTGATTGTACTACATTTGCTGTTTTAATATTCGAATAACTATTTATCATTATTATTATTTATTAGTATTCCTAATACTATTCTTAATTTCGAGTTTCAACTATGTAGTTGAAATGATATTAGGAATTAATGGAAGATTGAAAGAGATCAGAACTTATCATCAAATTAATTTGCACCAAAATATACTTTTTATTCGATTGTATTGAAAAGTGATGTATTTTGGTGCGAATATCTGGACAAAAAAGATCAACTTTTTATAATAGGTATTACTTTTTTGATATGATTGCTAGGCGACTATTTTTCCCGGGCGAAAAGTACTTTTTTCTACGACCGTGTTTAAACAGCCACTTTCCCGCATGCATTTTATTTCAGCAAGTTTTCCTTTCCCGCATTAGTGTTGGAAAGTAAACTGTTCCCACATTAGTGCCGGAAAGCAGTCAGTTCAACTCTACGCGCAGTTATGTATCATCTTCATTCACTTCTTTGTCATCTCCAAATGTAACTATAAATAGTCAGTTAGCGCCCCGCTACACCTACTCTATTGAACGGAGATAAATTTGCAAGATGCCACGAATTGTTCGTTTACAATTAATATTACTAATAATAATAAGTAAAGTTTTTTTTAATAATTAATATTACTAATTGTGTTTAATTGAAATTTAGTTATAATCGTTTATGGTTTTTAATATATGCAAGGTCGTAGAAAAAATCATGTTCCTAACTCATGTGGAAAGTGTCTTCCCACACTCGATTGCTTGCTCGAACTCCGCTCCACGTCCTTTGGGTCAATGGTAATCGCGTGAGGAAAAGTATCAGTTTCCACCCTAGTTAGGAACATAACTATTTCGTCCTAGGACGAAAAGTATTTCTCGGACGATAAACAAATATGAACAAAATAATGGATACATAAACAAATGAAACAACTGTCATGGTATTTTTATCAGATTGTGTCAAAATGACGTGGTCGATTGCGATCAGATTTTTCAATTAAAATAAATACAAAAAATAAAAACTCATTTGCTTTTACAATAGAATAAAAAATAGTTTATGACACAAGGACGAAAATGTTTTTCGTACTCATACGCTTGCCAGACACGGCTTAACCTCGTTCAGCAATTTTTCGTAATCGTACGAAAAACTGCATTTTTCGTCCTTGTGTCATAAAGTTATTTAATAAGAAAATCATGACAGTTTGTTTCATTTGTTTATGATATCCATTATTGTGTTCATAATTTTTTACCGTCCGAAAAATACTTTTCGGCCGGGAATAGTATCGCCTAGCAACCACAAAAAGTAATACATAATATTATCAAATGATCATCTTTTCATCCAGATATTCGAACCAAATAACGTCACTTTTCTGTACAATCGAATGAAAATAACTATACTTAAAAACAGTCTGTCATTTAAACCATTTTTCGTTGGCTAAAAAAATAAAACATTGATTGAAGATACTTGTTTTTAATTTAAAAATTTCTTCAGGTAACCGTGTCTAAGATTCCGTGGACATTTTTGCACACAAAGTAAATTTAGTCTTCTTCAAAGTTATAATTAATTATTATAGTACATATTATTATTTATAAAATTAATGCAAAAATAGTAGCAGTATTTAAAAATATAATTTTGTAAAATATTACTCACAATTTATAGAATTAATTTGAAACAACTGAAATAATTAATTCTCTTGTCCTTTGACTTCCCTGTTGACACCAAGGTTGTCGTAAATTATAACTCTATAAGGTTAACCTCCTCCAAACAACAATTAACATAATTACGTGCCATGTAAACCTACTCCCTCTACGCTATATTTTAACCCTTTAGTTATTCTGTTGTGAAGTATCTCCAGCTAGCACCAGATAGTTAATGTAATTTTATTTATAAGGGCATTGGCGTATCCTATTGACAGGTTATTAAAAAAATAGGGGTGTTTATGGGTTCACCCAATTTGTAATAAACTTTTTTATTTTTATGAAAAATTTGTTATTAAAATTATTGAGTAAAAGAATTATTTAAAAAAGAAAAACTCCTTTTAATATTCCTCATCTAAAGAAAATGGATGACGATTTGTTTATTTATATTTACATTTATTGATTTTTTTTAGGTAAATTGTGCGAAATAAATTATATAATTCAAATTATGGAAAAATATACTAATAATAACAAGATTCCCATTTGTAAAATACGAATTAGCATTTTTTTTAATTCCTTGAAGTAAAAATAAAGTAATCAAATTTACATTTTATATTAAAATAAAACTGTTGGAATAATAAAATTAAATAATAGTAATAATAATTAAACAAAACTGACATTTCTATTGAAAACTTACTGCTACTTAATATATATTTTTTAATCTGTCAGTTTTCATTTGTTCTTGTCTCTCCTCTCGTTCCTCAATTTTCAGATTTTGTTTCGTTTTTGACAAATAGAGCATTTTTCTTTTTTACAGGTGGTAATGGCGTCTGCTTCTTCTTTTTTTTGTATCAGATTATTGGGATACCAATTCCCTAAAAAATTCCTTCTCTTGTCCCATCATAAGTGATCTTGTATTATGCATGTTGGTACATATTTCGATATCTCTTCCCGTTCCCGCGCTGTCAAAAATGATTTTTTGGTATGCAAGGTTTGTTTCTTATCCATCTGGTAAAATATTTATAATAAATTTAATAAGCTCACCTTCACCAAAATGTAGTGATGGAATCTGATGGAATAGCATTTTCCTTCAACTTTGGTATGCAAGGTTTGTTTCTTACCCATTTGGTAAAATATTTATAATAAATTTAATAAGCTCACCTTTACTAAAATGTGTGATGGGCAGACCAGTTACGATGTTTTCGTGACTGACCGGATCATCGAGCACTTTCTAGGCATGTTGCAAACTTAATGTAACCTCAAATTCCGAATTAAAAACAATACATAAAACAAACACTCTCACACTATACAAGTACCACTTGATATGAATGCACAAAAACAGCACTTCAAAACTATTATTATAACATAAAAAAATATATGATGTGGCCAGCACACAACTTTCTTATACCAGTATATATCATCCTGATCTAAGAAAATCATTTAATTTAATTCTTCACTTACCTCAATTAAATTCTAATAGCGTACCTTGAAATATTTCATTACAATTTTTTAATAATTAATTTTCAGAGTCCTTCGATACTGTCAATAATAATTCATGTCATATATTTTAATAATTTCTTCTTATTGACATTGACATTTTTGTAGCTAAATTAGATATTTCAAATGTCAAACTGCCAATGTGTAAAATATTTCAGCTTACATCAAGTTTATTTAAGTACTTGAAAAATATATTTTATTCGCTTGATATAATAAACATGATTTATAATATTTTATCAACAATATATTTTCTTGTATTCAAATACAAAGAAAGTTTGGGTCCCGTGGACCAATTTTGCTCATCACCGAATTTTTCATTGTCTTTGGCCTTTAGAACATGTGTACCAAATTTGAAAGCTTTATCTCAAAAACTGTGGCTGCTATCGCGATACTACAGACATGAGGACAGATTTTTTTTTCATAAAGTTATGTTCTTTCATTATAATTCGTCGAGATTTGTCCAGAAATGCAATAAAATTGTTTTATTTCTTTCCCAAAATTGTACCTTTTTTCTTCTTTTATTGATTATGTCTCTTCTGGTCATACCACATTCACCAAATTTAATGTGTCACCTAAAATGTTGTTGACAATCATAACTGTCAAATTTGGGAAGTCTCCCATTAGTATTTTTTGAGTTATCGTGGATACATACATACACACACATCCACATATCCACACACACGCACCGCCAGACATCATTCGGAAAATAGTCAGAATGGATTCAGGGGGGTTCAAAACGTATATATCAATCGAAATCTCGAGGTCGAAAAAAATCACGATTACTATACTTCCTTATATTAGGTATAAGAAAGTAACAATGAAATATTACATGAAATCGCTCGGCAAACGATCGAAATAACTTAGTTTCTTAACAATTCAACGCAGCGCCACAAACCTGGGACAGTGTTGTCACCTTTCTTACTTCGCGGCTTGTTAAAGTCGGCTGTTGTCTTGGTTTCTATTGTTTTGACAATTACATATTTACAATTAATTTTATGAGGAAAAAAACAAGGTGGCATAGAAAAACAAATGATAATTTGGAAATTTCCTCATAGAGATATAAATAGACCTTCACCATTGGAATTCTCTCAAAAACACAAGGTAAAGAATGCGCAATCAATTTTGCTCTATCTGTTTCTGAAATAGGAACCCCACCCCTTATTATAACTAATTTGGGACACACTGTACACACTTAGATACACCACTGACTAAAGTTATTTGAATTTTGATACAATTAAGTTATTACCGCCCACAAGTAATATCTCTGTGTCAGACTTGAAAGTTATATATACAGGGTGATTTTGCGAGAGCCCACCAATCTTGTTATATTTATTATTACGAAAAAATGGTAATTACAAAAGTTATAAACCTATTTATGAAGATTTTGAAAATTATAAAGCTCAAACAAAATGGTTACAGTTATTAATTTTATTCTATTAAATTGGACACCCTGTATATTTTTACATTTATAAATAGAACGCTTTCTCACGAACATAATGATATAGGCGTTGATGGGTGCGATTCCACCCCTGGTAGCTTTGTTGTTTCTGACTATACAAAAATAGTGTAAAAGAAAGTAACAAGATTTCTTAAGAATATTTTGAAAAACTTAATTCTCACAAAATCACCCTGTACAGTACACCGAAGAATATTTACAAAAAATTTAAAAAAAAAATGGAATGCATCACAAACATCTGCCATTAAGTTTTATAAATAAAGCTCGGACGGAGGGATCGGTTCCCAGTGACGGCTTTTATGCAGACATAATATTATAATGTAAACACCTACTGAAACATTCCCAAATAACAGAAAAACAAAAATGTACACAACATGAAAAAGGTAATTTTATTTCATTTTAAAAAGGTAATAAGTACATAAACTAGTTTGATCGGAAAACCATCTATATTAAATAAAAACATAACAGATTCTTTTACAATTTCACTTCAGCCTTCGACTCTAAGGTCAACCACTTTATCACCAAACTTAGGGAAAGTGTTGTTTCGCAGACTCTTTTTTTATTTACTCCAAATCAGTCATATTGGATTATAATATATTCAATAATATAACTTTAAGACCACGTCCAAATATTTCGACTATATTGACAATTACGTACTATTTTGTAAACTCTTTTTAATTTTAAAATTTATAGTAATCATTTTTTTTGATTAATAAATTCTTGACTCTCATGTTTGGTAGGTACTGGAAGTATGGGGAATTTTTTTCATTAACCTGGGATGGTACTGTACGATATCTAAAATGATCCCACTATTAGGTTCTAAATTTGGTAATAGAGTGTTTTCAAACCATGTTTCATAGGAACGACAGTAGATCTGACAACATACTCGTATTTCGACACGAAAGTTACGCTACTGTAGTCGCAGTTAGTAATTTAGATGGTAACCCAAGTGATACTCGGCAACCTCGTCCGGTCTTCTAGTGGCCTGTATATCAGCGTACACGCAGAAGCTATACAATCTTAGGCGAAGATTGTGTAGGAGATATACCATTCAACGGAGGAGATATAAAACAATCAGTCCTTTGTCTATTAGATGCTTGGCAAGTAAAAAATCACTACTATTTGATAGAGAAGAGAGCAAAATTTCCAGGTTAATCAGGAAGTCGGCCCCAGGCATCACGGAAATTGTTCGGTGTCTAGAGATTAGTGACGGTAAAATCCTAGATGTGTTTCATAATTAATATTCCTTCATTTAGTTTTTGCATTATCAGATGTATGTATGTATATATATATATATATATATATATATATATATATATATATATATATATATATATATATATATATATATATATATATATATATATATATATATATATATATATATATATATATATATATATATGTAATATAATATAATATAACGCAGGATATCGAAAAAACAGCAGTTATGTAGGAACAGAACATCGTAATCAGGAAACACGATACATTATAATAATAGTTGACCCTGTAACCTTTGAGACGCTGCTGTAAAATGTCTAGGACCTATCATAATAATTACCTTTGTAGGTGTAGCTCACCTCTGACCGCTTTGTAATATACTATTACATTAAGCTGAATCGGCCTCGATACCCAACTAAAATGGTGAATAAGAATTGATGTGCGAGATTTAGAATATGTGACGTAATGAAATCGTTTTATAAGATGAGATATGAATTTTCTTTCGAAACCCAAACAGCACATTTAGTAGTCTCTACGTAGTAGCCACCATCAGTGGAACTTTAAAAGTTTCTGCAGCTAATGACCATTACGTAATTGGAAAGAATAGTTATTACGTAGCAATTACTATTCCGCAACCTTCCCTGTTACGTGTTGACTACTAAGTTATTACGTAAATGGAACGTTACCAAGTGGTAGAAATGACTAACTTTTGGAACAGGTTTTTAGTGGTACGATAGCAAACTGTATTCTGCTCTCTCTCTTTCGAATAGCTATATATAATGTATTGCAATTGGATTTACTGAAGAGTTGAAGTCAATACGTCCAAGTTAAATCGATGAATGAAATATGTGTGGGTAATAAACCATGATGTTATTGCATTCACTCCGTGAGGATACTTGTTTTCAGTAAAATGTTTACGTGATACTTCAATCAAAAAGACGCGCTCTCTAGAAAATTGTTTTTCGAAAAAAAAAATTTTGTTAAAAAATTATGTGCATTATGTGGTTTTCATAACTATATTTTTATCTGCCAATAATGGTTTATCAAAAAGTAGCAAATCACATGTAACTACATCACATGTAATTCCATGTCACAAATGCGACGAATGACGTCATTTTCTTGGTAACTTTAAACTGGACTTTACCACGCTACTACGAAAAGGTTACTGCAAAGTTCGCACGTACTTTACTACCCTCACTTTTAAGTTAGTAGAGCTGGCTGATCCGATATATACTACATTCATTTCATATGAGTACATACAAATTTTTCTAACTCGGCTCCCAGGGCGACCCTTTGTCGACCTTCAGTTGTGCATAGTTCTCTAGTATAGGCGCGCGGTGCAATATATAAATTGACAAAAAGTTATTTATATAATACCGCGCGGCTGTGCTGGGATTTCTTGTGCTTATATGAAATGAATGGAGTATAGGTAAAAATAATTTTATTGTTTGAGATTGGCAACATGTTAATGACTGACTAAACATCAACGGAGACAGGTGGAAGTGTTATTAGCGAAAATCAAACAAATGATTAACTGGAGGATTTACCTGGAACACCAACAGAATTCTATGTGGCGAAAATCTTAATTGCCCAAAGTTGACACTATTATCCATATTTTCTGTTATCTGATCAATTACGTATTCGTAAATTTTGTAACTTCCCTAAGTTATTCATTTGTCTGAATATTGCGAGTTTATGCAGTGGGAAAAATTTTAATTAATAGCAATTAATGTTAAACACAAACAATCACAATCAATTAGATTCTTTACTTCAACATATTGGTTCTCTACTGCAATGCCGATTTTCCCGACAATTTTCCTAACTTGGTTATTTATCTATTTCAACGAATATGGGTTGGTCCCGCATCAATCAAATAATTTGTTAAATTGTTAACTTCACTTAAATGTAACATAACTTTTCTATAAAAGATCAATGAGTGCCAAAAAAATCTTTTTTGTTGTTTTACTGCTTTTCGACGCCGTGTTCGATTAGTTTCGATAAGGAAAGTGTTGATTTAATGTCGTTAATAAGATACATAACTTTAAAGCTCCAGTACATGTCCCGCCAACGTTACAGGAACTTTAAATAGAACACTTTCAGTTGTCATTACTTTGAAATAATTTTTTGGTAACGCTGTGCAGTCGGCATTACTACTAATTTTCACTTTAAAGTTGAAACTGCTTTAAAGTAAAGTACTGTTTGTTTGCACCTAAGCTCTGGTAACTGATAGATTTTATTTATAAAAATAGTTATTGTAATTGTTAAGCCATTTTCTTTATTAACTTAATTTTAGTAAAGATCTTAAGCTTATTATGACTGAGTACTTTGTTGTTGACTACCTTTTTTTATATATAAATCTGTGTTTGGTATTTTCAGATCTATTAGGTTGGCAATTTCTGAACTGGTAAATATCAGTTACTCATCAACTCGGTTTAATAAGTTATTGAATTAACTATTTTTGATTACTATTTAATAAAAGTGCTTTCATCATCAAAGAGGTAATTATTGTTTTATTTAGGTTTATTGAAACATTTGATTAAAAATAATAATTTTTGGAATTATTATTTTTATTCTTTATTTGTTTTTTTCTGTTTCCTTTTACAATTATATATTCTAGTAATAACATCGTTTTTTCCTTTATTTTATCTTCTTGCAATTCAGTTCATATAAGTAGAACTTTAAATAACATTAACACTCTAGTTGTAAGACTCCAGTTAAAAATCTTGCATTTTGTAATGAAACTTATTAATCATTTCATATATCTATAAAACCTAAGTATCATACATTGGATTCAAAATGAGGTATTATTGTAAAACTTACAACGATTAATACAACTAAAAGCTATAAGGCTTATCCGAAGATAATAACGTCGTTATCTATAATTTTTTTCAAAATTATTTTTATAAATAATATATTCAGGGGTCCTGTGAATTGGCAGTAACCTAAATTAACTTCAACACTACTTACGGGACTCACAGTATCTTCGGTTCTGAGGCGCTTCCAAGGGGAGTAGATGAGCTCCCTCGTAATGAGTGACATCCTGACCGTCATCAGAAGCTCAGAAAGATTCGATGAGGGAGCAAGAGAAGCACAAGGCTGAGGGGACAGCGGGGGTTGGTGAAAAGGACCCGTCTCTGACCTACTTGTCAGGCGTCAGCCTCCCCCACCATTACCATTACCATGGGAGTGGATTGCATATAGGACACACTAAGTTTTGCCAGGGACTGGAGAGCGTCGCCAGATAGCATCGTTGGATAGAGACGGAGAGATTTCCCTGTCCCGAGATTTCCCTAGGCTTGGTGAGACCTTATCGTACGATTGTTTTGCATTATTTAAATTTCTTGTTCCTCTGTTTTTATTTTGTTCAATTTTTTTATCTCTATCATACTGTGTGCTTTATTTAGATTTAAAAATTAATTTTTTTTTCGTAATTTCAAAATTCGTTTTGTGTGCCATTTCAACAGATTTTTAGAAAATATAATTTAATCACTTTTAATTGGTATTTTTATTTGTTTTCTATAAAACGGGTTTGTCTATAGGAACCTGATTCTGTGTGGTGAGAGGCTTTTAAACATAACTTACTATAGATGGCGCCCATGGGTAACACCTAATAATTAATAACCTATTTGCCACGCAGAAACCGGATGCTGGTGACCTCATAATCTGGAGGGAATTACTGTAATACCATAAGGAACTTTCCTACTCCACGAATCAAGCCTCCCGATTTAAACCAGTTAGCCGTTGGCACCAATGTTCTGTATACTTTTACACAAGTACATTATTAAGGAAGTGCACGGCACAAATTCACACACACCCAATTTCCGCGTAAGCTAGGATTAATTTCTGGTTTAGAAAATATCCTATCCTCAACCGGGGATCGAACCCAGGATTCCAGGGTGAGAGGCAAGATTCCTTACTGCTCGACGATGAAGCCACATTACAATGAAATAATCGATTTGTTCTATTTCTCGGCAGTTTAGAGACTGGCAGCAAGAAGTGATAAAAATTACCCATCGCTGTAGAGTAGGATCCGAAATATGTCACAACTTCATTAAAAGGTACGCCCACTCAATTTTTATTGCTTTGCGAAACTTCGATAAAATTTAACAAGATACTGCACACTTGAACGCAATGCTTCTTATTGGTAGCACAATACACCATAATACACCTTCTCTTAGTGCGTGGCCTCTGCAATTTGTCTGCATTCAATTTATTGTAATGGGCCAACCAGGGTCACCTTTTTATAGTTGGCGGCGATCTCAGATAATAAATCATAGGCACCGAATTTTTACTTAAAAAAGATTCTAATTTGATATGTAAAGACGGTTGAATCTGCGAAGCTCAAGTGTAGCAACCGCGGGAGCCTCCCCTGCACAGATTCACACATACGCGGTTATCCTAAGGGCATACAGTTTGTTTATTGAAAAATAATATGATTTTATCTTTCTCATCGTGTATTAAATAAATTTATGTCTCAATTTCTAATTTAAAATAGGTATATCTGATAATATCTGTTGTGTGTGCTAGCACCATTTGAATGAGTATGTTTTACCAATGAGAAGCATTGTGTTCATGTGTGCAGTATCTTGTTAGATTCTACCGAAGTTCCGCCAAAGCAATACAAATTGATTGAGCATGCCTTTTTGTGGCGTATTTTGTATCTTACTTTACATTTTTAAGCAGATTAAATGTAGTCAACTTTAGATAACAGAAAAATTGAATTTGAAACCTCTGGCGTACATTTGAAAGATTATAAAACGTAGAAATAGAATAAATAGTAGTGATAGACGAAGGGCTGGATTACTCCTTAAGCGAAGTAAGCAACTGCTTACAGAGGAAAATTTTCAGGAGTGCAAAAAATTTAAAAAAATTAAACTAAAAGTGAACAAATAAATAGATTTTCAAACAAACCAGTGCTACCTCATCTTTGCGGTATCGCCATATATCTAAATTTTTTCAGCGGATATGATGGCCAGCGGCGGCCTCAATAATGCCCCGTATTCTTTGAAAGTTTGAAAATTATTGACTGTCGGCAATTATTTCAAACTGTCCGTTTTAGACAAAAAATGCCGCTGTCTTCATTATTTGATGTAGAGCCAGTTGAAGCGGCGAAACTATGGCTCTTCTTTGCGAATTTAATGCCCATAGCGAACAGTATGATACAAGTGCCTTGTATTAAAAAAAACTCAACAAACTGTGAATTAATTCAGTATTTGTCAGCTCGGTGAAGTAGTGGCTAGAGCGCGCGATGGTAAGTGTGACTAGAAATTCTTCTACCGTAGCTGCGCGGATTCGGATCCCGTCACCGACACTGGCAATGATGGTGGAAATACTTGTGTGTTCGCGATTTTTCATCGTGTAACCCCCCACCAGTGCAGCTTCTGCTCTGGATTAAAGGGTTGTCTAATTTCCATAGTGTTTATTATTATTGAAGCTGCAAATCGTTTCTGTGTATCATGGTCGTAGAGTACAGTTGTACTTACTGTCGCCGGCATTCACCTTGACCGCGAAAATCTTTCTCCAGTCCAGTCTATTATTAGCTTTCGAGTTGTGTACACGTTAAATCACTTGGGCGTATTGCATATTGTTGTTGTGTTTTCATTTTATTTGTTGTACTGTATTGTTGATATTAATTTAATAATAAAGCATGGCAGACGTACGCAGGGTAGAAAACGGACATTTGCTGACAAAGTGAATAAATTCATAGGTGAATTCCCGGATTTATTCTATGATGGTGCATAATAGATTAAATCAAACTTTAATGTTTAAACTTGTGAAAAAAAAGAAATAAAACAAAAATTGTATTAAGTAAAAATTCCAAAAATGTCAAAATTATATTTTGTGTATGGTGCCGACATTTTAAAAAAGTTAATCTCTGTTGTCTTTAATTTCGCTCTGATTTGTATTAGGGAAGTTACAGAATAGCTAGCTAACCATATGACTTAAGACGTAGGAGGTATGGCATAAACTTTAAACATAAAAAATTACATTACACAATACATTTCTTACGTCTTATGGCAAGGCAATCAGAAGTAGGATTTATAATGTTATAATGTCCTTTTCGTTATTAATATAAAAAGTGAGGATAACTTTTTACGCCAAGTCGATAAATTCATCCCTTTCATTTTCCACATATAAGAATTTTGACATCAGTAATATTTTCATTATTCATTTTCAAAATAAATTCTAATTTATCGATTTATCAACTTGAAACAAATATCTTAGCACATACCTTTAACAATAGCAAATTACACGATCTTTGTTCTGTTATTAAGCTTTTCGTCATCTGTCAATGTAGCAAGAGCAATCCTGATTGGTTGAACATTTTACGGCGAACGTAAGAATTCACTGATATGGAAATTATCCAGTTTCTGCATAAGATTTTACGTTTTATGCGCAGATTGTGTAACGTAACATTTAACAGCAAATGTTGATTTTCGTTTATGCCATACGTAGTACGTCTTAAGTAATACGGTCGGCTATTCGGTAACAGCCCTTATACAAAATGTTCTTTTTCAAACAGATTGTCCATGATACTAAATACATCTTTCTATCTAATATGGGGAAGTGGGCGTAAACGTGATGGTCAAGCCATACGATTTGTCTATAGGTACTTATATGTACATTGCTATTGGACACACGACAAAGGAGCATTTGACCGTCAAGATATGGCGGTCCGTAAGTAATTTTTATAGCTGCAAGCCTTTGGAATATATCGCTACCTCCCGATCTCTAATTATTACTATTATTTATTACTATTTTATTAGTACCGTAAACTCGTGATGTGTGTAAAGTAGATCAATCATTACATAGGAGTAAGGGGGGTTTAAAAAATTTAGGTGAAACGAAAAAAAACGTAACACACTAAATACAAGACAAGATAAGATAATATGTTTTTTTTACACTTTCAGTTATTACACCCACCATATTCTCATATTCACTGAGGCGGAAAGAAAGTGTTGCTTACAGCGACGATTGGGCAGAATCCGGCCCTGGATAAACGAACTATTATACCAATTAGCCAGTACCATTGTTTAGTTGGCCACAGTTTAACAAACCATCATTATAGTGTAGGTATAAATTGGCTATATTACTATTAGTTTAAGTTTAGTTTGTATCTAGATGACATCAACTTGGTTGCTAAAACGACCAAAGTGTACGTTGTTTTGGTGTTTGTGGAAATTACTGTGTTTGCGTAGTTATATCAGCAGGGATACCAGGGAGATTATCATAAAATGTATTATACTGCGCAATGTTGTCCTATAATGATTTTTAATGGTTTTTGTCGTCTTCTTATGACTGATAAATTGTATGTATCGCTTTGCCAATTTGTCTAATTTAAATAATCTTTATAGCAATCGGTAAGCCTAATCCTCTTAACGAAAGTGTGTCTTTTCCACCAACATAGTAAATGAACTAGATATCAATGAATTTGGTCACCCACGTTTTATCGATTCTCGCATGCGCCCTTTTATTGATAAGGGTGTCTGCTTCTGCGCAGCTGTCCTTAGAATGATGAAGGATCCTTCGGCAAATGATAAACTTTAGAACAGTCTAAACGTTCATGTGGTTGTGAGAGGTGCTGCCTAAGACCATGGCGCGACTTGATGTGATAGTTTATTTAAAATGTTTAATAATTTGTAAGTATATAATTGGAACTGGAGTTATGCATGCTAGGCTATCATGTATTATATTATATTGTACACCAAAGAATCTATTGAACAATTCATGAAGTTCCTTTTATTATGTTCATATACATAATTTGACATTTTACAGTATTTTTTTGTTATTACGAGAATTTAATGTTCTCCAATAATTTGGGCTAAACTGGTTTTGGAAAAGAATCATCTTAAATTTTCTGTAGAATAATAAATAAGAGTTTGTGCTAGTGCTTGTTCTTAACAATTTATGCTGAATTTGTTACATATCCAAGTAAACTAAAGTGATGTGGAATGGTCGTATTATTCTGTTATGATTATTAAATAAAAATAGCATACGGTAATTTATAAACAAATTGCTGTAAAATATTTTATACTGTGTGGAAAAATGGAGGTCCTCTTTAAAAAAGTAAGTATTTCGATATGACCTAATGAAAATATTTAATCAAATTGTAGGCGTATGTTTGGTTTGATAACACAAAAATATATAACTTTACCTTGTAAGTTATTTTCATATATATCATATCATACACATTTTTCCTGATTGATCTGTTTTTCTATGAAAAACAGCTAAAAATTAACCCCTGGACCCATTTACACAGACAATACAAAATCTCCTGTGGACATACATTTTATATTCAAAGTGAGTCCTAGATATCCAAGGCACTACAAAATATTACAAATTAATGTCAATGAATGTATATCCTTAGGATATTTATTGAACACCCTTAACATGATTATCCCTTTACTAGGATGCCTGTATATGTTTAACAATGGGATACAGATGTCCACAGGATATTCCTTAATATGAATCTAATGCAACTACTGTCATATAACCTTTGCACAAATAACACTTTTGCATCTTTCATGTCCTAATAAAATATTATGGATCACATATGAATGTCCATTGGATATACTTCATGTTACCACAAATAACTATCGGATATGTGTGTTTTGTCTGGGTAGTAATTTTTACTGCGATTCACATTAACCTCCTCTGTCCCTAACTTGTGTTGTATTGTATTTTGATCTGTTACTTAAATAATAACGACAATGTTCCGTTTTCATCATCCATTTTTAATTAAATAATTTTTCAAAACTTTTATACTAATAATTATAATTTAATTTCAACAAATTTGTACCGTTTACTCTTAATGTAAACGCGTTTCTATGTACTCGCATTTGTATACCCACTCACAATGAGGAGGTTATTTTGCGACTATACCCCAATCCTCATGACATTCTGGTCGAATTCAAGAAATAGGCCATATACAAGATGGGGCAATAGTGCGTCGGATTTCGATATCTCGAGTTCTACGATAGCTAGAAATTAAAAAAATAAACTAGATAAAAAAGTCTATAACCGGAAATTATTTTCGAATATACAGGGCGAGCCAAGACGAAGTTACAGGATCAAGTGCCTTTTTATATGGAATGCTATATATATATATATATATATATATATATATATATATATATATATATATATATATATATATATATATATATATATATATATACATACAGGGTGAGTCACCAAGGGCGCCTCGGTCGATATCTTCATTAATATTTATTATACAGAAAAAAGTTGTAGGAGGCCAAGAGTACCACATTTTAAAATTATTTCTAATCACACAGGGTGTTTGTTGTTAGAGTGGCATATCAGAAGTATGTTTTTTTAAATAGGACTCCCTATATATTTTTGCAAATTCTTATTCTTTCTTTAATTGCCTTTTCGAATATATCTTGTTTTTGAAGTTCCGTTGCGACGTTGTCGAATTATTCAACTTTTTTCAAAAAAATTGTCACTTGCAGACCTCACTAATAAATTCTGCATGAGCAGTATTTTCACAGATTAAGCAAACTTTTTTTGTTAAATGTTAAGCAATACCATGGCCCAGCTTCCAGATATTTTAAAGTTGAAATTATGTGTACAGGGTGTTTATTACGATGATACAAAAATAGCTAACTTTAATCTATCATAACTTCATTTTTTAAATGGAACACCCCGTATATTTTTACATATTTGGATAGAGTTTTTGTCGCTCTACAATTCTTATTAACCTATAGTTATACCTAAAACCAACGGTTTCAAGTGAAACTGCATTCTAATAAAAACATCAGGTAATTTCTAGAAATTCAGATATCATAGGAGACATTGGCACGTGTTTTTTTTTGTTTTTGCAAGAAGGAACTACGAACATAAAACAATTTATTTATAACAAAACACAATTTTTTTAGTTGTATCTAGTTCATAAGATGTTCAATGTGTCCTCCATTTTCTTAGACGACTCAAAAAAAGACTGGCTAACATTTCTTAATTTCTGAACATTAATTTCTTGAAATGCAGCTCTAATTCTCTCCTTCATATCTTCAGCTGTAGTTGGAGCAGTTCTATAAGCGGTCTCTTTTACATAACCCCACATAAAATAATCTAATTTTGTTAGGTCAGGTGACCTAGGTGGCCAACAAATTCGCCCACCTCTACCAATCCACTTATCTGGATATTCATTATTCAAATAGTTGCGTAATTGCGCACTATAGTGGGCTGGCGCCCCATCATGCTGCAGCCAAAACCTTCGTATTGTAGCCAATGGTAAATTTTCCAACAAATCTGGTAGACTATTTCTTAAAAAGTGTAGATATGCTTCACCATTTATTCTGTCTTCAAAAAAATATGGCCCAATTACATATCCTCCTATAATTCCACCCCAAACGTTTAATGACCACCTATGTTGATGGTCAATACTCCGTCTGAAATGGGGATTTTCTGTAGAATAATAGTGCAGATTGTGCCTATTAATATTTCCGTTTTTATGGAACGTAGCGTCGTCGGAAAACAACACGTATTCGAAAAAATCCGGTTGTTCTCGCACTTTCTGAATTGCCCATTCACAAAATCATTAGCTTTTAGTTCTTGCAATAATTGGATATGATAAGGGTGAAACTTATTTTCTTTTATAATCCTTGCAATACTGGACTGACTAATATCCAATTCCCTACTTAAAATTCTTGAACTTACATGTGGATTTTCTATGAGGCTTAGCACAACAGATAATGTGTTTTCTTCATTTACGACTGGTTTAATTCGCTTCGGCTTCCTAAACATAACTTTTCCGCTTTCATCGAATTTAGTTTTTAATTTTGTAAAAGTACGACAATTCGGATGTCTTTTGTCTTGATATTTTTGACAATACAATCTAGAGGCCAACAGACAATTACCATAACTCTCCCCGATACAGTAAATCATATTAATTCTTTCTTGCTTAGAAAAATTCAATTTAAATACTTATTTAAGTAGAAATTAACGTAACAATAAAGTCTGCAAATTAAAAGCATTTCAAATTTGTTTCAAACAAATGTCAGTAATAAATGCCATCTAGATATTTGGAAAATTCACACAGTTCAAGTATTTAAATGTAGAATAATAAGACAACTTTATTTTCATTTATAAAAGATAAAACTTACATTAATTGAAACAATAATGCTCATAGTTGTTTCTTGCAAAAACAAAAAAAACATGTGCCAATGCCTCCTATGATATCCGAATTTCTGATGTTTTTTATTAGAATGCAGTGTCACTGGAAACCGTTGGTTTTACGTATAACTATAGGTTAATAAAAATTGTAGAGCGACAAAAACTCTATCCAAATATGTAAAAATATATGGGGTGTTCCATTTAAAAAAATGAAGTTATGATAAATTAAAGTTAGCCATTTTGTATCATCGTAATAAACATCCTGTACAAATAATTTCAACTTTAACATATCTGGAGGCTAGGCCATGGCATTGCTTAACATTTAACAAAAAAAAGTTTGCTTAATCTGTGAAAATACCGCTCATGAGAATATATTAGTGAGGTCTACAAATAACAATTTTTTTTGAAAAAAGTTGAATAATTCGACAACGCCGCAACGGAATTTCAAAAACAAGACATATTTGAAAAAGGCAGTTAAAGAAAGAATAAGAATTTGTAAAAATATATAGGGTATCCCATTTAAAAAAACATACTTTTGATATGCTACTCTAATATCAAACACCCTGTGTGATTAAATATAATTTTAAAATATGGTACTCTTGGCCTCCCACAACTTTTATTTGAAACTTTTTTCTGTATAATAAATATTAAAGGAGATATCGACCAAGGCGCCCTTGGTGACTCACCCTGTATATATATATATATATATATATATATATATATATATATATATATATATATATATATATATATATATATATATATATATATATATATATATATATATATATATATATATATATATATATATATATATATATATATATATATATTTATTATACAGAAAAAAGTTTCAAATAAAAGTTGTGGGAGGCCAAGAGTGCCATATTTTAAAATTATATTTAATCACACAGGGTGTTTGATATTAGAGTAGCATATCAAAAGTATGTTTTTTTAAATGGGATACCCTATATATTTTTACAAATTCTTATTCTTTCTTTAACTGCCTTTTCAAATATGTCTTGTTTTTGAAATTCCGTTGCGGCGTTGTCGAATTATTCAACTTTTTTCAAAAAAAATTGTTATTTGTAGACCTCACTAATATATTCTCATGAGCGGTATTTTCACAGATTAAGCAAACTTTTTTTGTTAAATGTTAAGCAATGCCATGGCCTAGCCTCCAGATATGTTAAAGTTGAAATTATTTGTACAGGATGTTTATTACGATGATACAAAATGGCTAACTTTAATTTATCATAACTTCATTTTTTTAAATGGAACACCCCATATATTTTTACATATTTGGATAGAGTTTTTGTCGCTCTACAATTTTTATTAACCTATAGTTATACGTAAAACCAACGGTTTCCAGTGACACTGCATTCTAATAAAAACATCAGAAATTCGGATATCATAGGAGGCATTGGCACATGTTTTTTTTGTTTTTGCAAGAAGGAACTACGAACATAAAACAATTTATTTATAACAAAACACAATTTTTTTAGTTGTATCTAGTTCATAAGATGTTCAATGTGTCCTCCATTTTCTTAGACGACTCAAAAAAGACTGGCTAACATTTCTTAATTTCTGAACATTAATTTCTTGAAATGCAGCTCTAATTCTCTCCTTCATATCTTCAGCTGTAGTTGGAGCAGTTCTATAAGCGGTCTCTTTTACATAATCCCACATAAAATAATCTAATTTTGTTAGGTCAGGTGACCTAGGTGGCCAACAAATTCGCCCATATATATCAGTACATTTTTTGAAGCCTCTTTCTATGCTCTAATCATTCCTTTATTATTATTGACTATCTTCCAACCACTTAGATGTAATGAATTTTTTTGTTGAAATAATGCCATCTGCAGATGCATATTGAAAAAAATCACCAAAGTCACAATTATGGGTTTTAAGAAAAAACTTGTGTGAATACTAGTTACGAGACATATAATTAATGTTTTTGAATCATTTTTACTTCCTAAAAATTTACAGGGTGGCCAAAAATTATCTTTCAATTAAGAGCTTTGTAAATTGAATTTTCTCAATTTTTTCAAATGGAACATCCTGTATATTTTTCAACGATGTGATGTAGAAATGAAACGACCATTTTTTATAAGTACTTCCCTATGGCTAATTGCTACTCGTTTTATTGAGCAATAAGTACAAAATTCAAGAATAAACTTAGAAAATAGAGGTTTCTTGAAATAATTCATTAGAAAAAATTATAAGTGCTCCACGTTTCCCATTTTGATTGTCACACATCTCTATGCGCTTTTCAAATGAGGTCATTTAGTGGGACAATTTCTTCCAATTCACTAAAGTGGGTAAATAGTATTTAACTGGTCCCTTACGGGAATTTATAAGCAAACGTATCCTTAAAGAAGGACTCTTGATGTTAGCAGCCTCCAAAACCTTCTCGATAGACTTGTGGAAACTGGAAATGTCGAATAAAAAAAAGTGAAAGAATAAAACGTGTTGTGAACGAAGAAAATGACTTTTCTGTGGTGCTGGCAACGGTTGAGAATCCCCACATGTTAGAGAGAAGTGAACTCATTAGTAGGAATAAGTAGACAGACCGTCTACTTATTTCTACAAATAAGTTTCATGCATATCATATTTAAATACATCAGGAACTAATCTGATGACGACTTTCAAAGGTGTCTACAGTTTTGTAATTGGGCTAGAGATAAAATGCAAGATGTCACCTTCTTCAGTAATGTTTTATTCACTGATGAGGTAACTTTTCATAAAAATGGATTTGTTAATAGATACAATTTCCATTATTATGCTTCGGAAAATCCTAACTTTTTTAGGCAAGTTGATAACCAGCACAGAAGGTCGATAAACGTTTAGGAAGGAATGATTGGAGAACATGTAATAGGGCCACATTTCTTTGATGGTACATTGACTGGAGCTATTTATCTTCATTTTGTGGAAAACTGCCTGCCTCAATTATTGGTGAATTTTCCTGAAAGGATTCGAAATATGACGTGGCTTCAGGAAGACGGTGCTCCACCACATTATTTAAATGCAGTTAGAGACCACATAGACATACTAAATGGCCTGCTAGATCCCCTGATATTACAAAAATAGATTTCTTTTTATGGGAATATGTGAGGGAAATTGTTTATAAAGAAACACCAACAACAGTACAAAATATGAAGGAAAGGATAATAACTGCTTTTAGATCTATCACACCGGCAATTTTAGGAACAATAGAAACTTCATAGAGACGTATGTCAATCAAAATGGCAACATGTGGAGCACTTATTATAATTATTTCTAACGAATTATTTGAAGAAACCTTTTTTTAAATTTATTCTTGAATTTTGTACTTATTGTTCAATAAAACGAAAATGGTTGCAATCAGCCTAAGGGAAGTACTTACAAAAAAATGTTCGTTCTTCATTTCTACATCACATCATTGAGAAATATACAGGGTGTTCCATTTGAAAAAATTGAGAAAATTCAATTTAAAAGTTCTTAATTGAAAAATAATTTTTGGCCACCCTGTAAATATTATTTAAAAACATTAATTAGATGCCTCGTAACTAGTATTCACATAAGTTTTTACTTAAAACACATAATTATGACATTTGTGATTTTTTCAATAATATGCATCTGCAGATGGCATTATTTCAACAAAAAAATTCATTATATCTAAATGGTTGGAAGATAGTCAATAATAATGTAGGAATGAATAGAGTCTAGAAAGAGGCTTCAAAAAATGTACTGATATACATAGAATCCCATTTAAAGAAAGGCACTTGATCCTGTAATTTCGTCTTGGCTCGCCCTATATATTGGAAAATAATTTCCGGTTATAGACTTTTTTTATCTATTTTACTTGTATTTTTTTTTAATTTCTAGCTATTGTAGATCTCGAGATATCTAAATCCGACGATTGCCCCAACCTGGATATACAGAGTGGCCCACCTATCCTCTATCAGACCATAGCTACTAGACTAGTGAAGATTAAGAAAACAATCCAATTGTCTAAAATATCATGTATTGAACATAAACTAAAGGTTATGTATAGAGATAATAGCCCTGTATCGATGTGATGTTACGTTCAATGTCTGAATTGTGAAACAAATAAGTCAAAGGACAAATAATTAAAAGTTATATTTATTTTAAATAAACAAAGAAAATTTGCTTTTAAATGTTTCAAAATTATATTTTCACTCTACACGGTTACACATGGACAACAAATATTCGCAGGTCACCACATTTTAGATAAAGTAATTTAACTTTTCTAAAAAATTCCAAATCTTTCAAACCATTTTTATTAGTATAAGTTGCCAGATATAACATTCAATATATAAGCAAGGAACACAAATTATAATTTAGTACCTCTCATCTGTACTGTTGAAAAGGGCCTAAAAAGTCTAAACACGTGTAGAGTGAAAATATAATTTTGAAACATTTAAAAGCAAATTTTCTTTGTTTATTTAAAATATTTAATAATGTTTCACAAGGAGCCAACCGCAGAATCAGTACAATGTATAAAAAGTTATATTTTGTGACTGGATTTTTCCAACCTTTCTTTTTTTTTTTCTAATACCTAATGAGTGTTCAAACTGTTAGGTTATATAACAACACGGAGAACCTATTTTAAATAGTCCTGAGGATGACTTAATTACAATCGAACGTTGACTATATAAAAATTGGATTCTCTATAAAACTTGGTCTATTCCCATTAAACGTAACATCACATAAACTAAGACCGCTTTAGCAGAGGTGGCGATATGGAAATATTTATAAAAAGTACCTATATTTGCAATATTATATCTCTTGATATACAAGACAATGAATCTTTTGAGCACTTATTGCTAAAAAAAGCATACTTAAGTGATTTAGAGCTAAATAATAGTAAAACCTTTTGGAAATCTTTAAAGAATATGAACATTCAAACAAAGCAAAATATTAATTTACCTGAAAATCTAGTGGACTCGGAAAAAATAAATGAACAGTTTTTGGAGACAATTAATATGGGCAATGTGAACGCAGCTACAATACATTTTTATGAAGACAACATATTTAATGGGGTGTATATTTTCATGTTTTCTCTTACCGAATCTGCTACAATTGTGAAAATAATTAAAAAACCTAAATCAGATGCAAGTGGTAATGACGGAATTACTTTGGAAATGTTAAATCTTTGCTTACCAGCCATATTCATTTATAGAACGCACATAATAAATTTACGTTTAGAACTAGGATACTTTCCAAGCTGCTGGAAGCAAAGTGTAATTTGTTCTGTACAGAAAATTAATAATCCCACAGAGTATTGTCATCTAAGGCCCGTTAGTCTGTTGCCCATTTTAAGTAAAATTCTTGAGAAAGTAGTTTATTTACAGCTCGAAAAATATTTTTCCGTGAACAGTTTATTGCCAAAACATCAATCTGGTTTCAGACCGAGCCATAGTACTACAACTGCTCTTGTTAATATTACTGATGATAAGTTGGTCAGTGAGCTAGATAAAAAGAAGGCTACATACAGCATTAATTCTTCTGGACTATTCTAAGGCTTTTGTTTTGGTACATCATGAGCTAATGTGTGCTAAACTGCATTTTTATGGCCTAAATAATACAACCATAGCATTTTTTCAGTCATACCTAAAAGACCGTACGCAAAAAAGTCCGAAATACGTGATGTCGGTTTATTTTTAATCTGCAAAACTTTGATCACGTTAGTGTAAAAATTCAAGAACTTCATTGGTTGAAAAGAAATAATATTTGGAAGTTTCAATTTTTGTTATTTGTACACCGATTGCTTATCAGTTATCACCTCTACTCCGCGATGCCTACAAGACAAACTGACACCTCGTAATGAAATGCATTTACTTAATATTAGACATATTCAAGATTTGTCTATGCCTCAACATTCAACTGCATTTTTTTCAAAAATCATTTACTTATAAAACGCAGTACAATTGTATAATAACATTGATACCATTCGAGACAATTATGTATAAATAAATTTCGTAATTATTTACAATTACAACAATTAACTAACCAGTTTGATACTGTTCTTTAGAGTATTTCTTTTTTATGATGAATATTTCTTGGTTATCTAAAAAATACAGTTATCCAGTATGCTACTGGAAAAATAAGCCTCTGCACTTGTGACTATTATGTCGAAACATCTGTCAGAGGGTATTTTTTTGACAATTAATATGAGACAAAAAAATAATAATATTTCCCTAACATTTCGGAAATGAATCTGTTTCCTTTTTCAAATCTTATGTATTTTTTTTTGTATAATATATCAATCGTGAAACTTGACATATATTATGTGTTTACATAATACCCATAAATATATAAAATTGTTGATAAAAATTATACAGTATTAATTTTGTTTAATTCTCCTTTCAGCACTGGTAACCAACCACGTTGTATAAAATCAACAGAGCAATGGGATAAACATTTTTCTTCAATCAACAATATTATTGCCGATTTCTTTTTTTTGCTGTCCGTTTCTTTCTTTAAAATTTTTGCCGAATTTCATTTTATTCTATGTCCATTTTTCCAAGCAGGTTCGCAAATATTCGATTTTTTAAGTTCACCCTTCCAAATATAATTTCTTTGCTCACCTAATCTTATATTGAGAAGTCTAGATAACTCTCTTACATAATGTTTATTACACACAAGGAATACTGTAAATACAGTTTTTTGAGTTTTGCTCACAATTTAGCGGTTTTGTTTTTCTTTCATTATTAGGACAGTGTTTCAGATGAGTAATACTTTGAGATCCATTTTAACAAAAACAGAACCGGTAAATTGTGAGCAAAATTCAAAAAACTGTATTTACATTATATTGTGTGAATGTAGTAAACAATATACAGGGTGGGGCAATAGTGCGTCCGACTTCGATATGTCGAGTTCTATGATAGGTAGAATCTTGATTTGAAAACATAAATAAACTAGACAAAAAAAGTCTATAACCGGAAATTATTTTCGAATATACAGGGTGAGCCAAGACGACTCTACAGGGTCAACTAACATTTTTTTTAAATGGAATGCCAGGTATATCAGAACATTTTTTTGTGGCCTCCTTTCGCTCCTGTATTGTTATTGTCTCTCTCTCAACGACTTGGATGTAATGATTTTTTTTTGTTGAAATTATGGCATTTTCACGTTTATATTAAAAAAATCACTACAGTCACAATTATCAATTTTAAGAAAAAATATGTTATGACTAGTTATGAAACATCTGTTCCTAAAAGTATACAGGGTGGCCAACAATAATTTTTATATTTGCAACTATTTGAACTGAATTTTCTCATTTTTTTCAAATAGAACACCCTGTATATTTTTGAACGATGTGATGTAGATTGAAAAACTAACATTTTTTGTATGTACATCCCTTTGGCTATTTGTAACCATTTTCGATTTATTGAACAATAACTGCAAAATTCAGCAATAAAAATTATTATTATTTTTTGTAATTCAAAAGAAGGTATTATAAAAAATGCTCCACATGTTGCCCATTTTGATTGACACACATTTATATGTGTTTTTGGAATAAGGCTTCTACTATTCATAATACTTCTAAAAACATTTATTATCCTTTCCTTCAAATTTTGGATTGTTATTGGTGTGATGTTTATATAAGCATCATGTAACACGCTTATTATAATACCTTCTCTTGAATTATTTGAAAGAAACCCTCATTTTTAATTTTTATTGTTGAATTTTGCAGTTATTGATCAATAAATTGAAAATGGTCACAAACAACCATAGGAAAAAAATTTCGCTTTTCAGTCCTACATCACATCGTCCAAAAATATACAGCGTGTTCCATTTAAAAAAAATTGAGAAAATTCAATTCAAAAAGTTGTAAATTTAAAAATCCTTTCTGGCCGCCTTTTATACTTTTAGGAAGTGAAAAAAGTGTCATCACACAGATGTCTCATAACTGGTACTAACATATTTTTTCTTAAAATCGATAGTTGTGATTGTAGTGATATTTTTAATATACACGTGTAAATTGTGTAATTTCAACAAATAAAATCATTACATCCAAGTGGTTGGGAGATAGTCAATAGTAATACAGGAGTGAAAGGAGGCCACAAAGAGGTTTCAAAAATATTCTACTATACATGGCATTTCATTTAAAAAAATGTTACTTGACCCTGTAGAATCGTCTTGGCTCATCCTGTATACTTGAAAACACTTTCCGGCTATAGACTTTTTTGTCTAGTTTACTTATGTTTTTAAATCAAGTTTCTAGCTATCATAGAACTGGAGATATCGAAGTCAGACGCACTATTGCCCCACCCTGTATATGGTCGTCCAGACTCTCAATATAGGGTTAGGTCGTTAGGTGAACATAAAAATTATGTTAGGGAGGGCGAAATGGAATAATTGAAAATTTGCGAACATGCTTGGGAAAATAGATATAGAATAAAAAAAAATTAAGGAAAGAAGCGGACAGCAAGAAATGGAAAATTAAGGAATCGGCAATAATATTATTGAATGAAGAAAAATATTTATCCCATTGCTCTGTAGATTTTGGTTCAATGTGGTTGCCGATGCTAAAAGAGGAATTGAACATACTTTATATTGTATAATATTAAGTATCACAGTTCTATGTAAGTATCTATGGATATTATGTAAACAAATAAGATATGTGTCCAGTTTCATGGTTGACATATTATACAAAAAAGAAAAAAACATGAAAATATATGAAAAATGAAACAGATTCGATTCCGAAGCGTCAGGGAAGTACAAAAAATCACCCTCTGACAGGTCTTTTAACGTAAAAGTCACAAGCGCAGAGGCTTATTCTTCCAGTAGCATACTGGGTAACTAACTGTGTTTTTTAGATTACCAAGAATTTTTCATGTGGTAGTAAGCCCTAAGGGAGAAAAAGAAAAATTTAGAGAATGCCACAAATAACATTCAAACAATATTTATATAATATAAAATGTGTTCATAAAATATTTTTTTCACACAGATGCAACGATGTCTTCATTGGTGAATGGTCTAATCCTTAATCAAGGAACTACAAAACCTAGACACACAAAATTCAGTTCTTCCACCACAGACTCGGGAAGCGGTTCCTTGGTGACACCTAGCTCAAGCATGGCCTCCAAAGATAATTCTGGCGTAGCACTTTATAGATATATTAATAGCAAAAGCGATACTACCTGCATACTCCTCAAGACTGATGCTGTAGTTGAGGTGAGATATTGTATTTGAACATTGTTAAACAAGTTAAATATGTAATGTCCTGTTGTGTTGCACGTACTACTTCCATCCTCAAAAAATATGCATTACAATTTTCTCCACACGCCTCCCTAAATTAAGTTTTAAGTAAATATAGGTACCACATCAAATTATTTTGAATTAGTACTTATTGCTTTAAGAGACATTAAAAACCACATTTTCCGCTATTTTTGAAACCTTGTAGTTCGAAAACTAGATAGGAGAAAAAAATGGCGGCAAAAATTTTTGGTAACTCGCCAAAGTGGCATTAGTGGTTGCGGTTGCTATTGGCAATGATGGTGAACTCTGCTTCCTCACTAATTTCTAGAATGGCAGTTATAAACGCCATTCACCATCGAGTAAGTGTGTGATATGATGAGGCAAAATTTTTAAACATTTTCTGGTAATAGGGTGATATTTTAGAACTCTGTTTTTTATAACAGTAATAAACACTACAGAAAGTAGACAACTCCCGAATCTAAAGCTGTTACACTTAGAAAAACGTGGACATACAACCAATCCCATAGACATTGCCGTGCCGGTGGCGGAAATCAAACCCGCAGCTACAATAGGTAGATTACTAGTCACGCTTGCTATCACGCGCTCCATTCCATTATGCTGCCGAGCCTGTTGAAACAACTTATTATATACAGATGTATTTAGCTTTCTCATTCTGATCTATTCATTTATTCTCCGTTTTACTTTATAAACCAACATTTTGTCCTGTCATTTTCGTCATCTGTTTAGTGTCTTGTTGGAAATAATTTACCATATATTACCTTGTAACGAAGCTATTTATTTTTAGATATTTTGTTTTCAAACTAGAGTTTTAGTGCACCCCATATTAGCATAACTATTAGTAGTAAAACATTAAACCAATTTAGAATTTATTTTATGTTATCCAAACATTATTACGAACTGAAGTGTTGTATTTTGTTTCTTAGCCTAGTATATTAATTAATACAGTTATTTTAAATATAACATTGGATTCCTATATTATGTCCGGTGGCACATTTTTTCCATGTTGCTTCCTACAACTGTAACCGCCTACAACTTACACCATTTTGTTAACTGTTACATTCCGTCACTGCATACCTGCTTGATACCCTGTATGTACTGTAGTGTAATTGAAGTGTACATAAATTGTGTGTATAGTACTTTGCAATAATAAATGTCGATACACCTAGTAAATGAAATGTTTTTCTTTATTTATTACTACCATTTTATCTCCAACCATTGGACAACTTTTCTAGACCCTTGGATATTTCCGTGCCTTCACTGAAGTTACCCGGCCTAATTTATTTCGCTAATTGGTGTTCCTACACTCTAAAACAGAAACCGGCGCTCGAGATCGTACCGTAGCAAAAATTCACTCTAGCGTTGCATTCTAGATTGCCAAAGTGACACTTCGTCTCATGTACAGACCGGAAATACTTCGCAAATTGCCGCCTGAGCAGGGACTTATAAGAAATAGAAAAACAGCCTGACGAATTTAATTGTCACCGTCGCACAATGGGACGAAGCCGCACTGTGCCACCCAAATCAATCTACAGGTCTTCAAATTAAAGTTATCAGAAACTTTTTTTTTAAATGTTCGTTTTGAAATTCTCTATCAATCTGTCGAACCGGATTTTTTGATTTTTTGCTATAATTTTTTATCATTTTGATCTAAAATGAATTTTTACTTTTCAATTAAAATCAGTCTAAAGGTCTTCAAGTTAAAGTTATCAGAAACTTCTTTTTTTTTTATAATGTTCGTTTTGAAATTCTCTGTGATTCTGTCTAGCCGGATTTTTGATTTTTAGCTAAAATTTTTTATAATTTTAATCTAAAATTGAGTTTTTTTTTCTCAATTAAAATCAATCTACAGATCACACATATATTCGCACAGTTTTAATTTTAAATCTTTACTTTACAAATACATAATCGATCTGCCAAAATAGATTTTTCATTTCCTTTTTTTTATTCTTGACAGTTGCCAACATTTTTTAGTAAAAATTAAATTTTAAATCAAAGTTATAAAAAATTAAAGCTACAAATCAAAAATCCCGCTCGACAGATTGATAGAGAATTTTAAAACGACCATTTGAAAAAAAAGTTTCTGATAACTTTAACTTAAAGACCTGTAGACTGATTTGGGTGGCACAGTGCGAGTCGTCCCACTGTGCGTCGCGTCTACAACCATTGAAATATAAACATAACTAATTTTTGGCCACCCTGTACATTTTTAGGAAATGAAAATGATTCAAAAATATTAATTAGATGTCTCTTAACTGGTATTCACATAAGTTTTTCTTAAAACCCATAATTGTGACTGTGGTGATATTTTTAATATCCATCTGCATATGGCATTATTTCAACAAAAAAATTCATTACATCAAAGTGGTTGGGAGATAACCAATAATAATATAGGAATGAATAGAACCTAGAAAGAGGCTTCAAAAAATGTACTGATATACATGGCATTCCATTTAAAAAATGGCACTTGGTCCTGTAATTTCGCCTTGGCTCGCCCTGTATGTTCGAAAATAATTTCCAATTTACTTGCAATTTTTTAAAAAATTTCTAGCTATCGTAGAACTCGAGATATCGAGGTCCGACGCACTATTGCCCCACCCACCCTGTATATACAACAATTTGCTGCTATTTTGGTAGCCAAATGTTCTTGGTCGGTTTTTCACTACCTGGTCTAGAAGTAGAGAAATAGCCAAAATCGAGCAATTTGGGACAAAAGAATCAAAAGATTGACTGTTATGTTTTGAAAATTATATTAAAATACCCTCTAGTATCTAATGCGCCAATGATAGATTTTTTTTTAGGTAAATTTTAAATTGCATAACCTAGAGGAAAAAGCCGATTCTTTTGTACCAGAGAAGGCTTTAATCGAGGGAAATTGCAAAAACGAGGATGCCTCATTTATGAGAATTTCGTGGACTGGCTATAGTTTAGTTATATCCTTTTCAAAGGTATGTATAATCTTATTTGGAATTAGAGAATCATTAAATTTGAATATGTCTATACATAGGGAATTTAAATGTCCTGACGTAAATAACAGGAGCAGACTACAAAACAAGTTAAATACTGTAAACAGTATTTAACTTGTAAACTTTACATAACAGTTCCTCCCTGTTTCACACCGTTGTTTGTCTCCACCATTCAACGCTTGATATTTTTTTTGACGACACATGTTTTGTCACAACGGATTTACTAGTGACTGGATTGGATTTACGTATGACAGTCTAACGTTCCACACTTTACATAACAACACACAACACATCACTGTGTCTGAAGGCGTAGACTGACTTGCCTATTTTTAGGTCCACTAACGCATTACACTAAACAGAAAATATCGAATAAATAAAAAATGTCTTTATACTCGCCGTACACACAACAAATCGCTAGCTAAAGTATTTGTGAACTGAACAAACGACAAACTGTAAGTAATTCACTCCTACTAAATAAATAGAAGGTCAGTATACTAAAGACGAAAATGATATTCGCCTTCAACTTGAACACTACATACATAAATAATATAATTCTCGGCAGTTCATCGGTATCAATATAACTCACAGCGGTTGAAGACTGCTCATCGGTGCCAGTTTGATTAATTAATGTGTAAGTGCACTGTCAAAAATTAAATTTAATTCATTACTATTATACCACGCTTTTTCGGAAATAGTATTAGGTTCAAATCCGTCTCTGAGATGTCATTCAAATTCCCTATGTATCAAATAATAGAAAAAAAAAATTTGTTTTTATTAAAAAATGTAAATAGATACCTAAGAACTAGATAAGTCGGTACGCAATAGTAAACGGACTTTAAACAATGATCATATAAAATAAAAACAACAACAAAATATGTAAAGAAAAAATTCAACAAATGATATAAACTGTTATAATCCAGTCAGTAGAGATTCTTGCCCTACAAAGGTAGGGTAGAAACGATTTTGATATATGTTTAAGTCGGGGCCCTGTTGAAAAATCCAAGTTTTCGATCTTGGTGAGGGACGCGAGCTACCATCTTGAATGGAAGGTGAAAAAATTGGTTTATTCAAAGTAACTCCGAAACGATTGATCCAACGACAAAAAATGTCAAAGTTAAAGAAGACAACATTTCTTACATTTTTTGTACATACATTTTTCGTGTATCTAATATGGAACGAGTCACAGTGGCGGAAAGATGGACATTTTCCAAAAAATTTTCAAACTCCATTTTTGTTATTTTTTTATTCTTTCTGGCTAGTCATTACATAATAATTATAATAACGTTATAAACTCAAAGTATACTCATTTCCACACCACCATAATGTAGACTAAAAGGCGTGTATTTTTATCGTGGTATCTCCAATAGGCATAATTCACAGATGTTCCATTTCCGATTATATTATTACTTTTTTCTCCTTTTCGACAGGAGGCGACTCCGATACAATTACATAAGTATCCATAATTGCTGATAGAGGTCAGTGTAAGCTGTAAGCAAATTCAAATTGATGTGGAGCATTTTTTAAATAGCCATTAGATTCCTAGTTTCTGTCTGCTTCTCTGTAGGATTTATGTATGGATCGGTAGAATTTATTGAAAATCGGTAGATCTATCGAAAAATCGGTAGGGTCACTGGTCACTGACTCTGTGTGTATTAAACCAGGACCGAGGGCGCGGTGTGCTGCCGTGCCTCTCTCTCTCTCTCTCTCTCTCTCTCTCTCTCTCTCTCTCTCTCTCTCTCTCTCTCTAGAGAAAGGAGAAAGGTACGCCCTTTTCAACCATTACAAAAGAAACAAAGGAAGACGAGAGAGAAAATACCTACTCTAGGAAACATCTGCTACAAAAAAACATAGAATGAAACTTCAAGCATCCATACACTAATATTAGTATTCTGTACTAATTTCGGCCACCACGCCCGGCGCGGCGGTAAAAATTTATATTTAATAAGAAAAATCACTGTAATTAGAAATAGATTTTTGCTATATTATCTTAATGTGGTGAGGAAAAACGTTAAAAATAATATAGTGTAATATGTTCTTATAAAATTTACCAACGAAAATGGAGTTTGCCGAATTTTTGAAAAATGTTCATCTTTCCGCCGCTGTAAGTCATTACATATGTTTCGTCCACATTTTATTCTTATAAATGTGTATAATAAATATCCCCTTTAATTTTGTAGTCCCACATTTTATTTTATTTTGTATAAAACCTTTAGAAGTTTTTGCGACTTCCTGACTGTCTTTGCGCAGCATAGATATAGGAAATAAAAGTAGACATTAATATTCATAGCTTGATGCCGCGACATATCTCATGTTCCAATAACATTTTTATAGTTTCTAATATCGCTAATAAAACTTTGTTCTCGACGCCGTTTGTTTGATAATTCATTAGTGAAGTGTAGTAAATAATAGACTTGCCCATTAATTTAATAGTAATTTCCCTTCGTAAGAAATTCGAAGGACTGCCAGCTATCCCGATCCAGCCCTCGTTCATCCAGGTGGTTTTAGAGAGCTCTCACACAAAAACCACCCTACTTCAAGAACTGCAGTCAGAGGTAAGAAGTGCATTACCTTTTACCTCACCGGGCAACACCGCCTACAGTCCATTGCCTAGTTATTGAAAGCATTTTTTTGTTGTTTCGCTACAACATATTAGACAATATATACAAAAAATGGAAGGAATTTTGTCTTCTTTAACTTTGTCGTTGGAGCAACTGTTGCAGAGTTATTTTGATAAAAACAGTTTTTTGCACCTTTCATTCAAGATGGTTGCTCGCGATTACCCCCCTCAAGATCGAAAACTTGGATTTTACATCAGGGTCTCGACCTAATCGACATATATCAAAATAATTTTTACCCCACCTTCTGTAAGGCCAATGGCCTTTATTTATCTCTACTCACTGGATTATTAACTAAAAGTCTTTTTCCGAGATTTATTTGCAGTTTTTGTTTCAATAATTTCTGTAAAATCAAGATTTTTCAACAAATTTGATTCAATAATCGTTATGGCTAAACTACTCAATTTTTAGTTAGATAATTTCGACCTCAGTTTTTAAAACTTATTGAGTTATTTGACCCGTTCGCCGTCCCGCTCCTAAATATTTTGCGCCCCAAACCCGGGATTCATGGGCTTGTCGGATAATACGTTACTAGGCAATTAGCAGCTTTATAAGAGTTTCAGAATCCGTGGTTTTCAGAATTCTACATGACTAACTTGGAATGACAAAAGTTAGTGCAGGATGGATTCGCGAATGCTTTCGTCATTCCAAATGCGTGTTCGGATAGAACAATTCTTAGCGCTTTGTGGAGACGAACTAGATTTACTTATCAACCGACATGTCACTGAAGATGAAACGTGGGTTCATTATTATGATCCTGAATCAAGACAAGAGGTGATGGAGTGGCATGTCAAGGGCTCCAGCCCTCTCAAGCAGTTTAAGGTCACCTCTTCTGCTGGAAAAATAATGGCAAGCATTTTTTGGGACTATTAGAAAATTTTGTATATTGATTATCTAAAGAAGGATAGTACAGTAAGGGGAGAGTATTATCCTATTAAAGTGAAAAAATGCAGAAAACTGACGCGAGGTATTTTGCTGCTCCACGACAATGCACCAATGTACAGTTCAAAAATTACAAAAGCAGCTGTTGCTGATTGCAGCTTCGAAGAAATTGAACACCCGCCTTGTAGTCCAGATTTAGCACCGAGTAAATACTTTTATAATAATTAGGGGAACAAAATTCAGGACAATAACGAACTTATAGCAGCCATTTTGTTGAAACTGTGTTATACCTGTATTCAAAAGCAAAGGAACTATATCGAAAATAGATTTTCATTGCTGCTCTAGTCTTCTGTTTTCATGCCCAGTCCGAGAATATAAAAACGATCCCTCGTATGTAAAATGAAAGAGGATGCATCATTAGAAAGCTTATTGTATTCATTCTACCTAAAATATGTATGCAGTTATGGAGAAAATAATGCAGACAAATTGGAAAATTTGCGTCTGCCTAACCTGCAAATGTATCCTAGTTTAAATCTAGGAACCTTTGCATCGACAGAATGCCAAAAATAAACAAAAAACAATCACTGTATAAAAATTATACAACAATTAAACAAAAATTTCTAAAAAATTCAATAAAAATAAATATTTAAGAGGACTAAATTCAGCTTAAATGTCCAGTGTGGTGTAAACGTTTAACCCTTAATCGTTTAATGTTGCTATTTTTTAGATCGACTGACCGAAATAAGATTTCTGAACGGACATTCAACAGTGAGAATGCCGAACTAAGGAAAACATATAATTGATTCTTAGAGATTTAGTACAAGAGACGAGACTTTCCTGCTTCAGATTTTGGAGTGTGAACTTATCACAAAAATTCTTTGATGAAGAGTTACTTTCTTTTCTGATTAAATAAATTTCTAATTTGCACGTTTTAACAATTATTCCAATCTTCCCTCTGACATTGCCATCTGCCGGAGTTGTGGATCCAATCCAGGACCACATTAGACAGTAACTAGTCACGTTAGCGACATAATGCGCTCCTGCCAACTGTTTTACCGTATCTGGTCATGATATAAGATATTGGATCATTTGTCAAAAAAAACCAAAGAAAAGAAAAAAATAAATGTTGTGACGGGCATTAGCTGTAGTTCCATCGTTCTAACGTCTAAATTTTTTTTCATGCTTTTCATACGTATCAATTAAATGAAAAGTGAATGCGATACATTATATTGTTTTTTACTTTAAATGTAATAGCATAGGCGTCTAGTGTTGTCATTAGGTTTATAACACTACAACATTTTTTTATGTAGGCTATAAACTATAACCTACTAAATGAAAAAATTAACCTTAAATATACATTTGCAAATAAAAATAAATCTCGGCATTTAGGGATTAATATCAAATTAAAATTAAAACATATCTGTTTTAGGTCAGAGAGTATGTCAGACTGTTAGTACGAAAATACGAAGTTATTAAGTGTTTTCACCTTAAATAAAACACACTGTATATTAAAAAAACTATACATTTAATAACTGAAATACTGAAGTAATATTTTTCCACATTTTTTCTTGTTAAATTTTCTTAGTAATAGCTTTTTCATAATTGCGAGGCTTTTATGACATTAACCAACATTTTAACAATGAAGTTTTTTTATTGCCACTGTTTTCAGACTCCTGGAGGTGAAAGATGGTATATTAGTAACGTGGAACTCACAGTTAGTCCAGATTTGCCACAGTTTCATGGGATAACAACACAAGGTAAGATAGAAATTTCAGTTAATATAAAACGTTTTTGTAAATAAATATTTATTATTTATCAGTTAGTTAATTTTTGAGCTGTGTTGGATCTCAGGATAAGTAACATTGTTTCACAATGTCAATTATACATATAATAATATTTAGTTAGTAGAGGTCATAAGTTTTCACCTGGAAATTTCAAATCAAAATCCTTTTTTTGGCAAACCCCGTTACTTTGAGCTGTTTCTGTTCTTATCCCCTTATACATTAACAAAATATGATGGTGACATGCAATTTTTGTTTCCTTGCTCCTACTGGGGTTTTCTAAGGTAGCATAACCCGACACTTGTGACTCATTATTGATTCAGAAATACAATAAGGTTTTTGGGTGCAGAGAACTATTAACCGGTGGTTATAACCTCTCGATTATCATTGGTTGAAATTAATTTTGATTTTGAACTCAACCAATGATAATCGAGAGGTTCTAACTATTGGTTAAAACTTTTCTGCACCCGAAAAGCCCAAATGTAAAAAAATAATATTGACAATAATTTTGAATTAGAAAAGGGCATGTTATAGTAGAATAAAAAACGTTATGTAACAAAACAAAAAACGATCGTTCAACATGCTCTGTTGATGATATTTTATAACTGGCTGGAAGTCCTCTAAAAATAAAAATAGAAAATAAAGTTTTTTCTGTTTTTTATTGAAGAAATAATATGCTCTGTTGATGTGACCTGCATCGCGACAGTTGGCGAATCACATAGATTCAGATATGTTTCGCTGATTTGACCGAATTGAAATACGTGTAGCGACTTACAGTTCATGTAATGTAGTGATCGGTGCATGCAATGATATAATATGTGATTTACTCATATGGTAAGTGTTAAAGGAGTATAAATATTGAAATTGGCACCGTAAAATTCTTAGAGCATCACTTTGTAGCTAAGCAAAACTAATGCCTTTGGTATGATATATGCGAGAAAAACAAATACAAAATGAAATATAATATTCAATACATCCCTTGTTTCTATTTAATCGAAATTCATTTGTTTGGGATTTCAGTCGTTTTTGATAAATAACTAACAATTAAAATAGATTTTCATGTTTTTTTTTGTTCTACAAGTATTTAATTACGACGCATACAACATATCTTAAATAAAAGTGTCACCGTTAGTCAATGAATAATTATTTTTAGTATTCAATATTCCGTATATAGGAAATTGTTTGATATTCTCTGCGACATCTCTGAGAGCTTTACCAATCACCTCGTGCTGCTCACAATTTTTACTGAGAAGACGCAAGGTATGAAAATGTTAATTCCTTGTAAAACTGATGAATGGCAGAAAATATTCAGTAGTGTGGCATCTTTCCTCTTCAAGATTGATAAAATCACTGGCATTAAGGAACTAGAGAATAGCAAAGATCTGCAAAATATTGTGAAAGTGTTCCATATTGCATCAACTTCGCCAGACGAGGTTGCGGCATTTGGAGAAGAATTCATGTCGAGTTTCTACGCTGGCAAGAACACAGACTCCCTGAATACCAAAAGGTTTCAAATTTACGCTAGAATCTCATCCAAAGCGCGAGTCAACGGTATTTTCCGATGTACTTCTCTTCCACCTACTTCAGATACAATGCAACAGCATTTCTATAGAGTTTTCTATCAGGTGTAGCTATGGAGAGGGATTTAAATGGACTCTCCGAACTGACGATGGGAATTGCAGAACGGGAAGTACAAGCTTAAAATATCAAATCAATAACCGGGACCTACTAAATTAGTCGAAAGGATTTCTTGCAATTTCATTAAGTATTGTTACACCATTGAACTGTGTAATTTGGTTCGGGGAGTGCCCAGAGATGGCGTTACTAGTATTAAAACTTAAATTAAATGGCCAAGTTGGTCTGACTTATAAAGAATGAACTAAAATTATTCAAGAAGGGTAAGAAATAATCAAGAAAGTTCTCTCTCTACATGAATATAAGACACACAGTGTATTCAGCAGCTCAGTCTTAATTTCAATTTGTGTGAATAAAGAAGAAATAAGTTAGACTAATGTGGCGATTTTTGTTTAATTGTGAATATAGTTAACTTCTTCATTCAGTGATTGTTGTTAATTATTAATTAATTAATAAAGTGTGGTGAGAAAGTGTTTCTAAAGTGCGAAGTTAGAATCGTAGACTAGTATATGTGACAGAGGACGTATGTTAATGTGGATTTGATCCATAGGAGATTTATATTTATAAGTATTTTCATTAATCATTCAGCATGGCTTTTACTTCCTATCGTGAAGTACTGATGAGTTTGGGAAAAGGTCTGTCTACTAGTGTTGCGTGGGTGTAACCGTTAAATATGATGGATTTCCGGGTGTACTCCCGCGTAGCTAATAGATACCCAGAGGGATTCTAGTTTCGGAAGAATCGCGTCTGCCATCTTCAGATTCTCGTTAATTATTATTGTTTACCGCGCCTTCTCGTTACTCGAACTGAAATGACACTCTCTAGATCAGATTGATCCTTTTATACTCTCGCTCCGTTAGTTATGCATGTTTGACTTCGGCTGCAGCTGTGTGTAACGTTCCGCTATCGTAGGTCACATATCTTCGTCACTCGTCGACACTCGTGGTGTTGTGCTTCTCAGTCGCTTGTTCCTGGTACTGTATCTGTCTACTAGAGCCGGTTTCCATGTACAGTTTATTTCAAATTTATTTTCAACATAAAAACGTCGGCCTCATTGATTTCTTTACCCCTATCAAATAAGCCAACATTGTTTATGTTGCAAATAAGGTTGAATTAAACTATGATAGATATCCTCTGTGTTCTCTCTATGTTATTAAGGTTTTGTGATCTTTTGTATATTTCAATGATTTCTCTGGTGATTCTCGACTAGTAATATTTAATATTAGCTACTATTTTAGTGCTTTTGAAGTCGATCTTTTTTCCTATGGTCTTCACATGCCGTGCTATGAATGAAGATTTCTCGCTTTTTTTTTATACTGCATTGATATGTTACTCTACTCTTACATTTATCCGTCTGTTGATCTGTACTATGTGTGATTATTGTAGTCCTGGCACGGTACTTCATATACTCATTAATTTTCCAGCACAATAATTTTGGTCATTTTAGTCCAGACAACTGTGCTATTTTTACTGTCAGTTTTGAATGTTCTTTCGTTCTTTGTGTTTACATAGATGTTTGGTTGTCGTGTTTATTATCTCTTTTACATTCGGTAGATAAGCTTTTACTACTAGTTTCTCGAAGTCTTCTTGTGTTTTAATGCTAGTTGGTTTTTGCGTCTTCTGGACTATATACTGTGTGAACCTATTTTTTGCAGCGCTTTCTGAAGTGTTGATATTTCTTCTTTGATATTATCTGCATACGCTAACTTCTGTCGGCGTGTGACTAATGTCTTTACCACTAATTTAGTTGTGTCGGATGGTGGTATGATTATGCGTTTAGGTATCTGTCAGTGTGAGTAGCTTTTCTATACACCGTAATAACCAGGCTTCCACCCTGTATCTTTTTTATTAATGCCTCCAGATGTGGGACCAGTCCATGTGTATCTATCTCCATTGTGAACTTAGTTTTGTCGTGACTGTTGTTCAGATGGTCTAGGAAACTGTTTAAATGCTCTCCTTCGTAAATCCAAATTACTCTAACTCTGCCGAGACATTGTTTAAGCAACTACAGTATATCTGAGGATGTATCAGCTAAGCGGTAGAATACCCGGAAATCCAGCACATCATATATACAGTGAGGTCCTAAAGTCATCCCCCCTGTTTTTTTTGAACCATCTGGAATAGTAAATGGGAAAATCAAATGTGTAGACGAAAAACCATTCACAGAGAAATACATTAAATAGTGACATTTAAAATTATTAATAATAGCACAGCTTAGGACTTTAAATTGTGATAATAGGACTCATACTAGTGAAATTACAACTTCAGTGTAAACAAAGAAACAAGTCATCCTAATATGCTGGGTGCATTTGTAGTAGAGAATGTTCTCCGGATTTTGCTTTTTACAACAAGTGAACGATTCTGCCTTTGTTGTACACATTTGATCTTCCCTTTTACCATGTCTTATGATTTTCATGCTGTATAATTCTAATGTGTAAAGTGCTTAACCAGTCAAATATATTTCAATATGTTTTAGGAAAATCTGCCATCAAATTGTACCACAGACAAATGCTTATACCAACCCCCGTGGGAAAATCCTATGCATGTAAAGAGATAGACATTGATCTTGAAACAGATGAAGATGACCATCCTCCTCCAGGTGTGCGAGGTAGTCTTCTTCTAAGGCTTCTTCAAGTGCAACCTTTTATGTATAAAGGAGATGATTTTGAACCAGCTTTTGAATGCAAATCTCAAAAATCATTTAGAGACGAAACTGCTCCAATTGCAGTTGGTTCTACTTTAGCCATTGCCGTTTTGATGACTGTAACTGGGTATGGCATTTACAGATATTTTAAAGTAAAAAATGTGCAATATAACACAATGGAGTAAGAGCTCGTTGTTAATTTTCAATTTCTCTGAGGTAAAAAAACATCCTTATATCAATTTCGTAAAGGATGTGTGTTATTAAATAAACATAACCATACACTTTTTATTGCATTAATTTTATAATCGTAAAATGGTACTAGTCAATTTCGTAAAATATCAGATTACCAATCTCTAGACTGTCAGTATTACACCATTTTATTAAAATAAAAGTAATGCAATTTTTGTATTTTCTATAACGAAAATTATTGTTAATTTAGATACAAATTATTTTTGAATAGATTTTATAAAATTACAAAATTCTAATTTTATGTTCGTATTTAAAAGAAAATTTGGTATTGATATTGATATTTTTTGAACATGATATGTGATATCTGGTTCTGGCTGAAGTAAAAAGTCTGTTTTTAAATGAGTGTAAACGTACATTTAATAAGGTTGCAAATTACATAATCTGATGAGATTTCAAAAAAAATGCTGCATATCAAATTATGCATCTAAGGAGAAATTTAATTAGCTACAAATGACCATTAACCAGAATACATAAATTTATAGTGATTTTAGTCGAACGACTAAAATAAATTTAAGCTTAGGTAAGTCATATTATTTAAATTTTTGAAGTAATGGATAAACCAAATAGTTTACTCAGTTATTTAAAATTTTCGTTTCCTATATTATTTTATTCATTATTTTATGTTATCGAATAATGTTTTAATGTGATATTATATTTTATAACTTTAAAATGAAAACCTTTGAATCGATAAAGGGGAAGGCATTTTCACGTATATATAATTACATATTTAATGAAATAAAATGGCGGCCTGTATTATCTTTTAGTTCATTGTTAGTCAGAGTGTAACTCAGTAATAATCTATTAAATTATTTAAAATATATTACATTACAATTTAATAGCATCCTGTTTGACGTAAACAATATTTAAATATTGAACAACAATTCTTAAAATTGTTCTTGAACAGAAGAAGCTATTGTAGCTTCTTCTGTTCCTCTAAATGACAATGATAAAGTTTTGAGGTGACATCGATTGAATGAGAAAAAAATTAACAGTATGTCTTGATACACTTTCCGTTTTTCAGCGTCAATGAAAAATTCTATGAGCAATGAAAAAACCGCAACAGGCTTACCACTCCGATTAGGTCCTATATATCAAACTATGAAGAATTGTTTTTCGGTACAAGCCAACTCAATCGCAACAGCATACTTAAAAATCGATATTTGAAAGTAGATTCTTAAGACCTGGTATACCCATATTCTGCTAGGGTGGTTGTTAGTTACCAAACAGATTTTTATTAATTATTAAGTCTCTACTTTTGCAAAAAACTGATCACAGTGAAGTATATTCTCATATGGAGTTCTGTAAAAATAGATAAATAGTAACTATTGCTTTACTGGTTTAACAATTTTATTCTCAAATTTATCTGTTTGGTAACTTTACCTGGATATACCGGCCCTAAACAAAATAAGAGTTATAAACACTGCCACAAGAAAAAAATAAATACAGAACCTGAGAATATATGAGGAGAACTAGAAATACTGAAGCTTCTCATCACAGTTGAGTAACACAGGATATGTTAAAATGATTGATCCAAATGAGCATAATTTCGTACCTATCAACTGTGTATTAACTTGGCATACACCACATAAAAAAGGAAATCTCCGAGTTTTGAAGGTACCGCGAGATGGCTCCAGTGTCGCCCACAACCCTGAGTGACTTAAAAAATCGCAATGTTATTGTTCAGTCAGTGAGAACGGATATGCTAGTTTGAGTATGGGAGGAATTTGACTATCGTTTTGATGTTACTCGTATAATTATGGGAAGTCACATCGAGCACTTATCAGGTGAAAGACAAATCTTGGACAGTTTTTCTTTTGATTGTTGTATCAGTATCACTGTGTTCGTAAACTTAAAAACAAAAATACAGTTATTTGAAATCGGATGAATCATGTTGAATTACCCTGTATAAATAACACTATGAAGATGCAAGGATAAACATATACAAGAGATAATTAAACATACTCACTATTTACAACATATAGGTGGATACACAGTTAAAATTGAAAATCTACTAGAAAACAGAATGTTTTAGCTATACGACATCGCCGAAGGAAAAGATAAAGACAAATAACTTCTGTTCCAAACTAGTCAATCAAAAAGAATAACACAGTCCATGCACTTGTCGCAAACTCTATATTTCTTCGGATAGACATGATGTCATAAATAATGAAGGAACACAATAGTCAAACCAAATGCAAATACTCAAAGAAATCATGTTTGATAAAAGTTAAAGACCAATTCAATGCATTTTCTCCTTCTATGCTTGTATAAAGCCGAGACATGGACATTCCATAATTTAATAAATAATGTTTTATAGTGCCAAAACGTCAACCAGTCAGAACGTCATAATTTTACTCGAGAGCCCATTTTCGCTCAGAAGAAGGCCATGACAAATATTGTTAATAATTAAGTCTGAAGATTTATCGCCACAATAAATCCTCGACTTTACACAGATGGAAGTTCAAAAATGATTTATAAATATTTAAAACATTCTAAAAAGTCAATATTCTAAAAAGTCAATATTCTTTGATGTCTTAATTTGCTCTATCTACAATAATGATAAAAGAGCAAGTTGAAAATGAAGAATTATTCATATCTTGATTATAAAATGCTCAACAATTTGTTATGATCTTGAAAAATAGAAGAATGCAACCACAACACCTCTTTTATTTCAGTCAGCATAACTCAGGAAATTTTTTTTTTCATTATTTTCCTCGCATTTTTATATGCAAATTTTTAGTCACAGAACACCAGTATATTTATGATAGTGATAAAAATTATTCTTTCTATTTTTACTCTAGAAATTTATTTCAAATTATGCATAGAATATTGTTTACGTTTTCTTGATCAATCGTTTATTTTTTCATATAATATGTAAATATATAAAGAAATGTATATGCCAATAATCTGTAGGAAGTGCCGCTTTATCCAGCGATTATTTGGATTTGGTGCAAACATATCGCCATGTCTTTTATCATTAAATAAAACAATTTGTCATATCTCTAGTCAATAAAAAATTGTATTGTTAGATAGTACGTAAGGATTACATTATTATGCATACTAAGTAGAAACTATTTATTACCACAGAAAAAAAATAGTGTGACTACACACTAATAAACTCAAAAGTATTTAAATCTGGTATTTTGGTGTCTCGGTATTAAAAAAATCCAGTTAACCAACTATCATTTTGAAACCTTAAAGTATGTTCGTTTGCCTAATTATTTCAGATATGTGCTTATTTTCTTAAATATTAATAGTTATGATAAATGGAAACATCATAGGTAACTAGATGAGGAACAAAAAAAATCGAGATATTTTATATAAATGTAGCAGAAAAACTGTTGTCATCTACAGAAGTTGCCTATATTTTGTTATTCAATTATTATTTATCCGTTGCAGATTGTATAGTGTTGCAATCATGAATTTGTTATTTGGTTATATTTATTATATCTTCATGAAATTTAGCATGTTACATTTAGCGCAGTATACAAGAGGTAATAGAAAATCATGTATAGGTTGTCTCATAATTAGGTGGGTACCTTTCTACCAGAAGGTGATAGATACAACGCACAAACTACTATTTCAGAAGGGAGTTACAGCGCATTGAAGAGAACAATTAAAGTAGTTATTGGTTACTAAATACGAAAAGCCGATTGTTGGAATAATTTTTGGGCCATTTGGCCATTTATTAGTGTGACAGATATATTAATGTTGATCTACACAAAAACTGTCATTACTGAGAGTCATGACTGAGTTGCGAGTAAATAATTTTACAACATTTTTCATCATATGATCGCTATATGATTCTAATTGCAAAACACTATAGTATGTATTATTGTACCTTTAATTATATGCAAATATGCAGACATAAATCCACTGGTCGCCTCAATCTACGTAGTACTACATGTTAGTGTATTACATAACTACATTTTAATTGTCTCTTTCACGGAACTGATATGCACTTTGAAAACACAAATATTTATAAACTTTTAATTATGAGACTTCCTGTATACAGACATATCAGATGACCACAGAGTCCACAGGACATGATACACTCCAAAGATACAAATTTGAAATTGGAAAGTTATTAATAAGACACAAAAGCAGATATTTTGAGACTACTTTCAAGATTTTTGTTCTTTTTGTTTCTTAAATTTAAACCGTTTCAAATTTGCGATTTGGATAGGGATAAAATTTGCCTATATAACCACTTTTTCACATTTATAATTGGTTGAAAAATGGCTGACATATAGCCAATTTCTTTTTACACAAAGATGGCCAGAAAATAAATAATTTAAGTTACAAGTTTCGCGAGGCAAGCTGTGGAATAATTGCGAAATACAATAAAGTAAATTCTATACTTAAAACCGCAGCCACTTTTTGTATTATAGTATGATATTTAACAAACATTCTACAAAAATTGAATTAAAAAGTCTGAAGACTGTCGATTAAGCGATATATTTAAATGCAAACATCCGTTATTTTGACTTTTATTTTTGAGGCTTTTAGTTAAAATAACATTTTTATTATAGCTAACATTAAAAAACAAAATTGGCACGATTAATCTATATTCATTAAATTTTGTAAATATGTACAAAATTTAACGAATAATTAAATTTCATTTTGAAAGGATTTTTTTCATAACATCTGTGTTTTTGTGGACTTATATAATACAAAATGGGGACCTCAAAATCTTTGTGATCATTGTACAATTTAAAAACAAAAATACACCATTTTAATAAATTACAGTGCAACAGTAAGAAATATCTGCAGCGAGCTTTTTTTTTTTTGGTAAATTCTTTACAAAAGACTTCCTTCACCCAACCATAAACGAACTGGTTGTGTGTTTCAAGACTTTTGAATGTCTTAGACTCATCTTTTCTGTAACCACTAAGTTCAAAAACAAAATAATTAATAATATTCCCATGTGTACTATTTGGAAATACATCAATATTTGTAGTGGTCTTCTTTTTCAAAGTAAAAGCATCTAAACTTATGGCACTTTTTCCATGTACCTAACCTGTATATCACGAGAACATTCTCAAACTCATCTCTATCTTGAGCCTACATAATGAAATAAAACAATAAGAATTGTTTTAGATGTTAAATAACCAATATTAGTTTTTAAAACAGCAAAATACATTTAAGGAAACAGTTGGCAGATCACACAAATTGTTTTCCTACGGTCTCAAAAGCTGTGACATGACACATGACCTACAGAATATTTACTAAATAATTTACTAAAATACAAGAAGTGGCAGCGGTTTTGAGTCCAGAATTTACTTTATTCTATTCAATATTTATCCTCGCGAAATTTGTAACTTGAAACATTTATTTCATGGTCATCTTTGTTAAAGAGAAAATCAGCCACAACTCGACTATTTTTTAACCGAATTTAAATTTCAAAAAGTAGTCGTATAGGCAATTTTTAGGTCCACTGAAATCGCAGATAAAAAATTGGTTGTTGCGTTTAAGAAAAAAAGTTGATATCCCAGTAAAACAGAAAGAATAAAAATCTTGAAATAGCACCAGAACATGTGTTTTTATATCTTATTTAACAATTCCTAAATTTCAAATTGACATATTTAAAAATATGAACAATTTTGGTGGCATACTCTCTCCTGTGGTCACCCGATACGGTAATTTATAATAAAAAATCAAAATTAAAAATGTTCTCCCATATCAAGTATTAATACATTAAACGTAAGAGAAAATGTAAATACCTAGATCTGATTTATATAAAACATATCTTGTAGTTTGTAGGTGTTACTATGTTTTTGATTGTTTACAGAATAGCAGGTTTTTTCGCTTTCAGTATGCAGAGTGTTCAGAAAATGATTTTCCGTGTGACTTGCTCAGGTTAAATTAGTCAGAACATTTTACTCTTATTAAAGTAGTCCCCTCCTACTATTTTTTCTTTGGTGTGTTCTCATGCTAAGCCTAAGGTCCTCCAGAAAGGTCTCGTAGGGTTCATCTGGGACATTTATTTATTTATTACATCTTTAGTTATGAATATGATTTCATTCTAATAAAATAATCAATACTTAAACACGCAAAACTACTTGCAACTATATCATGAAAATTCATGTCATGCTGAATACAAAAATAAACTTTCATAATTCAATTTCACGATATTTTTTATTATGACATAACATATATTTTACATCACAGTGTGGGATGTCGAGTACAAGACTAAATTACTTAATACAGAATATGAGTTTTTGTTATTATTTTACATATATTTCCTAATAAAAATTAATTTTATTTGACGTTATTGAGATTAATTTAATAAATATTTATGGTAAGGGATTTATTTTTAAATTGTTCGTGTTTCTGATCTGTGTTTGTATAATACAAGTAATCAGATCTCAATGTGAAGTGACAGTCGCAGGTATTGTTACTAATGTAATATGCTCTGTGTAACTCCTACTAAGTACAATATAAGAAATTAAGTATTTCCATATCAAATTAAAAATCAGTTTATAAAAAAGACACACAGTAAATTATGTAAAATCATGTTTAGTTTAATATTAAAAATCATGGGAAAACAAAATTTTTGTTATGGAAAACCTGGAAAATTCAGGGAATTTTTTCAGCTACATAAAGTCTGAACCCTGTTCATGCACTGCAATTCTTTCTCTATAAACTCTTCTTGTCTTTCCAATATATACTTTAGGACATGCATCACATGCTAACTTGTAATAGTCTTTTTATTTTCCACAGTGACATTTATATTAGGTGGATATGTAAAATTTTAACGTATACTGTCTCATCTATGGAGAAAGTAACTTATGAACGCAACAAAAAAATCATAACATAAAGATTACATACAAAACAAATAATACTGATGATGGATAATGATTTCTTGAAAAAAAATCGTGAAAAAAACAAACATGCAGCATTAATTTGAACATTTTGGTCTTTCATGACATCCGATTTTTCCTCGGAATCCTGCATTTAATCTTGATTTATGATTAAGAACAATCTTTAATGTGATTTTTCTCAAAAAATATGGACAGTTTTCTTTTGGACCCTTTTCACATTTGTTTTACGTTTATTTTTGGGTTTGATTTTGTTTCAAGAAGTTTACATTTAAGCTTATATGATTACAAACAACATTTATTAATGGCATTTTTTCTCTAAAAAGAAATATACTGGTAGTTTTTCTTAAAACTGTTTCACATTTTTAAATTTCTAACCACTCTATAACATTTTTCGCATTTTTGATTGACAATGAATCTAATGATTAATGAAGTCTGAGGATAAGTTAAACTTTTTATAAAGAACGAATTTTCTTTGAAAAATTGAAAATAAAAAGGTTTAAAAGTGTTGGGTAGTATATGAGTAGTTTTACTTTTGTGTTCAGTGCAAAAACTTAATTTCCTGTTTGTCGGTGTTCACTATTGTCATATTTTCAAAAGGTAAATACTCTTTATTTACATCTTTATAAGATCGATTGTTACTTAAATAAATTTTCTGTATTATGCAACCAGAAATACATTTTTATAAAGTGATCTTATTAAAGTTTATTATCAATCCGCATTGGGTCCAGATTAGAAGAAATTAATTTAGTGGCTGTACCATAGATAACATTTTTTTAATCTTAAACAATTTTATAAATTAATTAACATTTAAAAAAGTCAGTAACAAATACCTAAATTAAAAAATAAAATATTGAATCACGTTAGTACCTACTGTAATAAGTACTTAGAAAGAACAAAAGTACTTAGAAAGAACAAAAAGGTATATGAAATTTATAAATTAACTTTATAATTATTTAATTTGGTAATAGTTCTTGGGACTTCGGTATCGAATCTAATACAGATTTGATTTCCATTTTTTATAGAGTAGTCAAATTAAATTGCAGTTTTCTCTTTTGAGGGCTTGCGAGAATATCACGATAATATTAATGTTTAAAGAGGAATAATCGCATTTTCACTTATTTTTTTATGTAGAATATTCTTCCAGTTTCTGTTCACTTATTTGGGATCCATATATCAATTACGTCTAATTTATCTTTATTTTGAAATAAATTAAAACTTTAAGTTATATTTTAGTTAATAATGTAATTGTTTATTTTATTTTTTCATTTTATTTTCCTTTTCTTTATTGTAGATTTGTGACAGCATTCTTGTACGGATGGATATTTTCCTAACTCCTAAAAACTGCTGTAAGTTTATTTTTTAACGTTAAAACTTTTTTTTTATTAAATTAAACAATAAATGATTACAGTAATTCCCTGTGAAGGTTTTGGAATTGTTATATGTCAAATGGTTCTTGTATAATTGTAAACATGCTTTAAGTCAGTGAGACAACAAAATATGGCCTCTTAAGCCAGCTGTCCATTTATGCGATATGTTTGCAACGTTTTTATTTAGGACGAGTTTACAACGCGTTGCCATGGAACAAATCACAGACTTCGTCTCTTTATGCAAAAAATGTCGACAATTGTCGTATGGTCATTGTAAACGACAAATAGCATTTCAAACTGGAGTATGTAAAGTCGTATAAAATGGTTGTGATGAGTCTTAGTTTGTTTAGAATGTTTATAATAGGTTTGTTCCAGCAGCAGTCAGAAATTGGCGTTCCAGCAGACAATAATCGCGGATTCTGATTACTAGTTCAATGTTCCGGCAAGTCAACTGATTACTTTCTAACTAATTTCAAACGGTCTGAAGAATTCATGGATTCTCCACGGATTTTAGTCTGGTTGTGCGCAGCTCAAATATAAAATGTTTAAAACTATTTGATTTATAAACGTATTTGTGAATAACCTAACATTCTATGGCAACATTCTCTAGTTTGCATAAAGATAGAAATAATTCGTTCCATCTTCTAAAACTATTGTTTTAGGAAATTTAAATACAAATGATTCAAAATGATTGCAAAAACAAAGCTATAGGTTATATTATTGATAAGTTTGAATCAAATGTCATGCAAAATACTGAGGATGTGCGAAAAGCACAAGAGAAGCAAACATTTCTTTCCAGCAGTATAAATTGCCAACTAATTCCAGACTATTTGATGTTTAGACATGCGCATTCACAAAATTCATCAAACTGTGTGATTTTCTGCTGGAATAAACCTAATATACGACCTTTATTTACAATAAACCGTTCCAAAATAAAACAACATGTCAAAAACGCCGCATAATATCAGATTTGACCAACCTAGAGGCACAAAAAGTCACAAAATGTTTTTTATTGTGTATGTAGGTAGGTTTCTAAGTGATGAGTTGACAAATTAAAACCATTTTAAAAGAATTTAAAATTCTTTTACTTCGAAAAAAAATACAATCTTACACTTTTAACAAAAATCGTTATATTTACTATTTCCTCTGGTAGGATCTTTTCTTAATAATTTTATGTCTGTCTTGCAAGCAGAGTTGTCACAAGTACTCTTAGAATGTACTTAAAGTATAAGTATCAAGTATTCAAATATCAAAAATTAGGTACTTGAATTGTCTATCAATAACAGTTTTTCTGCAAATCGCATCAAAAGAGTATTATATTTAAAACTACAATAACATGGGACATTTTTAAAATCGTAGTTAAATTTTGACTCTGCCAGTATGAATTATAACCTCGGGGATATTATTTTATAATTTGTATAAAAAAATGGGGTGCATAACTTTCAAAATTTATACATATTAAATGTATAGTCAATATATTAACAAAAATATACTGAAAAAAATAATAACATACCTCCCAGATAAGGAATCCATCACTAAATCACCACTAACTGTCACAAGAAACACAAATAGCATATGTACACGACAAGCGTTGCAAGCATGTTGATGGAAGCATTCATTTCTACCTGAAAGCGATCGGCCAACTTTGAGCTATTGTTATTACACAATGGGGGGGCGCTTGGAACATATCTGTACTCGATATTTTTTAAAAGCACATTTAGTGTTGTAAAATATAATTTTCATCAAAAATGCTTTAATATTAAATTTACACTTTTGTCCTTCTATGATCTAAATCTGATACTGTGCGCCGTAAATAAATGTTACTTATATGGACGACTGGCCTTAGAAGCAAGGCCGCCAAATGTTTTTGCTGGAGCTTACATATGCTAATATCTTGTAATTAATTTTTAGGAATTTTTATATAAAATTTTATTATTTTTTATATTCAGTGCATTAAATTGGCCCATCTGCGTTTCGGAGCAACTCATATTTCTATTGAAATTTTCTCGAAATATTTATACAGATCGAGCCAACCCACTAGATACACGACAAGCAAAATGCGCGATTTACATTTGCCCGTCTGAATCTAAAGAAATTTTTCGTATTAACGTGTTTACTAAACATATCTGAATGTTTCACAATTTCAGTGTTTCTTCCTAGACGCCACAGACAATAAAACACTAAAATTAAGAAAAATATCAGAATAGCACACAATCAAATATTAATTTTTTTTTTCGAAACAAAAAGTAATTCTAAAAACATAAATTAATATTTTCATAAATAATAAAGAAAAATAATACCATATAAAAAATAATAAAATAATACGTAAATAAGTAAATAAATAATTCAAATTAGATAATCAGAAATGCCTCCTTCTTGAGCAAGGCAATAATCCTAACCTACTGTGCTGCAACTGTCGGGCGAATGTAAACTGCGCATACCGCTAATCGTGTATCTAGTGGGTTGGTACGATCTGTATATTTACTTAGTATATAGATTGAACCAAGAAGAGGCGAACATGGCCAATTAATGAATGGCCGACGAGCAATTCTTTGTCGGATGCTTTATCGAAAATATTCCACTCGTTTAATACCACCGATATTTTCTCCAGTATAAGATCAAAAATTTTCCTTTGTGCATTACTCGGGGGCGTGCATTTCTTCGTTATAAGTATAACGGTTAATTACAGTGATATAAGTTTTATTACTATCAGATCAGATCAGGTAAAATTTTTGTTGACAGATATTTTCTACTAAAATATTGTAGTCAAGTAGTTCGGTCACTCCCGGGGAGACTTCCAACGTGAGAGACGAGACGTAATACACGAAGGAGCAAGTGACAAATAAAGTTAATAAAAATAGCGAAAAAAAAAACGTAAAAAGATTGTGAAAGAGGGTGACATAGACACATGTAATAATAATGAGGTGATAGAGACACATAAACATAAAAAAACAAATACAGCATTATAGGCCCTTGGCAAACAAATATAATATTATAGGCACCCGGCCTAACCAATGTTCTGGCCGGGTGCTCTAGTCCCGGAGCACCTGAGCAGTCGCCACTTATGCACGTAAATTAAGCGATAAGTGCATTAGATTTAAAGAAAAAAACTCAAAAACGTTAAAGTATAATGATGCCTCCAAACCTAAAAAAGTTCATACATCATCTGAAACAGTGTGTAATACATCGTCGACCAGTATCAACGGATAAAAGTAACGCATACTAATGACCGTGTTCGCACCTTCGTGGTTTCATCTATAATCCTCGCGAGCCTCGTAAATTTGGTCGACTAAATTCTTCATATTAATACTGTCAAGTCGGGGAAAGAAGACCAGTGGAAATAATGTGATTTCTGCATTTCAATCGCAATTAAGCGTAAATGAAATAAATGAATTAGTGCATCACAAATTTTTATGATCGTTTGCATCCGCACCTGCTCACTGGGAGAAATGTTATATTCCTGGTATATGGTTTTGCAGAAAGCTGGCCTGGCGACTTATCGGCAATACTCACCTTTGCCGCGCGGATCTTCTTTCGCCGGCTGGACAGTAGTACTAATACCCATGTTCACAGCTCCGTGGTTTTTACTTTATGCCACCAAATTAATACTCTTTATGTAGAAATATTTTGAAAATTCATTGAAAGACATCTTTCGTAGTGCATATCGATGGTTAATTTTTAAATTACCCTCATCAAGATTTGTATGATACTTAAGCCAGGTTCAGAGAACAACGACTGTCTCGCGCTACAGGTCCCCACCACATTCTTTTCATCTGTCGCGCGCGCCAGTACTTTAAAAATTAGCAACAGTCACAAAATACAAAGTATTATAATCTTTCACACAAATAATTTTCATAAACCATCGCACATAACATATATAAAACAAATAACGACCGTTTGTGTTTACCGTGGATGAAATGGCAATTAAGAATCAGGGGAGTATAGCTCATCGATTGGTTGAATTTACTGTAGCGCGCGTAAGTCGTAGTTCTCTGAACCCGGCTTTAGATATTATACAGGTTGATGTACCTATCTTGGATACGCGGCTATGAGATAGAGTGCGATAGAGGCGTACTGTCGCCCTATACACGAATTCTTTTCTTAACAGTGCCCGTATATCTGCCGGACGTATACCAATCGGTATACTCAATCATACAGCAGCTTTGAAATATTATTTATTTATTACCCTGATGTAATAATTTACACAAAACCAATTTGATATATTTTTTAAATGTAATAGTTCCAAATATTTATTTCAAAGTAAAACTTGTCCCATTCTTTATTACTAAATTTTTCAGTACACATTTTCCCCTCCAAACTGACTTGAATATCATACAATACCCTCAGAGAAAAATAAGAGTTAACTTCAATAAACTGTGAAGTAAAATTTTCTGAAGTATGATATGAAATTTTCATTATATTTTTCGTATGACAATTTTGTAATTTTCTGGGCCAATTCATTTCAGAATACTCTGTATAAAAGTGGAGTGCTATCCAGCTTATCATATATGAGATATTAAAAATTTAAATAATAAAATATCACTCTATTAAAGATATATTATGTCTATTTTAAAAAATCTGATATTTTATTTGCTTCGTATTATGCAATTCAAAAAAAATCATTTGTTTGGGTATTACGTAAGCATTATTTCAGACTTAATATTAATTTAATAATAGTATTCGTACTAGTAGTAGTATCAAAATCAAAAAAAAATTAATACCAATATTTTTTGTTTCTTATACTAATGGTATGAATACTATTATTTAATCCAATATCTTGTAGCACGTTGTTAGAAGAGGTAGTTGTTTCAATGGTTTCTGGATTTAATGTATTTGAAGTGTTATATTTAATTTATTGTCTACCTAAAATTTTTTTATTAACGCATTCAAATAGGAATGACAGTGTAAAATATAGGAAACTATAGGTAGTTTATTGTTTTCATGCTTAGGATGTTTACCTAATACCCAAATAATGAATTATTGTTTTCTAGAATTACATAGTACGTCTTTTCAGTTACTTTTTGTTGTTATATTAATAAATAATTGTAAATATACATATTTTATAATTGTAAGGAAACAAAAATTATTTATGAAAATTTGTATAATAAATATTGTCAATTTATAACCATATCATATTAGATATTTTTGTTTTGTTGAAATGTTCGTAACATATCCAACAAGAGTTTTTACAAATTTTCATAGACAATTTTGGATTATGCCATGGCCTGTCTTCCATAAAATACAAATTAAATAGATGGATGTGTGTTAATTTTAAGAATCTTTGAGAATTATGACAATTATGATATACATAATATGTATTTAGAAATAAATTTATTAGAGGTACACGATGAAGTTTTTTCAATAATAATCTTAATGGTATACATTAATTATTGTCCTTTAAATATAATCTACTGAAAAATTTAAGTGGACCACTCTAAAAATTAGGATAATTTCAAACATAGATCCTACAAATCTGGATTGATTTTAGTGTCCTTTATATCTGTGGATGGCCGATTTCATTGGTTTGAATGTCAATCAATTCAAATGTCTCTAGATTGCTAGAAATAGGATACATAGGATGCTGAACGAAAATATGACATTAATCCTTTGCGGATTTCGGATTTGGCTAAGGATGGTGGCGCAAGAGTAGTGCATTTAGGGGGGGATAGTAGTAACCCAAGCAACAATTTTGCTACTTGCGACCACATTTGCACAGAAATTAACATTGTATTAAGTGTAGAAAATCATCATGTCAAAACTGACCTTTGGCCGACTAGACGATGTCGCTTCTCAGTTGTTGTGACTAAAGTGTAAAATAGACACGTTTTAGCAACATCTAACCAATTACAATACTTGTACTGTGAAAGGTGGTATCTTAACTTGTCACTGTCAGTCGCATGACGACGTTGTATTGCATCCTTATTTATCCACTGAATTGAAGACCTTAGAGCAACAACGGTACAAGTCACTGTTCTTGAAAAAATTTAATCTAAAAATTTCAATTAAATCCTGAAATGCCAAATAGAGTGAAATATTAATAAAAACGCCAAACGTAACTTTACATAAACTTTTACTAAACAGTGATAAAGGTTAAGAACAAAAAAAAATACAGCTGTTACAGTTTCAACTAAAAATTTTAAAAAAGTGGCTTATACCCTTATTAACGTAAGAATATTGAAAAACCCTTTAACATCATAAACGGCATATATAACAAATCTACTTAAATACGAGGGTCATTCAAATATAAACCGGAATTTTATTCACTTGTCTCATGTAGTGACGTGAGCTGCACAGCGCGCCGGGGAATCGGTGGCAGGAGAATGGAGAGGGGATATCCATGCATACGGCCCTCACCCTCACGTTCGCAATTTCAGTATCACTATGAGTAAACAGAATAGTACCAGCGTCTGTTGAGCAATGTGTTATTATTCGTTTTCTCGCCAACGAAGGTATAAAATCGAGTGAAATTTTGAAGAGACTTCAATCACAGTTCGGTGATGCTACTCTGAGTAAAACTCAAGTATTCGATTGGACCCAGAAGTTTCAAAATGGTCGTGATAAAGTGAAAAATCAAAGCCATAAACGGCGTCCGGCGACTCGTGATAAACTCACTAAATTACACTGGCAACCTCTTGAACACCCGCCTTACAGTTCAGACTTGTCTCTATGTGACTACCATATGTTTGGTCCACTGAAGGAGGCATTAGGAGGGGAAAGATTTGAAGACGATGCTGCGGTGGAACAATATGTGCGCTACTTAGGCAGCCATCATCTTTTTCCATGAAGTGACCAAAAAAACCTTCCTATCCGATGGAGAAAATATATTTCTATTGAAGGAAACTATGTAGAAAAATGAGGCACTCCATTTGTATTTTTATGAATCACCAATAAATCTGTATTAAAATATTCCGATTTATATTTGAATGACCCTCGTATTCTAAATATTGAGCAAGATCAAGAGAAAAGAGTAAATTTCAACGAAAAAATTGCTGGGGGTCACATTGATCTCATCCTCGTCGGTCTCGATATCACTGAAAATATCTAAATGTTCTACTTCATCACTTGAGAAGTGCCTAATTCAATATCTTCAATATCTTCAACAACTCCAATATCTTTGTAGTATTGTATATAAGCAGCAGGTATGTATTGAGAAAGTTCCAAAAGATTCCAGAGTTTTTTTGGGTTTAAAGTAACATGGCCGTCATATTTGGTTTTCACGGTCTTGAAAATTTTCTCTTTGACAAGCTGTTGCCAGAGACATATGGTGGACCAATTTTTATTTTGCCCAGTGCAGTTGTCACTCTATATAACAAGTTTCTCATATTGACTGGGATTTTGTTTAAAATATTTGTACGCGTTTAGCTACATTTTCTGGCCACATATACATGTATCCTTTATCAGTAATACAGTAATGAATGCCTAGGTCTTAAACCCATGCTTTCCGTAAATAGAAAACTGGACCATCGGTAAGATTAGGAACAGGCAAAGCCTGTTGTAAATCGTAACTTAAAACAAGTATATTATTTGTATTTTTGGCATTCTCTGTTTCGTCCTTAAGACTTTTTTGCAAAGCTGTTGCTCTGCGTTGATGCAGTTCAAGTTGAACCTTAAATTTATTTACTGGTTTTTTTACTAACAGCATTTTCAATTTGAATGTTCAAGAAATCACATGTTTTGCAAGTATCGGTTTTAGGTAATTTAAAACCAATATTATATTCACTGCAAAACACTCGCCTAGAATAGTTTTCCTTTACTGGATCAATGGCTTTTCGTTACACCATTCAAGATGTAGTCGTGATAAAGCGCTGATATAGACAAATCATGATATATGTAGACCTTTTCTGGATTTTTTTGGCAACTGTAATGACTTGTATATTTCGGCATTTTTGTGAGACTCTTCACTAACTTTGTTGGCTCTATTTTGATGTTTACCCCTTCGATCACTTTTAGGAGTAGAAGCTCCTTGACCTATTTGCTCAAATAAAAGCTGAATCCTTTTTTTTGGAATTTTGAAATCCGTGCACTGCAAGGAATTCTTCTTTAACATCGACTCCATTTACCTTCACAAAATTTTGTGTTGATAATTTACGCGAAGAAACTTCCCTTTTAACCTTTTTAGGGTAGGTTCTCTTTTTTGGAACATTCATTTGAGAGAATAAGTAAATGTTTTGTTTATCATAGTTGCCTAAATCTCAGAAAGCATTGATTATTTGACTTTCCTTTCTTTGCAGTAAATCATAGCATTTATTTTTACACTTACAAGGAGGTCCCATTTCTCTAGCAGATACAACTTTCTGTCGTTTATTTATATACTCATAGCCCAAATTTCTTTTAATTACTCCCCTTTCGTAATTTGTTTTACGCTATCTAGATTGAATAACTTTCTCTGGTGTAGGTAAATTTCCTCTACTAGTCTCAGAAGAACTAGGACTAGGACCAGGCATGCCATTGGGGGACTGATTTTCCTAAAAAAATTGGGCAAAATTATTTTAGCAATAAGGGGATAAGCCAAGTTTTTTATAAGGATTGGTCTATACCAATGCTACTATCTACTAAGAAAGTTATTATTAGAAGACAACTTGTTAAATTTACTTTTTTAGCCATCAAGAAAGTAGAGAAACGAAATACTATAATTATTTGAAAATAACTGTCTATACCTCATATATTTGAGTGAATAATGGGATAAGTCACATATACTAATTATTTACCTGGTTACACTCGCCTGACGATGTTTCACTCTCAGTTTCACTTTCCACATAATCTTTGTCCCTTACACTATCGTCCGAATTGAAATCACTGTCGCTGCTGCTGTTTGAATCTTCCAAATTATCGCAATTTTGTAGTAATGCACGATCACCAGCGGCAGCCATTTCTAAATCTATGTGGCTAATACTGTTTATGTTGGTCATATTAGCTCTGTTGGTGTGGAAGCAACAATGGTTCTTACATAGTGTGGCACCATCTCCTAGAAAGTGGCTTTACTATTTACCTACTGCATTAGAATAAATATATACTAACTTACAGTTGGATAGATTTTATTCTTAATGAATGTGTGGCTTGTATCGTTGTTGCTCTAAGGTCTTCAATTGATGCGAAGCGAGTCGGAAAATCATTGTTGAGACGTTATCCAGAAAAGCCAGGACGCGGTGGGTGAAGTTGATACAGTTAAAATGTCGCTTGGGAAAACATAATTTTTTCCTCTTCTTTTTAGGGTGTGGTTAAGTCGTACGCCTCTCTGGGTCGCAAGATTTGAATTTTGAATATTAAAACTAAATTTTCATTTGAAGAGAATTAAAACAACCATGTATTATATATTTCCTAATAATAAGAGCGAACAAAATAAAATCTTAGGGGGCGCGCGCCCCCCTCTTAATCCGCCACTGAATTAACATACAATTTTGGAGATGTGCCATTAGCGGTATACACTATTTATTTCCATTTTTATACTATTATTTTTCTGTTTTGGAATTATCGGTTCGTATTGTTTTTTTTACGTAGACATGTTTTTTTTTATTTTATGTGGAATTTTCGGAATATTAAGCTTATCATAGAAATTTTTTTTCTTTTTCTTTTTTTTTCCAGCCATTACTTAACATTATTGAGAAATTCTAATAAATTTCATCAAATCATGCATTTGTCGATTTTCATATGTGCTTAAACTTGAATTCCTTGTAGAACACCAAAGGCTCGGTGAAAAGAAAATATCCTTTGGAAATTTAATTTATGTGATCAGGAGAAATACTTGTTCAAAATTCAAATAATTTGATCAAAAGTGACGATCACTGAGAAATTCACATAGGTAACAATAAAAAAATTATATCCACCTTGAAAAAAAAAAAGATAGACCAATATTTCAAAACAGTTCCAAGAATGTGAAACGAGTTATCTGAAAAAGGTGTTACCAATGAAAAGAAATTCCAGTGCTGTTTTTTATTTAGTTGTAATTTCTCAATACGCGTCTACTTTAACACCCTATAGAAGCCAAACAACTTTGTGGAAATAAAATTCTTTTGAATGCTCTACTTATGGATACAACGGCTACAACATGCAAAAATTCAGACAATTCCAACAAAAGAAAAAGGGTTAGTATGGTATGATAAGTTTGTTCCACACGGTCAATAAGAATGCATATCGTATTTTTTATAATTTCTTCATATTGACATATTGACATTTTTATAACTAAATTAGACATTTCAAATTTCAAATTACCAAATTTATCCGAACCCCATTTTATGAAGTTAAATTTGTACAAAATTTCAGTTTACATCAATCAGCTTTAAGTATTTGACATTTTTTTTTACAATAGATGTTTTTTCATTATAATAATTCGTCTAGATTCGTCCTGAAATGTAATAAAAATTTTTCAATTTTTTTTCCCCGAAATTGTACCTTTTTTCTTCTTTCATTCATTACGTCTCTTCTGGTGGTACCGCATTCACCAATTTAATGGTTCATCTAAAATGTAGTTGAAAATCTTAATTGTCAAATTTGGGAATTCTCCATTTTTTTGAGTTATCGGGGATACTGTTACTACCTTTTTATCTTTTCATATTTGTGATAATTGATTTGTGGATATTATGGTTTTCGTAGGCTTAGTGAGTACTAAATTTTACAAATCTACCCAGTGTTAAATATGCTCTAAGGTTATGGGTTAGTAAAAAGCACTCGCTCGGCGGGGATACCTGTACCCCAACAGGGCGCGTCCTCAGGTGGCGGATAGGGGAATGCCCTAAGTGACACTGGTGTCACCGGGTAGGTGTGAAATAAAACAACACCCGTGGACCAACAGGCTTGCACAGAGGGAAACAACCTCTTCAACAAAAAAAGTTCCCTGGTGCTCAGTGGCACGGGCCCAGGACCATAGTCAGGACCAATATGGCAACGGACACGAACATGGGAAAGTCTCCGTCTCTAAGGGCCGGACAATTGAGAACTTCAGAGGACGAGGTATCCAAGAAATTGGATGGACTCAACCTTAAGAGGAAACGTCTGGGGGTGCTGCAAGAAGACGCCTTGGAGCAACGGCCAACCGAACAGCAGCCAGAGCGAGGGCAACAAACCTCCTCTGAGCAAGCTGTAACCGGTAAGCGTCTGCGCTCCGACGACAACACACCACGCCAGCGGGCAAAAAAGTCCCGGGAAGGTGGAGCTGTAAAACTGCTGTTTAGGGAAGCTGTGGAGGGTATCAGAGTGGACATAATCCATTCCAACTACCCAACGGCGACTCTAACGAGTACACAGATGGGAGCACTACAGCAGGCAATAATGCAAGCTGTAGAGGCAATCCCAGACGAAGGTCCTCAAGTGAGGTTCCTAGGCTGCACACAACGGCCTAGGTGGCTTCTCATCACCTGAGCGGATGGGAAGAGCGCCTCGTGGATGGAAAGCGTCATAGAACGCCTCAATCCATGGGAAGGGGCGTGTCTTAAATTCGAGTGCAGGGACAGGACCTTCCCAAACCTCATGTCTGTTCGGCGTATATCCCGGTATATCAGAGGAGGTAAAGACCCCTCTGATAAGAACGCGGTGGCAAGAACGCCCTCAAGGAAAAGCGAACTACAATCGCTTCCCAAGAGGAGCGAACAGCCCCGACAAGGAACCTCTGAGAAAGGAATATCCCTCCCGAATAGATCCCATCTGAAGAAGAGTGGAATTAAACCACCTTCGAAGAAGAGAACGGTGGGAGAACCTAACCTGGACAAAACCACCTCCAGGAAGAGTGAGAAACATTCACCTTCCGGGAGGAGGAGAAAAATCCCACCCCCCCCTTAACTGCCTTTTTTAAACCCACAAACCTAACCCTACCAAACCCAACCGTTTCTCAACACTTCCATAACTAGTACCCTTATCCTTAATCCTTATCCTCAAACAACTACCCAATGACATCTTATATTAGGTGTCTACAGGCGAATCTACAAGAAGCCAGGGCGGCCACATACGTCCTCGGCAAAAGATTTAAGGAAGAGCAAATCGACATCGCTCTCCTCCAGGAACGCTGGACAAGTAACACAGGCCGAGTAAGCGGCCTGGGAAATACTTCTGGCTAGGTAATAGAACTCGACTCTAATGAAAGACCCAGAGCATGTATCTTGATCAGACATAACATTAACCATTTTGTACTTACAGGTTACTGCACCCAGGACGTTGTAGCCGTCCAGGTATCGATCTCGGAGGGAGGAAGCAAGACGGAAATAATCCTCTGCTCAGTCTACTTCCCGGGTAATAGAGTTCCAGACCAACCTCCTCCAGCTGCAGTGCGGGATTTAATCGCCTACAGCAAAAGGAACAATATCCACCTGGTTATTGGATGTGACGCGAATTCCCACCATACAGCGTGGGGAAACACGAACATTAACCAAAGAGGTGAGTCACTTTTTGAATATTTATTAGGTGAAGGACTAACTGAATAATATTGGTTCCGTACCAACCTTTGTCACCAGAAATAGGAAGGGGGGTATTAGATATCACAATCAGCTCAAACTACTTGAGCAACAAGATATCCGATTGGAAAGTATCTTCTGAACCCTCGTGTTTAGATCATAAACATATTCTATTCAATATAGAAGTTGGTCCAAGACCTATGGTGACATATCGGGATCCGAAGTGCACGGACTGGAAAGTGTACAAACATTCCCTCCAGTCTCAACTTCAATCCGCTATCACCACAATCAGGAATCGTGATGAGACTGAAATTGCGGCGGAACAGATGCGCAACGCAATAGTCTCAGCATATAACGAAAACTGTCCACTGAAGACAAAAAAGGACAATAGGTGCACGTCTTGGTGGAACAAAAATTTGGATAAAATGAGAAAAGAAGTTCGACGCCTCTTTAATCGAGCTAAAGCTTCGGGCGACTGGGACCAATATAGATCCGCTCTAACGGACTATAACAAAGAAATAAGAAAAGCAAAGAGGGGATCTTGGAGGAAATTCTGTGAGAGTATAACTGACCTACCTCAGTACTAGAATCCACAAGATTCTTTCCAGAGAGCCGACGAGGGAATTCCGGTTCGTTAAGGCGACCGGATGGCTCATATACGGACTCTGGAAAGGAAACCTTACAGCTCCTAGCACAAAACCACTTCCCAGGGTGCTTGAATGCGGATGACCAACAGCCGTCACCATCAAAGGCCGATTAAAACGACCTGATAAAAATGATTGTCTGACGGCTAAAAAGGTGATCACAATACCGGCAATTGAGTGGGCCATCAGATCATTCCAACCATTCAAATCGCCAGGAGAGGACGGAGTTTTTCCAGCTCTACTACAAAATGGACTGGAAATAATAATAATAATAATAATAATAATAATCGCCTTTATTTTGAGTATACATGTAGGTATATTACACAATATACACATACATAAATTGCAAATGATGTTGGGGTGTGCGCGGCGAAGTTTAGCCAGTGGGCTACTCTTACACTTAACCGCCACAATATATTATTATATATATATACAAAAAAAAAGAAAACTTAACTAAACATACAAACTATAAATTAACCTAAAACCTATAGCTAGACATGTACTAGACTACACAAAGGATTGGTCTAGTTTTGTAAATATTTAAAATAAATAAAATAAGTATGCACCTAAAAAAGAAAAAAGAACGTAAACTAAATTTCATATTTGTCTATTCCAAGAAAGAAACATATCTAAAAAAAGTAATAATATAATAAATACATAAATCATATAACCAATATTACTAATTTGATAAAAGATGTGACTTGATTTTTTTTCCTGAACTGATTCACAGAAAGATCTTTGAAGTTATTGGGTGTAGCATTGTAAATTTGCACTGCATTGAAACTAAATGATCTGGTGCTCCCATTCCTCATTAAACTATTCAGAGCTAGTCTGGTATGGAACTATATATCCCATCCAGTTGATTGGCGATTAAGGTAGTATATATACAAAAAATGGGTAGGAAAGAACCAAGCCCTAAATCGCTTAGACCAATTAGCCTGACATATTTTCTGTTGAAAGGCCTGGAAAAGGTGCTGGACGGATATATCAGAGGGAACATCCTGAATCATCACCCCTTCAATATCCATCAGTACGCCTATCAGACAGGAAAATCAACAGAACTATCACTCAATAACCTAGTCGAGAAGATCACCCAATCCCTTCAAATGAAGGAAATTACGGTGGGAGCCTTTCTCGACATTGAGGGAGCATTCAATAATGCACTGCCCGACTCCTTATATGCAGCAGTGGCTGCCAGTGGAATTGAGCCTACTATAGGCGACTGGATTCGTGCTATGCTATCATACAGAACCATAACAACGTCTCTATAGGGAGAAACAGGTTTAGAGCCACGAGAGGGTGCCCGTGAAGTAGGCTCTGTCAGCCTGGGCGAACTTTTTATTACGAAAAAACTCTTTTTGAGGGCGAGCTTCGAATTTTTATGAATGATAATTTGTATTAATTGAATTGGGCGCCAGAAACGCCGCCTCAGAGCCTTTTTGTAATATTTTTGAGTTCTCCCAAAAACCAACGTTGCTTACTTTCGGGGAACGGCTATTGCTCAGGGTCGATTTTTTCTTTGTTTGTTGGTATTCCGAGCTTCGCTCGAGAATGAGACTCTTTGTGTTGCGATGGCGTTACCTATGTGGCTCTAACCGCTTATGGCTAGGCCCCTGGTGCGAATCCCACGACGAAGGTAGGTCCCTCGGTGGAAATTCGGGGTAAGAGTGGAGGACGTAGAAATGTTCGTAGAAAGATGCGCTTAACGTTTTTAGTTTGTATGTGTGGGTCCGAGTGGCTAAGGATGGGAAAGGTAGTAAAACACACCAAGTTTATTTCCTCCCAAGTTAGAGGGATAGCATAATCGAATTCTTTTTGTAAGTTTTTGTTTATCTGTAAGAGATATGGGGTGAGCCACTCGGTTAAACCACGTTTGAGAGGTTACACAATGCACAAATGTATTAAAATGTCAATAAAGTTTTTATCAAAGTTCACTTTTATGTAAGGCAGTCTTTTTAGGCACAAAAGTTTATTTGTAAAAGAATTTACTTTAAAATGTTCAAAGTTAAAACTCTAAGAAAATGTCCACTTGAAAACAAATTTAACTCGAGTTTCAAAATTTGTCAAAGTGTGTATGCAAACTGGAATTAGTAAAAAAAATGGTTACGTTAAAAAATCTGCTTAGTTAAAATTATTTAACAGACAAATTTTCAAACCGGAGAATGAGTGAATGGAATTTACTTGCTACTGAAAATTACTGAAAAAATTTACTGAAAAAATTTAATGTCCTGAAAATTTGTAAATTAATCAAATGCCTTGAAAATTTATAATTGTTTATATTACAGTTTTAGAATCGTTATACAAATGAACAATATCTGCAAAAATAATCTGCCTGCCTAAGTATTGATGTACCTAGCTGAAAAAATAAGTTTATACAGTTTTTGGCTCTTGAGCTTTGTCAGAGCTAAGATAATCAGCAAAAGTCCTTGAAAGTCTCTGGAAACGTTGATTGCTGGTTTCCCTATCAGTGAAAATGTCTCTTACCCCTCCAGCGTCGGAAGGTCTTGTAGGAACTTTGTTATTAGCGAAATTATAATTAATAATTATTATTCCCGTCGCGGTAGAATTTCTTTTACTTTTTCGCAACGAAAACACAGGCAACTTTGAAACTTTTTGAACGTATTTCGAGGTTTACGTCGTTTCGCAGTCGTCCGAATGTGTAGTGAAATCTCGCACTTGAGAAATCTTGTAGAATTATCGTTGGCTGGCTGTGTGGGACGTGCTAGTAATGCCAAAAGAATTGAAAAATTCTGATTGGTTAAAGTTGCGGTGGTATAAAGGTTTGGACCTGAATACAGTGTGATGATTGGTCGAAGTGAGTTCATAGCTTTGTATGTGTTTTAGCCAGACTACTTTGTATAAATTAAAAATTGGTTTTGCCAGAGTAATACGGGTCTGGCGGAAGTCTGAGCGCCGTTTTCTGTCCGAGCGCTCGAGCAAACTGGGCCCCGTATGACCTAGCTCAACCCATACCAAGATTCCTTTCCCGCGCTTTTTTAGAAACTGTGGTTAACTATTATCCTGGATGTGATTATGCCTCTGGACAGCTTGGATTCTACTGAATATTTTTGTTTTTAGTTTATTAAAATCGGATAATTAATAAGGAAGCTACAGTGTGTTATCTGTTAATTTGTATGAAAATCTAATAGGAACTACAGTAAAAGTTAAATAATTTATTTATTTTTAATGTTTTAATTAATTTCTCTGGTTTAAAATGATATATTCGATTAATTCTTTCGATGGTCTTTTAGTTTAAAGTGATTAGTTAATTTTAATAAGTAAAATCCTCGCCTAAGTCCAAGAGGTGAGGTGCGGTGGTGAATGCGGTTTTAGTATACATGGTCTATTGAAAGTGCTGAGGGCCTGCGGCATGATAATGAACCGGTCGTTCTGACTGTACTGTAAATTAGGTATAAAAAATTAGCTAAAATTTTGTGTAAAGATTTTTGAAAAATATCCATCACGGCCTGAGTTATAGAATTTTGAAAAATTAAAATTTGGAAAGGGCAATGAAATTTGACTTTGTGTTAAAACGGGTTTGTTTACATCTGCCATATATGGGTCACTGAAAATTAGTCTATTTTCAGGCGAACTGAAAATTTCCTGAAAAATATTTTAAATTTGGAAAAAATTAATTTTTTCGTGGAGTTTCTTTGTAAAATTGCCAGTGTTTTCGAAGCTATAAGTGTGTATTATGCAAAATGAATTCTTTTCGAAAAAATTTTTTAAGCTCTTACGTAACGGCTGCTGTTACTCGTGTCCTACAACACCCGCAAGGTGGGGTTCTCACCCCCTTTTTGTGGTCACTTCTTGTGGACGACCTACTGGCTATTCTCACACTGTGGGAGGTTGAGGTTCTAGCATATGCAGATGATCTAGTCATACTAATCAGAGGAAACTCTGAAGGAGTAATATCAAATACCCTTCAAGAGACACTGCAGTGAGTAACTGATGTGACAGGGAACAGATGTCTGTAAACCGTCAAAAAACAGTAATAATACCATTCACCTGGAAAAGGAAGCTGGAGGACTTAAGACCTCCCACCTTAATGGGTGAAACTATTGCATTTGCGGAGGAGGTGAAATATCTAGGAATCACTCTGGATAGATCATTTAATTGGAACTCCCATCTGGAAAAGGTTATCCACAAAGCAAAGCTGTTCTTATGGACATGCCGTCGTATTTGTGGCAAATCTTGGGGCATGGGTTACCAATAAATTTATTGGATCTATATCACGGTCATCAGACCAATGATAACATACGGATCCATTGTTTGGTAGCCGAAAGGATCACAACGGACGGCCAAATCCAAACTCTCTGGACTGCAGAGATTAGCATGCATGACCGTAATGGGAGTAATTAGCACCACACCGTCAGCTGCAATGGAAATCCTCCTGGATTTACCCCCTCTTCATATATATCTGGAGAGAGAGGCCAGTGGGCAACCTACAGACTACAACAAGCGGCCATTAATATGCCGTAGACTAGTATCGTGGAGCGGAACAGGTTGCTGGATGACATAGAGAATCACAGCATCCTGGGAATGCCGTCGGATACTATGCCTTCCATGACTAACTACGAGCTGACCTTCAACATCCTTTCTCCAGAAAGAGATGAGTGGGATCGGAATAGAGCCGACCTACTGAAGGCAGACGGTGGTTTACAGACGGCTCCAAAGCTCCCGAGAGAACAGGAGCCGGAGTACATAGCTACAGACCAAGGGTGAGGATATTCTCAAGCCTAAGTACTCATGCAACTGTTTTTCAGGCTGAGGTTCATGCCATTGAACTGTGTATACGAAGGCTGGAATATAAGCATTTTACACGCAGATCAATAAAAATTTTCTCAGATAGCCAAGCAGCTATAAAAGCTCTTGGCTCCTACCGGTGTAACTCCAAAACGGTATGGAATTGTCAGAAAGCTTTAAATCATTTGAGCAAAAACAACAAAGTGACTCTGGTCTGGATACCCGGCCACTCTGGTATGGAAGGTAATGAAATAACGGACTCCTTAGCCAGAGAAGGAGCGGGATCACGATTCATCGGACCAGAACCAATACTTGGCATATCCTAGGAGCATAGTAAATGGCTTTGCGGGCTATTTTAAAAGTGTATATTCGCCTGTGGATGACTCCGACACTGGTTCAAATACTGTAAACTGCGGAAACTTTCCATGCATAAATATCATCAGTTTTAATGAAAATGATGTAATAGCCGCTATAAAGAAACTAGCAAATAAATTAACATCTGGCCACGACCGAATACCAAGTTTTGTAGTCAAAGACTGTGCGCATGTCCTAGCCCCCCCATTGCTAGTTTTATTTAATTTAATTCTCAAATCTTGTACATTTCCATATGTCTGGAAACTAGGAAGGGTATGCCCGATATTAAAAAACGATAAAGCTGACAACATAGAAAATTATCGACCAATCGTTATATTGTGTAACTTTGCAAAGGTCTTTGAGATGTGTTTGTATGCTTACATATTCCCACAAGTAAAGTCTTTAATTTCACCCCAACAGCACGGTTTTATTGAAAAACGATCAACGGTTTCAAATCTAGTAGAAATAACTCAAATAATATCTAATACCCTAGATAACCGTGGTCAAGTGGACGTAGTATATACAGACTTCTCAAAGGCCTTTGACAAAATAGTACACTCTATATTATTATATAAATTAGACCATTACGGCTTTAATAATTCCTTAATATCATTAATCACTTCCTACCTTAGCGATAGGAATCTTTATGTTAGCTACAATGGTTTTAATTCCAATTTATATACAGCAACATCTGGTGTCCCCCAAGGGTCCAATCTAGGACCCCTGCTATTTATTATATTTATTAACGACCTAACAACGCTTCTCAAGTGTGGGAGCCTCCTCTTTGCAGATGACTTAAAACTATATGCAGCCATAAATAACATAAACGATTGTCTTGAATTACAGACACAAATAGATCTTGTCGAAGATTGGTGCAATCGAAACAAACTCCTCATGAATGTGTCCAAGTGCAAAACTTGTTCTTACACAAAAAATAGTGATCCCGTATATTACAACTACTCTTTCAACTCTTCTGAACTTTCACGTTGCACTTTAATGCGGGATTTAGGAATTTATTTTGATAATAAACTCACCTTCAACGAACACATTAGGTTAACTTCTGCATCCGCACTTAAGATGTTAGGGTTTATGCTGCGAAACTGTAGAACTTTTACCAATATCAAAGCCCTCAAAACGTTATACTTTTCGCTAGTGCGTTCTAAACTGGAATATGGTGGATTGATATGGCACCCTTACTATAATACCTATACAAATTTGCCAGAACGTGTGCAAAGACGCTTCCTGAAATTTTTAGCATTTAAAGTCGATGGGATATATCCGGCCCGTGGTATTGAACATGATTTATTAACCTCCAGGTTTGAAATACAAACTTTAGACCACAGGAGAATATTATCAAGTCTTACGTTTTTTGTATAAATTATTACACAATACTGTAGATGCACCAGTCATACTATCAATGATTAACTTCCAAATTCACAGACCGAACCTAAGAATTAATCAGACATTCTATCTCAGTCATGCCAGAACCAACATGCTTGTTAAATCTCCGATCTATATTATGAGTGATAATTTCAACAAAATATCCCATTTATGTGATATTAACCACTGTTCTTTAAAAGAATTAATGAGTATTGCCAATAATTATTTTTCTTAATCTCACGTAAATGATATAAAGTATACTCCAACTTTATTGATGCATTTATTTTGTATTAATTTGCTAATAGTTACTAAGTGTGTCTTGAACTGTATTTACATCTGTGATTTTGTGTAATTTTTTTATATTGGCATTTTTTCAAAAATATGTATGATATTATATTTACATTATTCTTTTGTTTTTTACATTTTTTTTTACATTTCTTGTATACTGTTTTAATATTACACTTTTGTAATTTGTCCTGTAATTGGATTTTATCTGTTGGGCAATAAATAAATATTATTATTATTATTATTATTATTATATCCTCAAGTACTGCCAAGATGGCTATCTCAACCTGGGCTGAAAGGAAAATTCTCCAGTATTGGAGTTACCAGGATTAGTTCTCTCGAAGGCGTCTATAAAATACCCTTTGAAATCAAGAACTAAGAAACTTTTAGAGTTAAACAGGGTAAACCTGAAAACTCTAACAGGCCTATATATCGGGCACTGCCGACTAAACTATCATCTGCATAAACTCGGCCTAGCGGAAAACGCCGAGTGCCGTCTATGCCTGGAGGATGATGAGAAGGCAGACCACATCTTATGCACCTGTCCCGCTGTGGAGAGGATCCGATTCTCAATATTTGGCAAAGGGCAACTGCTGCCAGAGGATCTGGACACATTCTCACCCAATAAAGTTATCAGTTTCATTAAGAGACTGAACTTATTGGGTGAAATAATATAATTAGGCGTGAGCCACAATAGGCCTGCTGATGGCCGCAGTGGAGGGTCTACTGAGACTCACTCACAACAAACCTAACCTAACCTAAAAAGCACTCGGCTAACTATTTTTGTGTATCGAGGAGAGCAGGGTGTGGTTCAGAAAAGTGGGCGCCAGATCACGTAATATGATCAGAAAAAAGAAAAGTTGATTAAATATACGAGGTATTTATTACATTCTACTTATTAACATGTAATATAAAACATAAAAGTGGAAAAAAATCGAATAATCAAAAAGACATAAAATATAAAGAGCTAAAGTTGTGCCTTAATCCTAAAAATAATTTTCACACGGTTATAAATGGGTTAGTAAGACTAGGATAATTACTATAATGCAAATTAGAGCTAACATGCTCTACGAGTGCAAATTTTGCCCAAAAAGAAACAATTTAAATATAATTAAGCGCTAGCTTGCACTACGAATAGGTACCAGTTTTGCTACCAAAAATCGAATAATCGAAAATATATAGAAATATAATTGTTAATTCGCACTGCGAGCGTCAATTTGCTACATGATCAGAGAGAAGAAAAGTGATTTAAATATAATAGAGTGCTACGCTTGTATTACGAATAAATTTTCTCTATAAACTAAAGAAAACGGTATGGACAATGCGTCAGAATTATCTCCACTACACAGACAGGTAGGTACGTTAAAAGCAAAAAAAAGTAATTTCATAGTGATTTTTACATCACAATATAAAGCGTACTTTGAGAACAAGCTCAATGTATCAAGCCTGGAATCGTGAATAAAGGCAAAAGGTAACTTTACTCGGAAAACAAAACGTAACCCTATCGACGGTTAAAACGAAAGGTATTTACACTGAAAATATAATTGTATTTACTGACAGTAAAGGCAAAAGGCAACTGTACTATCGAATTCATGAAATCGAGAGCATATTAAAAAAATTGCAACTTGGCTTGGGGACATCACTTACATCTACTTATTTGTACGCTACCTCTTAATTCATCTTAATAGAGATATTACAGAAAAAACTTTTACAGCAAGAGTTTACAAAATGGAGAATTTACAATATATCAAATATTGAAATTAAGAGTCTCTTAGTAAATTAATATATGGTTCGCTTTAAAGCAGTAAAGGTATTTTTGTAAATTTTTTGTCAGCCAATATCAGCCGTTGCGTTACCAATAATGTTGTTCGATGTTCATAAATAGATCCTTAGTTTCAAATACTCCCTCGTCTTCCCGATGTCGGTGGATTTCACTGCTTCGAGCTACTTTCTTTCATATCAAAATTTACACGTGTAAAATAACGATAAAAATCATCATCCATGAGTGAAAAATTTACCATATGCGAAAACATCCAGTATACCGGGTGTAACAGGATCATGGTCCCATCATGGTCCACCCCCTTTTCTCCTTTAGTTTTGAAGATAATTGATTGAAATTTGAGATATCCTATATGCATAATAAGCGGCACTTTTTGACGTACAAGTGATTTTTTTCACTTTCGGTTTCGCCGGAAGTGACACCCTGTATTTTATTGAATTTTTGAATTCTGCATATTTTTCTGAATCGAACGATGCCAAATAAGTGGCATTTCAAAAGTCAATATTTTTTTATAATATAATTTTTAGTTTTCCATTTAAGTGTGCCATGACGGTTCCGATTTGTTCCAAATAACCCGTGTAATGCTAGAAAAATCGAAATTCCGACACAAATACTGAATTACGTGATTTATGAGCAAATAAAGATGATCAAAATGGTTTTTGTGGAAAAACTCAATTTTTTTCAAATGGAACCATATTGGTACCGTGGTACCATTTTTTAGTACTATTAATAAGGAATTTTTTCATATGTCGTATTAAAATGTGCGCTAAATACAAACAAAATTACAGCTAAGAGAAAATAAGAAAATACAATTTTGTTCTAATTAAGTGTTAAGAAGTAACTAACTAAGGTGGTTTTGAAAACAATGAAATATTTAGCTTGGCAAACATTTGTTGGTTTACCGGTGTTTTTATTGTGTCTAAAAATTGTTTAAAATTCTTGTTGATTGTGTTCAAAATGCCGCAAATTTATGCAAGAGATGAAAAAGTGGACATGTTAATTATTTATGGGGAATGTAGAAAAAAATGCCGTTGCAGCTAGACACCTTTATGCCGAATGATATCCTGATAGACAATATCCAGCGAGAAATTATTTTAATCGTCTTGAAAATCAATTCCAAAGTGCGCCCAACAATGATCCCGAAGAAAATTTCATTCTTGACGAAGGAACGAAAATTAATGTTTTGGCTCGAGTAGAGGTTGATAAGACTGTTTCTTTAAGGCAAATTGGGTTTGATTAGGAAATCAGTCACCAAACGGTAAGGTGAATTTTGCACAAATACCACTATAAATCTTTTAAATACCAATTGCACCAGCATTTGTACGAAAATTATTACGAACGTAGGATGGAATATTGCAATTGGATTTTGGAGAATAACGTGCAGCCAAACAATGATTTTTTGGGAATGATTTTATTTTCGGACGAGTCTAGGTTTGCAAATTTGGGATTATTTAACCGACAAAATACAAAATACTGGTCACAAGAAAATCTAAATTTATTACGGGAGGGTAACTTTCAAGTGCGGTTCGGTTTTAATGTTTGGCTTGGCATAATCGGTAGTAGAATCATTGGTCCAATAATATTTGAAGGACCCCTGACTGGTGCCAGATACTTGAGATTTCTGCAAAATGAAATTGAGGACAGTTTAACTGAATTACCTTTCCATTTACGACACGGAATGTATTTCCAACAAGATGGCGCTTCTACTCATAATTCAAGGTTAGTAATTGATTACCTTCAACGGAGATTCGACGAATAGTTCTGTAAGGAGGTCTCCAAGGTCACCTGATTTAACACCCCTTGATTTATTTGTTTGGGGTCATTTAAAAAATATTGTCTACGCAATCATCGTTACAACCCGTGAAGACCTGGAGCTACGAGTAAAACGCGCAATTAATAACATAACGGCCCAGCAATTGGCGAACGTTCTTCGAAAAACAGCTATGCGAGTTCAGAAGTGCATTGACGTTAATGGACAGCATTTTGAACAACTGTTGTAATGTTTTGTGTTCATTCTTTTATTCCAATGCCACGTTATGTATAACAAGGTAATTAGAACAAAAATGTATTTTCTTATTTTCTTTTAGCTGTAATTTTGTTTGTATTTAACGCACATTTTAATATGACATATGAATAAATTCCTTATTAATAGTACTAATCACAGACCACACTGTGGTACTAATAAATGGCACCACGATACCAATATGGTTCCATTTGAAAAATTGAGTTTGGCGCCAAAAACCATTTTGATGAATTTCATTTGCTCATAAGTCATGTAATTTAGCATTTTTGACGGGATTTCGATTTTTCTATGATGAACGGGTCATTTAGAATAAATCGGGACAATTACGTGTTCACTTAGCGGGCGTTTAGGAATTAAACGATACACTAAACATGAATACTTGTTTATTGATATAAGTTACTAGTACAAAGTATAAATTAGCTCTGGCGATGAGGAATCCGGATTCTATATTTATAGGATTCCTTATCGTTTACAAATACGTCAATTATTTACATACAATCGTTTACAATTACGTCAATGATTAAAACAATAGATATAACAATAGCTATTATGCATAAAGAACATAATGATATCAAAGTATATACAGAGCCGGAATGAGGTCACACGTGTAACTCCTCCCATCTTAAAAGGGAAGCCGGGGGTCTGCAGGAGATTCGGCTTGCGTACAAGGTTGTATGGTTGCTTGGTCCTTTGCTTTGTTGAAAAAGACTGCTAGTCCTTCTTTTGGTTTTTTACATTTGATATAGAAGAGGACTAAAACAAAAGTGATTAGGCATATTACAATAAAAATTTTCCAGGCATAATCATAATGCCAAGGTATAGGCTTGAAGTCTTCTATGTGCACTGGTTGTAGATGGGTGATTAAGTTTTGTTCCCTGTAGAGACTGTCTAGGGAAATGTTATGTAGTGGAACCATTGGGAATCCTTGTAGTGAAATATTGGGTACAAGGTATGTGGTGCTGGTGGAGATTGGATCTTCATATTCGTATATCTTTTCATCTACTGAAAATTTACATCCAGGTGTCATGGTTATTTTTGAGTTCTGTGAGATAGTCTTCGTATTAGAGATTCCTGCTCTACAGCTGTATTCGATTGTCGTGCTTTTGCTGACTATTAGTATGTAGTCAGAGGATTTTAACTGAAGTACATATGGTGTCTTATAAATAGTCCTAATTACTTGACAGTTTCTAGGTTTCCTATGTCTGAAAATATCTAGAAGGCAATCGGATTCGGTTTCATATCGGACTTCAGGTGTGTAATAAATATTCTCAACAACATTTGGTGGCGAACTAAGCCATTGGTGGTTGTCTTGTGAGTCAGTGACAAGGTATTTAGGATAATAAAAGAGAGAAACATTAAGGACGGGGATAGGTATCACATGATACAATTCAAGGCGTGGTTGTGTTGCCAAAATTGGTACTGATAAAGTAATATAATAACAAAATTTCTCATAATATAACTTTGGTTGGAAATAAGTATAATAAGACTGTATATATCCAAAACGGGGTATTTCATTAAGAGGATATAGTGTACGTAAGTGTGTTACAATATCATCTATTTCTGAAGGGCTTAATAAAAAGAAACTAATTTGATTAAGGTGAAGGAGGCTTATAGTTTGTTCAATTTGTTGAACATAATAGAGTATTAGTTCAAATTGGTTAATTATAATTTGCCTTTGAAAGTTTATACTAAGTTGATCTGAGAAGTATTTGATGTTTTGTTCTAATTTTATATTGTTAGCTTCAATTTGTTTCATTATAACGTTTGTTTTGTTGGTAAATGATTTTAATAATGAAGTACGCAGATTAATTTCTGTTCCGAGTTTCTTTTCATTTGCTAATAAAGTATTTAATTTGGAATCAAATTGTTCCATGTCTTTCTCAGTTGCAGTGCCAAATAATTGTTTATCAATATCTCCAATGAAATTAAACAAGCCTCTCTTAATTACTCTTTTGATTGGTCTGAATTTTCGAAATTCCTGGTACAAGATTATTTTTAGACTTTCCTCTTGGTGTACGAGTGATTCTGAAATGCCTTGGGTTGAGTTTCTTTCTTTATTTTGATTACTCATTAAGATTATTTTGTCAAAAGTTGTATATAGTGGTTGAAGGTCTAATTTATGAATAAATGTATGGTATCGATCTATTGTGTATACCTGTTTGCCAATTTTTTTCAAATAGTGCGACACTATTGACGGGGTCGAAAGTTATATCGTCTACTAGTGTTGGTAGGATCGGTAGGATCGGTAGGATCGTGATCAGGAAGGTCAGGATGTGTGTGATGAGATTCATTATCATCCTGCAAAGAAATTTGTTTGATAAGTTTTCTCTGCTTTCTAACCTTGTTTTTATGTACTAATCCTATGTCGGTTAGTATTTTATTATTTTTGTCGTTAATCACGGTTGTCTTTTTAAATCGCGGATAATCTTTTGGTCTACGTGGTTCTGTGCGTACAAAGACGTCTTGATCAGTGTGAACCTGTTCTGGGTTTTGTAATTTGGTATTACATTTTGTTATGACCTTATTGCTTGTAATTCTATCCTTGATTTGTGTATGTAAGGTTTGTAAGTTTTCCCTGTGCTGGGTCGTGTATTGGTTGATAATTAATTGAGGTGAAAGGTCAAAGGGATTTGTTCTGGGACCGTGAACTACCTCAAATGGTGTTATGTTTATTACTGAATGAATTGAGTTATTGTATAAAAGAACAGCAAGTGTCATCAGATAACTTATGGGTTTCTGGTGTTCTTGTTTTAAACATCTTATTGAATCAATAAGGGTTGAGTGAAATCGTTCAACAGGGGAGTTGGAGTTGGAATGATAGGGAGTAGTAAAATGAAGTTGAATATTGTGTAAAAGGCAAAATTCTTTGATCAATTGGTTGTTGAATTCCGTTCCGTTATCAGCTGTGATTTTGTTGGGGATTCCCATGTGAGAAATAAACAGTAAAAGGGCTTCCATGATATTAATACTATTTTTGGTTTCAAGATAATAGGCTTGACCAAACTTTGAGAAAGGATCAAAGATGGTAAGAAAATATTGTTTGTCTATTATAAATGTATCAACGTGGATATGTTCAAAAGGTTTAGAAGGAGTGTTTGATGTTTGAAGTTTGATCTTTTGAGGGTTTCTATCATATTTAGATAAAAGGCAAGTTTGACATGTGTTGATATAATTGGTAACGTCAGTTTGAATATTAGGCCAATAATAGTTTCGTTGAATTGATTTAATGGTTTCCTTAATTCCTCTGTGACACGTTTTTCCTTGATGGTGATATTGTATTATTTGTTGTTGTTCGGGTTCCGTGAGGACATCGTCTACAATTTTATTTGATATTAGTATTTTAGTGTTCCGGTGATGGGTGAGAGAGGTTCTCAAGATTCTGGTAATTTTTTCTTTCCAACGAGGGGGTTGAAACTCTTAAGCAAGTGATGTTGTCTAACGATATTAAGGGTTTTAAGAACCTGATTGTTTCATCATCATCTGAGTTACTACGGAAGGTGATAGAATGTCTAAATTTGTTAAATATTATTTTAGAATCGCATATGTTAATAGGGGTAGTATTTGATTCTGTGATAATTAGTTGACTTTTAAAATGGTTGAGGGGTTTTTCTGTATAGGGTATAGTGAAAATGGGTTCTTCATGACTAGTATGTACAGTCTGATTATCGTCATGGTTTTCGGGTGGCAATAATTCATTTAATTCGTCTACTGTCATTAATTCGTTTTCGTTTGGTTCTTCATTAAGGATGTTTGGTTCTTCATTAAGGATGCTATCGATTATTGAATCTAAGTCACCGTATTGAGCTTGAATGCTTGTGTTATCTTCATCTTCTTCATTAATGTTACATTCTAGTTTGATTCTACTGAGGGCATCGGCAACTTTATTTTGTTTACCTTGTTTGTATTTGATTTCATAATCATATTCTTCTAATTTAAGTCTCCAACGGACTAATTTAGAGTTGGGTTCTTTTAAGGAAAACAACCATTGTAATGGTTTATGATCTGTATATATAATAAACTTGGTTCCATAGATATAAGGGCGGAAGGTTTTACAGGCCCATACGACTGATAATAATTCTTTCTCTATAGTTGAATAATTTGTTTCTGAAGGATTAAGGGTTCGTGAAGCGTAACTGATAGGGTTGTCATTTTGTGAAAGTACAGCGCCGATAGCATAATTAGAGGCGTCTGTAGTTACTTCAAAAGGTCTGGAAAAGTCAGGGTAATGTAGTATTGGGTTATTCATTAATAGTGATTTGCAAATTTTGAAACAGTTAACATATTCGTCAGTAAAAGTAATTTTTGTATCCTTTTTTAAACAACTAGTTAGTGGTTTTGTAATTTTAGCAAAGTTCTTAATAAACTTTCTGTAGTATCCCAAGAGACCTAAGAATGATTTTATTTCGGTGGTAGTTTTGGGTAAAGGGAAGTGTTGAATTGCTTTTATCTTGTCGGGATTTGGTTTGATACCATCTGGTGTTATTATGTGTCCTAAGAAAGCTACTTCTTTTCGTAAGAATTCTGTTTTATCGATTTGAATTTTAAGATTATGTTGTCTGAAAGCTTGAAACACTAATTCTAGATTTTGTAGATGTTCTTGTAATCCATTTGAGAAAACTATAACGTCATCCATATATACCATACAGATTTTGTTCTGTAGATCTCGTAAAACGTTATCCATACATCTCTGAAACGTAGCTGGAGCATTCTTGAGACCAAAAGGCATACGGATAAATTCGTAATGACCATTGTCTACTGTGAAGGCTGTCTTTGCTATGGAGTCGGAGTGCATCTCAATTTGGTGGAATCCTGAAGCTAAGTCAATCGTGGAAAAGTATGAACATCGGCCTAGTCTATCGAGTATGTCTGTAATGTTAGGTATCGGATACTTATCATCAGTGGTTTTTTTCATTGACTTTTCTATAGTCGATTACCAGTCGCCATTTTCGTTTTCCACTAGCGTCCATCTTCTTTGGGACGATCCATATTGGTGATGACCAAGGGCTTTGCGATGGTCTGATTACATTATTCTTCAACATTTCGTCTATCTGTTGACTAACTTCTTGTTTGTGAATATAAGGGTAGCGATAGCTTTTTGCGTGTACTGGAATGTTGTCTTTGGTTGCGATCTCATGTTTTACTGAGTTATTAAAACTTAAAGCGTCGTCAGGTTTTTTTGAAAATGTCCGTGTACTTTTTACAAAGCTGGAAAAGTTTTGTGCGTTCTTCTTTATTTAAGTGTGATGTACGTAAAAGGGAAGTTAGGTCTGGTACCTGGCTGTTTGTATGTTCGCTTCGTATAGTGTAATCATATGTATCATATTCTGACATTGGACTGACTTTTAATTTATTCGGGTCGAAACAATGAATTTGAGTGTCGTAATTGTGTATTTCAAAACATATTTGTCCATTATTAACTTTAGAGACTGTTGCAGGAAGGTAGTATTCATTTGATTGAATTTCGGTAATTAGGAGTTCTGTGTTATCGGGATAATTGGTAGGTAGAGTTAGTCTTGAAATTTGATGAGGTGGAATTTTAATTAGTTGATTTGTATTCAGGTCTTGATACGGGGATCGATATAATATAGGTAGGCAAAAGTAGTTATTTGAAATAGTGTTATGATTAGTTGAGATGTCAATCTTCAATTTTTTAATGTCTTCAATGCCTAGAGCACCGTCGAAGAAATTATGGAAATCAAACAAGATAACTTCTAGATCTGTTTGAGCATTGAATTCTGGAAAGCAAGGAATTCTAGCTTGATGATTAACAACTATTTGTCCTGATCCAGTTTTGATTTGGATTGGGTTAAAAATGATATTATTTGGGAAGTACTTTTGAGCTACTTCTGGTTTGATAATGGTTTTAGAGCTACCTGTATCGAGGAGTAGTTTGAGAGGGGGATTATGAATCTGGATATAGGGAAGGGAACTATTAGTTAAATTGTGATTTAGTTCTAAGTAGGGTTGTCCGAATAGGTGTCCGTCGAAAAATTTGATTCTTCGATATATTCTTCATTGAATTGTGATTCATTGACTTCTTCCGATTCGTTTTGATCATAAGTTGGATTATCATAATTTGGATGATCATAATTTGGATTAATGGGGTTAATATCAAAAGGGTTATTTGCTCGATCATTATTAAAAGGGCTATCGTAAGAATATACTCGGGGTGTAATATCGGCTTCATTGAAATTGAGATTTGTTTTAATAGAGGATATGCCTGACATGGGTGTTGGTTTGTATGGTGTGTTTGAGTGATTCTTTGGTGTACCAAAGGCTTGTTGATTAGTGGGGTAGTTATGCTTAACCGGCATTGCATTTCCGGGCTGCATGGATTTATTTTGCCAATAGGACTGATGAGGCTGATGTTGAGATTGTTGGAAATGTTGATTTGGTCGGGATTGTTGAAATTGTTGATATTGTTGGTATGGTAGACGGGATTGTTGGAATTGTTGGTATGGTGGACGAGATTGTTGGAATTGTTGATTTGGTCGGGATTGCTGAAATTGTGGGTATTGCTGGTATGGTGGGCGAGATTGTTGGAACTGTTGGTATGGTGGGCGAGATTGTTGGAATTGTTGATATGATGGGCGAGATTGTTGGAATTGTGGATTTGGAGTTTTGTTATTTTTATATGTAGGTTGTTCAATTGTTCGTTTATAATGTTGAAATTGTTCCTCTTTGGTAATGAACATAACTGCATCTTCTAAGTTATCTATTTCTTTCGTTCGTACCATTTGTTGAAAATTTAAAGGAAGGTTTCTAACATAAGTATCTAAACTAAGTTTTTGAAAAACTGAACTCAAGGCTTCTTTTACTGCACGAGAGTCTGGGTGTTGTCTCAATTTGGACATTAACAATGATTGACATTGTAAAATTCGGTTACTAAAATTAACTAATGATTCGCGTCTTGAATCGTAATGTAAATGAATTAAATCTTGTTGCAAAGTATCTAAATCGCGAGGATCACCAAAAGTTTGGAGGAGGATTTGTTTCATACTTGCCCAAGAATTTACTTCTAATCTAGTAGAGACATTAATTCTAGCTTGACCTTGCAATTTATTTTTAATTGCTCGTAATAGAAATTTGTTCTGCACTTCATTATCTGCAGCGTAATTTGTGATTAATTCATCACTAGCATCAATAAAATCATTTAATAGAGATGGAGTACCATCAAAGTTTGGTATGACATCTATAAACATTTTGAGTAATTGATATTGTACATTTGGACTTGGAGTTGCCATTGTATTTCCAAATTAGTAATATAACTTGCAAAAACAAAATAAAATAATAATAAGTTCAACTTAATCTAACTATAAAACTACTCGAATTACTGATATACAGTCAATAAGTTCGATTTGGATATACGTTCCAAGGGTTTACGGTTTATCGATATACAGTCGATAAATTCGGAGAGACAAAAATATGTATGCACTTGAATTATATCAATAGAAAGGAAAGGATAAGAAAGAAGACTCACAGACTTACCAATGACTTGACCTGGGTCGATTCTTGTTCCTGGTTCCTTGTGTTAGTGCCTTAATGACTGAAGTCAATCAATGGATGCGAATTCTGGATTCTTGGTCCAAAGGGCACTATCCTACCGACTGCGCCAATTACGTGTTCACTTAGCGGGCGTTTAGGAATTAAACGATACACTAAACATGAATACTTGTTTATTGATATAAGTTACTAGTACAAAGTATAAATTAGCTCTGGCGATGAGGAATCCGGATTCTATATTTATAGGATTCCTTATCGTTTACAAATACGTCAATTATTTACATACAATCGTTTACAATTACGTCAATGATTAAAACAATAGATATAACAATAGCTATTATGCATAAAGAACATAATGATATCAAAATATATACAGAGCCGGAATGAGGTCACACGTGTAACTGGACCGACATGGCACAGTTAAATGGAGAACTAAGAATTATGTTATAAAAAATATTGCCGTTTGAAATGTCACTTATTTGGTATTGTTGGATTCAGAAAATTATGCAGAATTCAAAAAATGAAATAATATACAGGGTGTTCCATTTAAAAGTCGAAAGTCAGTGTCACTTCTGTCGAAACCGGAAGTGAAAAAAAATTGTTTGTATGTTAAAAAGTGCTGCTTATTATGTATATAAGATATCCCAAATTTCAATTAATTATCTTCAAAACTAAAGGAGAAAAGGGGGTGTACCATGATCCTGTTACACCCGGTATACGGATTTTTAAGACTCGTTGCAGGAATCCATAAAATATTTACTTCGATTTTTAGTCCATATAAAAAATTATTTAAGGAATGTCCTTAAAAAATTTACTCGGCAACGTACAAAAAATGTTTAAAAAAATATCAAAAACTTTGAAATGGGAAAAGTTAAGAACTTTAGTTTTAAATTTGCATCTTGAAGTTTAAATCTGCATATTAAAAATTTTAAAGCTGCAATTTAAAATCTGGTCCTAAAAGTGTCACGGTGAGTTTAAAGTAAATTTAAATCAAAACTTCTATTACCTCAGATGTCTACAGATTTTGATTCTACAACGTTTCAGCTTTATTTTAAAACAAAAATTAAAAAATTGGCGGATAGATTTTTGAAAAAAAATCACTTATTATTTTACAAAAAACGCAGTTGGCGTATTTTTTGCGTATTTTGAAAAATCTGCCAAAATCAAGTTTTACAGATAGATACTCCCGGTAAGGCGCATGTTGTTCCTTTGTCATTCACCTTTCCAACAACTTAATATATGATAAGGTTTGTCCCAGAAGGACTGCTTCACAACTCTTAATACTCAGGGCTTTGGGTAAAACAAGTAAACCTCGAGCAGTCGAACTTTTTTCTAGTGTAGGCATGTTATGTATAATATTTTACGACTTATTAATTTTTATCACTCAATAATTTATTTTATGTATGTCTTTAACTTACTTTGCTGTTTGTAAACAAAGCATGTTACTACTTGTTCTGGTACAGATAGATCAAGTAGTAACACGTCTCTGTCCCACACTAGCCATATTGCTTCACTCTGCGTCGCCAAAATGCCAAACTGGGATCATTAAGTAGTACTCGTAGCGACATTTACCAAGTATGCCTCTTGCACGTAAAAAAAGATAGGAAAACAGAAATTTTCATTAAAATGAAATATGCAAGGCGCAAAAATGTTATGACATTTTAACGACACGCAAAGTACCGTAGGTGGCGCCCTATAGAAATAACAACAAAACTATGAATAGATTTGAATTCCTCGCCTGAAAAAAACCCTGACCACCAAATTTTGTTAAAAAATTGAAATTTTTTTTAGTTATTTAAAGATATTACGCAAAAAATAAGTTTGACAACCTGTATCTTGGTTACTATTAACTTATGGACTGAGGTAAGTTTGACTAAATTGCAGCATTTTTAAGTAAGGAATGTACTATTGTTCTGTGTACCATTACATATAGGACACCCTGTATATATTTTTTGGTACTGCTGCTTATTTAGTTTGTTATAAAATTTGAATATCTTCTTACAGTTTTTAGTACAGTATATATGTGTATAAAAATGTAACCAGTTCAGGAGCTTAAAATGTTGGAGGTCGTTCGAAATTACCCTAAGCAATATATAGAGTGCACACTAGCCGTTCAAAAAGTGGTCTAATTTTGAACTGGGTAAATATTAATGTCGTTCGTAAATTGTCGGTGTAACATACCGAGTGAACTCTACTTTAACCACCTCAATGAGCACGTTAAAGTTTACTCGTCATGGGCATTGAATATTTTAATTTCAAATAAAATTAAAAAAAATAATTGTGGTCAATACATAAAACATTACAGGCTGTAGACATTCTGTTGTGAAAGATTTAGATAGGAAAATAGTGTTGTATGATAAGCCTGTCACATAACGCAAGTAACTTTGTGAGATCATTAGCTGGATTGATAAAAATAGGGACGACTATAGTAATAGTTAATTATTCTTGGTTTCAGAAAAAGACCTTTTCAGGGTTTTACCTCAAAAACGTGTAATCAGAACGATGGAAATTTAAATAATAACTAACGTTTCAAAAAACGTCCATAAAAATATCAAAAAATGCATGTTAGCTACATCAAGAACAGAAACAGTAAAAAAAGTAACTAACTTATACCAAACTTTAACTTTTGCGTTCATAAAGCAGAATAATTAGAAAGTCATGTGACGTTATACCTATACCTAAACTTATAAAAATCTCTAGTTTAATTTCGAACACACTCCTGATTTTATCGTGTATTATGGGTTGTCTATGGCATTGTGAAAGATTTAAAACGTAAACAATAATATTTTGTAGGGTTTGACATAGAGCTGGGCAGTAATTGGAACACAAAGCACAAGATATTTTCTTAAGTGCTTTAAACCATAAAATAAGAAGTAAAAAAAAGGTTGCAATTACAAAGCTCTTGGAAAAGTACTTTGTTCAAATGCAAGTAAAAAAGTAATTTAATCAAAATTTTTCGATGTGAAAAATCTACTTACAAGTGCAGTTATTGTTTCCAATTAATACCAGTTTTATGATGTTTTAGCTGAAAATACTTTCAAATATTCATGCATGATATGATTGAAGTTGAAATCACGATGCACAAATCATATAAAATTACAAGAATTTTTCAATTGCCTACATCTTTTTCACTTTTAAACCGTTTCTAATGTAGACAAAAATTTAAGGTTTTCCATCATGGTGATAATAAACTGTAGGTTTTGTACTTTCAAGATGGCGGCGATGTCAAAGTATATCCAACATTTCGGTAGTCAATTTCTTAAATTTATGTGAGAATAAAATAAAATAAAATCCAAGTAGGCGATCGTGTATAATTATTATTACTTCTCATGTCACTCTTCGTGCTCACATTTAAAATGATTTATACAGGGTGTTTCAGTAAAAAATATGGATCTTTAGTTTCAAATACTCCTCGAGTATGAAAAATATCGATGATGTCATAACGGGAACAGCGATGACGTCATAACAAAAAAATAAAGGATGAAGTGTGCAATTGAAATTAAAAATCGACATATCCGAGGATTTTTTTTCTAAATATTTTTGCTTTAAGAAGTAATGAATTTATTCCATACTTTATGGACACACTGTATACGTGTATGTATGTAAGTATTCTTGTGCAGCTAATTTTTAATGTGCATTGTATATAACATAATCACATATTCTCCAATTTGTCATTGAGTTATTTATTTATTTATTCTTTTTGTTCGTTGGTTAGAATAGTATGGGTTAGTGAAATATAATTTTCTCATTATGCTGTTGAATTGTACTTATAATGTATTTGTAGAACACAATACAAGCTGGTTGCAGCTTTGTGTTCTGTTGGGATAATTATTTATATTTTTAAATAAAAACTTAAATTTGATTAAATAATAAATTATGAATAGTTTTGATTATATATAATATTTTGTAAAAACCCGCCGTTTAGGAGCTACATAATTTCCTTTCTTCCTCTTTCAGTACGACATGTAAATTTTGATAACTCCTGTAACTTTTTTTATGGAATACACTCTAAATACGTAGTATTTATAAAACGTCTATGTGAATAACATGTGGATACGTAAATAGTGCGAAATTAAAGACAAGGGAAGTTAAGTTTTTTAAAATGTCTCGGTCAATTTTTGTAAAAGTATGTTAGTGAGCAGTATAGCAATATTCAGGCGCTATTGACAACGACATTAAAAAAATATATCACAGAGATTTGAGGGTATTAAACAAAAAAAATATTTTGATCCGAATGACAAATACGTCTGGATTAGTATGGACGAAACCACCAACGTTTACGGCCGAAATGTGACAAATTTGTAGTGGATACATTAATTTTAGTAATACACTTTTGCTCTTTTTCACTAGTTAAAAATACATGTGTGACTGCGTGTGTTATTGCTACATTCGCACCAATACCTCTGGTCCTCTTAGTATTAACTTTGGATATTACCAAACTCACCAAAATAACCACAAGGTAAGATATGTATGAACATATCACCATGGACAGTAAACTATTCCAGAGTCCAGGACCGGTAGCTGCTAGTGCCTTATATGGTTGACAGAAGGACACACGTAGACAAATAAAAGCAAAAGTATAAAATGAAAAATGAAATACATACCGCTTGATACAATGTATTATTCAGAATGATTGAAGTCTGCCATCACATTAGCATACGTCACAACTAATATTAGTTCTGCATTCGTAGCTGTTAAATTTCAGCGATTTAGTCTGTACATACATTTGTACAAGGGAAATGAACGTTCCACATCTATCGAGGTTGATGGTGCAAATACTAAATGGTTCACATGTGCAGGCACTGATAAACCGCGCAGATAATTTTCCCAAAATTTACACATTGTCTTGTATCCCAGGATCCTGTGTTAAATATTTTTTAGTTTATTGTTTACAGCCCGGCATGTAATATCTATGAAAGTGTGTTCTACGCTTGTTCTCGGAACAATTGCGGAGGTCTCACCTGTACATCCTAGGAATATCCTGAGCAAATTTTAAGTTATCCTGAGAATATGAATATTAATATACCAAGTTTTACGCCTTTGGGATATCCAGTGGATAACTTTGTACTGATTTGGAAGTTTACTAAGAGAAGGTTCTCCGCTGGCTATCACGGGAAAAATAAAAAAAATAATAATAATGTTAGAGAAAATTTGAGAAAAGTCACTTTATAATATCCCGAACTTTCAATTATTAATTTAAAATATTTCCTGACACTAATTGAGTCGTTCAGATGACACTTAGCTATTAGTACGAGAGCTAGCAACATCGCCATAACGAGAATTTCAGGTAGGCTAGTTTTTAGATATCCCCTCTCTTTCATTATCATGGTAGGCATGCGGACTCTCTTGCTGGCAGGAGAGGTTGTGTTTACCTGTGCCCATAACACCAATACACGAATTTCAAAAATTTTGACGGGAAATTTTGAACGCAGGAAATGGAACTTTCGGGATCGGTTTCTGTGTGCACATCGAAGTATTAAGGTTGGGAGGGATGTTCACGCGCCTGCACCGTCCCGGATGTCGTAGATAAAGGGCGGCAGGAGTGAACGAAAAGCGGCATTTTTGACGTTTACACTACAAATTGTAGACAATCTGAGGAGATATGGCCGCCGTTTTTTTTTCACACGAAATATATGCAAATTTTCGTTACACGTCAGCCGGCGAAGTGAAGCAATTTTCTTACGCGCGCCCACCGAAAGTAGCGGGGAAGAAGCCTTTAGAGTATCCAATTAGCTTAAAATTGAACAGAACCGTCCGATGAAAGGCGATTATCATTATTATTTACATCATATTAAAATTTTAGCCATACTGAAATTCCTTAAAAATGTTTTTTTTTTTAATTACAAAATGGTATCTGGTACGGTGTTATCAACGACGAAACTGTCTGGCAATAAAAAATTTGTGTGAACAAAAACCAATGAAAAAAAATTGTACCTAAATTGATTTTAAAATTAATATTTTTACCTGTATAAGTGTTCTGTGAACAGGTAAACGCAACTTCTTCCGCCAGCCAGACAGTCTGCATGCCTACGGTGATAGTGAAAGTGAGGGGATATCAAAAAACTAGCGTACCTGAAATGTCGAGTAACCCTCAGGGCCTCTGCGCACCGCACCTCACTGCCCTACCACTAACTTAGAATTTATGATCATTATAGGAAGGGAGAATTTCAAAAGTAAAAAATTTGTGAATGCACATGGAATAACAACCATGTTATTAAATGGAATTTTGCAAAAAATTTTGGAAAAGAAAGTAATAACACAAGAAGGAAACTTAGAGAATCTTTTACAAAACGGTTATAAATGTGTATTTAATTATTAGATTTTTGTAGTAAGAGGTAAACAATCCTTAGGGACGAGGTAAATAGAAACAACATCAATATAAAATAATGTTTCACAAAAAATTATGAATTTCCTTTTTAGTTTTGGCAGAGGTTTTGGTGATGGAGTCAGATTGTAATCTGAAACTTTCCTATTTTAAATTTTTACATTTATTATTAATTTTACTTTTGGCGTGAGGCATTTTTTGAATAGTCAAAAACGTTAAAAAAACAGCTTTTGTTAATCCTTTTGGTGCAAAGGTTTATTTAATTTTCGAATAATTTGTAGAATAATGGCACAGAAAGTTCATCTATTTAATTTTTTATTAAAAATTAGCTGAAATCGTTCAAATGCTATGAAATAAAAGCATTTTCTTAAATAAATATAATACACCTTTGAAAGCAAGTAGGTAAGTGTTTACAATAATGAATAATAAATACTTGCCTGATTCAATAACAAGCTTTTCCTACTTCACAAGTCCTTTTATAAAGACAAAACGATCAGGTTACATCTCAAATCAAAGCTTACTGAATTAGAGTTGAGTCGAGTTATTTAAAATTGATTTTATGTAGGAGAGAAGTTCCATTTCTTCTTTCCAAAGTATTTAAATTAGGGGAATTTCTTTTTTAATAAATATGATTTAATTTCTGCTTGTTTTGCTATTAATTCCATTTTCTAATAAACATCATGAAAGAAGTGCTATTTTTTTAACGTTCAAACTGAGCAAGAAATGTGCATGCGTAGATCGAACAATTTTAAAAACTTTAACAAAGTTAGTGTTTATTGAAGACTAACAGCAAACATTTTTAAATATAATTTATCATTTTTAACGGCTGTTTGAAAATGTCAATTATTAATGCAAATTTTAGATATTGAACCTACTTAAGTTGTCGCTTGTTAATTTACGAGCCTAAGGTACAGTTACAATTACTTTTTATATACTATGATTTTTTACATTGTTTCAATATTTTTATATTATTTACCAAGCAGTATTAACTTTATTGAATATAATCAATTTCTTTCTTCGAACATCTTGCGTTGGTGAGTTTTGTAAGACTGTAATGGCTACGAAAATGGGGTAATTAAAATCCATGTAAACCACAGACCACATAGACTTGTTGCAAGGAACCAAGGCATGAAGCCACCGCGGAGCCTGGCCGGTGCCTAGCAGTCGCATGGCGATCAGTATGATTTATGCAATCGAGCTGTAAACATCTGTTGTTTATGAGATATTTGTATGTAATAAAGGGTAAATGTGTTGTTGAAGTGTGTCCTAACCGAAGTGACACCGGTACCAGTGTAAATGAAAATTTTTCCTTTTTTTCAGTAAGTAGTAATTACGGAGTTATTTGTTATTTAATTTAAGTTTTAAGCAATCTGCCTACGCCATGTGTACCTGCGCTCCAGCATGTTTGCAGGACTGGAGTAGTAAATTGTGTCAAATTATTTAGTTTACAACTCGGTGGTTTACAAACATAAAACTAAGCCGACATTTGTATAAAATGGTATTTTAATGCCATTGTTTTTTAAAAGAGCTGTACCTATACGAATTTTATTATATTTATTTTTATGCATGTTATTATAATACATTTGATTTAAAAAAATACCTCGAATATTTTCATACGGATTTTATTATATTTATTTTACTACATAATAAAAATTAAAATACTTACTTAATATTTTATTAGGAAGAATATTTGTGTAAAGTAACTTATTTTAAATAGTCTCTCTTTTTTTTTTCTGTAATATCAGACAGCATGGGGAAGGAATAATAATCCAACTAGCCTCCAATTTAAATCTGCATATAAAAAATTGTTGATTCATATGCAAATTAAAGAAACATTCTCTGGAAATTGCATTCCTTTGGAAAATATTTCTATTTTAAATTGTAGTTCTGCAATAGACAAAATAAATTTAACTTGCAATAAATTTAGAGCCCATGATATATTAGAAAATGACATGCCTGAAACTGAATATAACTTTAATTTTTCTTTGGAGTTGTCGGAGTACAACGAATATATTATAGTGTATATAAGTGGCTTTGTGGTAAAATCAATTTTAAAATCGTTAAAATGTGAAGAATGTATAAACGCTTTATTTTCAATAAACAGGGAAAATTTCCATGAACTAATATTTGTAAAAGACCGCGGTGGTCTTATTTATCCGTCATCTGATGTCATACAAATATGTAAGGAAACAGAAAAACATTTAAGACATTTTAAAACTGAAAAAAATATTCAAATAGATTTGAAGCTAAAAATTAAAAATATGTGTAGTGTTTTAAAAAAGTTTCAAAATTCAAATATTTTTAATGATTTAGAAATTCACCAATTGGATAATTTCCCTAATAATACCAATCATATTATTGAAATTATAAGGGCAATTTCAGAAACTTACATTAAAATTAGAGGTCATCATTTTACAAAAATGTTTCATAATGCAAAAACCACGAAAAGGCAAGTTTTAAATAAATTAACTTTATTTAAAGGGGAATAATATAAATTATTGTTAATTGTTTTGTTATTTTTTTTAATAAAAATATTTTGATTTGTATTTCATAGGATTCGGTCAGTACATGAAATGCTGCAAATTAAAAGACATAACAACACAATAAACAACCGCACTGATATAGAAAATTTAAACGAAACATACTTCAATTTGTTACATTAATTATAAGGGGATAATTTTAATTTCTTTGCATCTTTCCATAATTTCACATAACACTTAGCAAATTTGTAAAATCTTTACCTACATAAATTAAGACTTATCTCGAATAACATAAACAAACCAAAAAACACCAGATAGACTATAACATACTTCATAACTTTAGTTGCGTCAAAACACTCGAAGCAAACAGAACGATGTAAATTTAGTTATTAATTAAAAAATAAACTTTAATAAATGCAAGTAAAATAAAATATTTTTTTGTAAAAACTTGTAGTCTCTGATGATGGTTAATAAAACTGAAATGTAAGAAGGAAAAAAATTATTTTTTAATCAAACTGACCGAATCCCAAGAAATACAAATCAAGTTATTTGAAATCGACGGTCAAGAACAAAATAGAAAATATCAATAAAAATATTGTTAACTTAAATTGTGTTTTATTTTAAAAATTATATAAAATGCAATAAACATTTGCTTAATGTATTTATACTATTTAAATAAAATAATTGTATTATGTTTCCTTCATAAATATACTTTAAATGAATTCAATTTAATAGCTATATATGAAAAGGTTAAATGCGGGCCTGCAGAAAGAGCGCCCGCCCACCTAATTTACCACACGTCGCTTCCCCGATTTATGGCACGCTCGGTACCGTACTAAATACTCAATACGCCAAGTCTATGTGGTCTGTGATGTAAACAAATTAAAAATACAAAACGCCTACCGTACCGGACAAATTAATTTTTTTAACTTTGACGGTTTCTTTCTGTAAATTTTTAACAAAGAAATAAGTTAATTAGGTACGTTTTTAATTTTACTTTCAACATTTATGTAAAATCTGGTCTTTTCTACATACAGGGTGTTTTTAAATTGCTGTCGAGAACATCTGGAGCTAATTCTATATGTAAAAATAAGAAACAATTTTCATGTAAACATATGTTTGAAAACGCTTCCTAAGGGAGCTACAACCCTTTAAATAGAGCACCCTGAGTTTTTATTTATTTTCTCAAGAAGACGTAGTCACAGTGATTGAATTTGGTTAAAACCTTTAATGGGAAGCACTGGCTTAGTCTCACGATTGTCACGCGATCTCGATTTAACAAGAAGAAGACAAACAGAGATAGACTGATAACTAGATAGGACCAAAATCTGTAATAATTAAGTAGCGTATTATATGTAAATAACCGACAATGCATTCGTTTTTCGATTACAGCACACTTATTTGGTCCCAGTGGTTAATTTGATAATTGTAAATGTTACATAGTGTTTAAAAAAGTGCTTACCTTTCGACTATTCTGTACAGACGATAAAGATTCAGAGAGAATACGTGAGAACATTTGTTTGAGCAACACAGTTTCTGTATTTTCTTCCGAGAAACGCCTTCTTCGTTGTGTAAACACATTTGAGTACACCGAAAATGACTGTTAATATCGACGGAAATGATGCAAACTTAAAAAAAAAAAAATGTAAATTATCAATTGAAAGTTGTCTATCACCAATTAATATCACATTTTGCATACCCTGGATTTTTTTTGCAAAATGTCAATAAATTTCTTATTAATCTGCATACCGGGAACATTTGTCAAAGTTTGTGATACAGTTTGTACACTATCAAGTAGTTCAAGAGAGTGCTAGGGACAAGGAAGTCATTTCTAATTTGTGGATACTCCCAAATACTTCATTATAGTTTTATAAATAACATGCATATCATCCTCAACATCTTGATTGTTAAATTTCTGAGCATCAGATGTGGTATGTGAGTCACTAGAATTAAACTGAAGATCAAAAGTTTTTGTCATTAAAATGCTTGTAATAATAAAGAACTGCCTCCATTCCCCCAACGTGTTAAAATAGATTGTGGTGACAGTGGATTCTCGGGACAGGCCACACGAAAGCTTTTAACACGTTTAGTAATTAGCGCATCTACCGTCGGTAATTTTTTTCTAATTTCCTCTGCTACCAAGTGTAGGGCGTGGAACATATATGTTACATGTATTAAATATGGAAGGGCCTTTAGCAACTGGCCAGCATTAAGCATATACAGTGTTGCATGAGTCACTAACTAACACCTGTAAATTAGTAATACCCATTGCTTTCAACGAAGCAATGGGTATTTGGATTCCGTACAGTTTTCTCATTTACGGCTTCAACTCTTTTACTAGCAAGTAAATATGCAGGCGACTGTTCAGCAGAATTTGTCACATGGTTGCTTGTTATGTCTACCGCTATCCATACATTTTTTTTTGTTGTTTTAATGTGTCCCCATTTTTTTAGTATCGTTTATCGAATAGGGGTTAATTTTCAACTTGTGGTCGTCCTTTACCTATTTGATGCAATGCAATATTCGTTCGTATATTTCACGTGTACTTAATACGTAATACAGATTCGCTCTCGCCGACGCAGCTGAATTACTTGGAATTTGGCCCAGTCTACTGATGACATAATTCAAATGACTAAGTACGTGGTCTAGAGGTAACGTACTTGCCTCGAAACCTCGGGGTCCCGGGTTCGATTCCCGGTCGAGGAACTGGGATTTTTTTCGGAAAGAAATTAATCCCAGTATACTCTAATATTGGACGTGTGTCCGTTGCCTCTTAATGTGTAACCCTCTCCCGCACAAACTCATTCCAGACTTTCAGGTCCAGGGGGTTGTAATTACACGGGTGTTATTATTATTAAAATAAAATAGATAACTATACGGTTTTAATAATAATAATACATTTATTCATCCCATTAATTGCATAACAATTAAAAAAAAAGAAAAAAACAATAATATATTTACAAATATGGGGTGAAAAGGAATGTATTCAATGAACTGCCAAAGAAGCCAAAGATCTTCCATACATCCTTCGAATGGGGCGTAGCAAAAGAAAAAAACATAAGAAAATATTACCATGTGATAAATAAGAAGTATTTTCTGCTATGCCCCAATTAAATAATATATTTTAAAACAGTTAAAAACAAATTCAAACAAGAAAAATCTTTTGGAATAATTGCTTAGTTTTTCTTTTAAATGTCGAGATTGGCATGGTTTTATAACTGTGATCAATTTGATTATACAGTTTTACTATATTATAAGAAAAGGATCGTTCATATAAGGTTAATTTGTGATGGGGCATGGAGAGCATATCTTTTCTTCTAATATTAATGTTGTGTATCTCTGTGTGAAATCTAAGCTTATTATATAGACATTGTGGTGATTTCAACATGATCAGCCTATGAAAAAAAACATATGGAATGGTGCTTTCTTCTATTCGATATATTAAGCCAATTTAATTCACTCAGCTTGTAGGTAACATGATCCCGCTTTTTTTATATCGTATATAAATCTAATACAAGAATTTTGGATTTTTTTGAATTCCGTATCAATGCAAAATTCATACAATACATCACAGTAATTAAATTGTGACAAAACAAGAGATTCACGTAAAGATGTTCTTAATTTTTTGGTAAGTATATCTTTGCTTGTGTACAGAATTTTTAGATTATAATAAGCCTTTCGGATCATGTTACTTACTTGTTCTTTGAATCTTAAATTTGAATCAATAATTACTCCTAAATTTTTTACTTCTTGCACTGCTTTTAATAAGTCATCCCCAATTTTCAATGACATACTATCTTGCACTACTCCCAAAACAGCTTTTTTGCTAAATACAATTAGCGAAGATTTGCTGGAATTAATATACAAAGAATGTTCAGCAGCAGCTTGACTTATGTTTGATAGGTCTAAATTTATCTCATGACTAGCTTGCTGGATATCACTGGCGTTAAATGAGTAATATAGCTGAGTATCATCTGCATAGAAGTGATATTTACAATAAGTAATATAAGAAAAAAATTGCATGTTTATATAGTATACAACAGAGGACCCAATATTGAACCTTATGGTACTCCAGTTGATACTTCAAGCATGACTTATTATTTATTACAACCCTTTGTCTTCTTCCTGTTAAGTAATTACTCAATAAGTTAACTGATTTTTCAGCAAGGCCTATAAAATGTAATATTGAAATTAAAATATCGTGGTCTAAGGTATCAAATGCCTTACTGAAGTCAAGAAGAATAAAGGTTGTAACTTGGCCTTTATCAGTAGATGCTATGATATCATCACTAATATTCAGCAAGGCCGTGAGGCAGGTATGCTGTAGCCGAAAGCCAGATTGGTATATGGGTATTATCGGTTTATTATTAATGTGCTCTCTAAGTTGAGTCTCTATAATTTTTTCTAATATTTTTGTGAGAACCGGCAATACACAAACCGGTCTTAGATTTTTTAATTCAGTTACTTCATTACACTTAGGAATAGGTTTTACTTTAGCGATTTTCCACTGATTTGGAAAAACACTATTTTCTAAGCAGTAGTTTACAATATGTGTTATAATGGAGACAATATAAGGACAACATAATTTAATAAACGTAATATTAAAGCCATAACCAGCCGCTTTAGAAGAAATATTAGATATATTTTAAATAAACAAAGAAAATTTGCTTTTAAATGTTTCAAAATTGTATTTTTTTTTTCGACGCTATATACATATACGATATATATATTGGCCAGACTGGACGTAACATAAAAAAGCGACTTGAAGAGCATAAAAAAGTCTATTGTAAACAACGTATATAGCACCGGCATGTCAACACACTGTATAGAAAACAATCACTTTATAAATATGGATAATGTAGAATTATTTCATTCCGAAAAGAAAAGCAAAAAATTAGACTTACTAGAAATATTAGAAATTAAGAAAGCTTCCAAAAATAAAAAAACGATTACAAATGAACAACAAATATTCGCAGGTCACCACATTTTAGATAAAGTAATTTAACTTTTCTAAATAATTCCAAATCTTTCAAACCATTTTTATTAGTACAAGTTGCCAGATGTAAAATTCAGTATATAAGCAAGGAACACAAATTATAATTTAGTACCTCTCATCTGTACTCTTGAAAAGGGCCTAAAAAGCCGCAACACGTGTAGAGTGAAAATACAATTTTGAAACATTTAAAAGCAAATTTTCTTTGTTTATTTAAAATATTTAATAATGTTTCACAAGGAGCCAACCGCAGAATCAGTACAATGTATAAATATTAGATATTATTTTACTCACACAACTATCATTAACCGTAGAGAAGTAAAAATCATTACCAATATTATCATTAGTATTGTTTTTATAGTAATTAATTAAATTAAACTTATTATTGTTTTGTAACTTAGGTACAGAGTTGATGAAAAACTCGTTAATATTATCTGGGTTTTGCAAGGATTGATTTGTTAATATTTATTTAATGAATTATTGTTTAATTGAAATATGTTATTCTAAAATTAATAAAGAAACACTTTATACAAAATAAAAGTTAAAATTGAAGTAAATGATCAAAATGTCCACCGTTTGTTACTGATGCTTTCGCACATTTTTTCTTATTTTTACATGTAGAATTAGCTTTAAAGTTTCTCGACAGCAATTTAAAAACATCATTTGTAGACAAATCAAAATCTACTTTGTGTAATATTAAGCTTATTTTTTTAAATTCCAATAAACAGCAAAAGATAATAATATTTAGTATTGCTGTTTATCTAATACGAAATGCACCAACAAAATCTGTGATACTCGCCAACTTATTTTTCGTTTCAGGTGTTACAAATTTATTTGCAAAAAGCTAAGCTAGATGAGTCTTTTTGTTACATTTTCTTGATTAAAACAATACAATCACTATGTATTATTTTACTTCAGTTCAGTTCTTCAATTGCTATTGTGTTCATAGCAATGATAATAAATTTACATTAATTTTAAGTTATAAGAGTATCTATATTTTTAATATTCTTCATTATTCTAGCATTGTGAAATCCAAGAGAATAATTGAAGACTGCTTCAAAAATATTAATAATATTCACTTGAAATTATGTGATATCTATCCAAGACTTTAAGGGCCATGCCGCCCTTTCTAATCAAATATGGGTTACGTCTGTATCGTCATAGCCATTGCGGAACCGCCAATGCATATACGCGTATGTGATATATAGATACACAGATAAAAATTATGTTCAATTCTGAGGGTTTCCGTTCCGACTGCCATTTTTTTTTAAATGTTGATGATCCTTGTCACTTAAAATATGATTTTAAAATGTTGGATATCATAATATTGTAATTCAATACCTACCTATGTATAACTGAAAAATACTTTAGTGACGCAAAAAATAAACAGACATCATTTAAGGAAGTCTCCGAATATATAAATGAGTTGCGGCAGTTAACTATTTCCTAGTTTTTTTTTAGATGTATAACCCGATATCAGGATGATAATATAGCACGTTACTGAACACCTTACATATGTAGGTGTCAGATAACAACACGGCAAACGGCGTCTAACACTGAGATAATGAATAACTTCAGTTGCTCTCATCAACCTCATCAAAATTATTACGGAGTTCATCAGCCACACAAGTCACCAAGGCACATTTTTCAAAAGACTAAAGTCATCAAAAATTAATTAATTTATGCAGAATTTATTTTTTATCTTAGATATATATAGCATGAAAACTTACAGTAGAAATGAGCCTATGATATATTGTAATTAAAAACGTATCACTAAAATTCTTTTAGCATGCAAAAATTATTTTCAGGAGAAAATTGGGACAGATCGTGTAGGTATTGATATTTAAATTTACCTCCATGACAGCAAAGATACTTTAGTTACTCAATACTCGTAAGTTTAATTTATGAATATTTGATAGATGTATTTCCAAGTATTTCAGATTTTTTTAATGTTAAATGTTTGTTCATATTAATAGTAATAAAATAATAATATTACAATATTTTATTTAAACTTCAGAAAATTTAACAATTAATTAATAATTTCGTTTATTTGTTGCCTTTTCAAAAACTTTTCTGAAATGAAATTTTGCTTAACTTAAAAAATAGCAATTTGGTCAAGAAATACAGATATTGTTACTCTTTACAATAACAAAAAATTCATTTGATTATCTCGAAAAATAAAGATTTTATAAGCTTGTTTCCACTTTAACTGGACACACTCTATATACAGGGTAGGTCAGATTGTAATTGGGAAACTTAGAGAATTGATAGAACACGCCAGAATGGTAAAAGCTAAAAATATTTAGTTTTTGAAATTTTAATTTATTTTCAATTTTTCATAGATTTCTTCAGAAATAACTCAGATATTGTTATGAAATTTGGATGGTGAAAGTTTCGTATATTAGTACACTTCGTACCATGGTTTTCATCTTTCCATTTCATTCAGAGACGTGAAGGTGCGAAAATTATTCTTCAAAAAAGTACCAGAACACCAATGCTCTAAGCTATATTTTCTTTTTTTTCGGACATCCAATATCATCAATGCATAAAAAAGTTCACATGTAATTGTTTGACAAGATGCCATGTTTCCGAATTAAACTCATTCCATAATCATCAATTAATTAATTAATTGAGAATCGTTTGAAAAATTATATGTTTTTGCATTTTCTCCCATAATAACCTTAATTTAAAAGAATTTGCCTATAATATTTACCTGCATGATGAAATTAAAATTGTATAGAGGATTAAGCTGCGTGGAAGCATTTGTTCGTATGAAATAAAGTTTCAATATTCTTAATATGACAGGTGTAAGTATAAATTAACGTACAAAAGAATGGATTTAAAAGTAAAATTGATAAAAAATGTGCATCAGACAGTTTAGCGATGAAATATGGTAAAATCCAAAGCAAAATTATCTGCCTCTGTGCAGCCACTAGTGCCACGTCGAAAATGTATTTAAGTCGGTGGGTGATATTTTGGACATTTACCTTGTTTATTATTGCTTAAATTATAAAATAAAAATCTTTGTTGCTATGTTTTGTGGATTTAATCAACTAAATAAATTATTACTTATAATTATAAGTATTCTGTATTCTGAAATATTCTATCAAAAAATTACATAAAAACTTTTTTTATGTATTAATAATAGTGCATGTAGAAGAGAAAGCAAAAATAGCTTAGGTCAGTGACGTACCTTTTTTTGTGAAGACTATCTTTGACACTCCCCTACCGTTACGTCTCTAGTTTAAATAGAGAGATGAAAACTATAGTACCTACTAAGTGTATTAATGTACAGGGTGTCCCAGGTAAGATGTCACTCGCGATTTCCTTAGTAATTTTTAAGATAAATTCGTAGTTCAAAAACTAATATGATGTAGTGTTTCCCAAGGAATCCCATGTAGCCAAGAAAGAAATAATTGAACATCAAACAATTAAGTTATGGATAAAAAAACAGATTTTTTCAAAAAATTAAAAGGGCTGATTATTATATTTTTTGTTACAGGGTATTACTGGAACAAATTCCACATATTAAGTTTATATCAATTCTGGTTTGGCCGGAAATGAATTTTTCATCCCAATATATTTTGGTTGCATCTAACAGAGTATTCAATTATCTATCAAAAGTGTATAAACTACTTTTTTCTTCAAGCGTTATTTTATTATAGGACATTTTTTAAATATTTTTTGAAGTAGAATCACCCCTAAAAATTAATGACTGCATACCTGAAACACCCTGTATATAGTGTCCATGGGTTGTTGTCGTAATAGGTGTAAATGAACAAATATTTTTGAGTTGGATGTTCATATTCTGAACATTATCCCTGCTTGGTCTCAAACTAAGATGATGACAAAATTAGTGCAATTGGCGATTTAGGGATAAATTTAAAAAACAATTAACAAAAGCAAATTACTTTTATGGTCATAGATACGTAAAAGTATAATAAGAAAAAAGTTGCTTAAAATTAAAAGATGTCAGAGAATCTATATTTTCAACCATATTGGCCTACTTCAATGTTATTACTATTTTACTAATATCGACATTTGAGGATATTTAAGTAGCAAACACAGTTCATTTTCTCTAGTAGGCCATGAAAAGGATAAAATAAAACTGTGGTTGCTACTATTTAACTGTCCTAGCTTGGCACTTGGCCGCGCAAAGTCGGAAAAAATATCGGTAGTGTGAGACAGAGACGAACAAACCGTTTTACATTGAATAGGCAGGGTTTAAACCATTGCGCATCCAAGCTTGTGCCAAGCTAGGATAGTTGAGTAGTACTTAAATAAATATCAAATTTTAGTAAAAATAACAATAAAATCAAAGTAGGCTATTTTGGTTGAGGGCAAAGTTGGCAAAAACACCACCAAAATAAATATTTTTTTTCGTCAATCGAGGTCGCCTCGTTTAGTTTGTGCATAAGTTGAATTTTATATGAAGGGAATTTTTCTTTCTATAAGATTCTGCCCATATACTATCTGAGTGATGACTGATAATTACCATTCTTATACAAATCTACTTTTCGAAGGGACACATGGTGATTTTCTTGATTCGTCAATTGTCTGATATTTTTTTTCAATTTAACTAACCGTGGACTGGCTGATGACTAATGAGTAATGGGTAAAGCTGGTAAGCCCTGCATCGAGACATAGGCATCATAAGCGTAATAAAAGAAATTAACCAGTAACAAAAGCAATAAACTGTTACAATTTATAACAATGTATGCACACTTACCCTCTCAACTAGCTTGGTTGTCACAAACTGGAAAAAATCTGTAAAAACTTTGCAGCATCTGGTTACTTCCATGGTTGTCACCGTGAGTGATGTCCGCTGTGGTGAAAAAATTTGCTTATATTTTGAGAACGACCGTTCGACATCTATTGATGTAATATAGTTTTTGAACGCATTTAACAGATCTGGAGATGCACCATTAGTACCATCACAAATTCATATTAATCTGGTAAAACCAGTGTCTTGCTTTAACACACGTTCGAACTTTTCTCTAACGCTCTCATTTTTGCGCCACCTATAGCGTGTGACAGTCGATTTACTTCGTCCACTATTTGCAGTGACTCCGCTAACGAGAACGCTCTGTTTTGTAAGTTTTCTTGTCGTCATGTAATCTTTTATAGTTGTTGTGAATAGTTTTAAAAGCTGTTTCAACGGAAATATCTTCGAATCTTGTATGGCTTTCCTTAATAACTGCACCCTCATCAGGATTGAATTATAGCATTACAGCTTTAATTTATTGTAAATATTCAGCACAATAAAAGGCTGCCGTCTACCATATTCCCCAACGTGTAAGAATCAGCTATGGTTATGTGTTGACGAGACGACAGATTGTAAAAAATATTCTATTGTAAATGTTATAGTAAGTGTACTGGACACTCTTAAACCGACATTTCCACTGTTACTAGGTAGCAAGAGACTGAATGTACTGGCAAAACAATAACGCGGGTGGTGCTGGAGACGTTAGAAAAATTTGACCTGTGAAAAAGTCAAGTGTTGATGTCTGTGACCGATGCTGCTGCGACAATGCTTTTGGTAGGCCGCTTTCTTCAAGAACACGGTTGTAGGTTGGTATGTATAACGTGTAAAGTGCATGCTTCACATTTTGTGGCAGAAACTATTCGACAAGGTTTTCCAGAGGTAGATGCATTAATAGCAAGTTAAAAAGTGTCATTTCACAGCAAGTGTCCCGGTATTCCCGAACCACCACAGCCGATTCTTACAGGTTGGGGAATATGGCTGAATATTTACAATAAATAAAAGCTGTGATAATACAATTCAATCCGGACGAGGTTGCAGCTATTAAGACAAGCCAGACAAAATACGAAGATATTTCCGTTGAAACAGCTTTAAAAACTATTTATAAGATTACATGATGCCATAAAAAACTTACAAAATAGTGCGTTATTGTTGGCAGAGGCACTGCAAATAGTGTATAAAGTAAATCAACTGCTACACGCTATACATGACGCGAAAAATTAGCGCGTTAGAGAAAGGTTTGCATGTGTTAAAGCAAAACACCGATTTTACCAGATTAAGACAAATTTCTGATGGTACTGAAGGTGCATCTCCAGATCCGTTAAGTGCGTTCAAAGACTATTTTAAGTATGCCTGTATTACATCAATAGATGTCGAACGGTCGTTCTCAAAACATAAGCATGTTTTTTCACCACAGTGAACATTACTCATGGTGACAACCATAGAAACATACCTGGTGCTGTAAAGTTTTTTACAGATCTCTAGTTTGTGATAACCAAGCTAGTCCATCAAGCCAGTTAAGAGGGCATACATTATTATAAATTGTAACAGTTTATTGTTTTTGTTACTAGTTAATTTCTTTTATTATGCCTATTATGATGCATACGCCTATGTCCCGCCGCACATATCTGCCATTTGTAGTAATGAGTTATCGTTGGCCGTACTTAACGTTAAATAAAAACTCCCGTTGCGATCGAGTCAAAATCTCGATTCTTTCGATTTATGTTACCTACACTTTCTTCTAAAAGCAACTAACACTCGTAAAGAAAAGTTTTTAAATTCTGAGCTTAATTTAATTTGATTAAATACAGAAACATTTTTTGTTTACACAGAAAAAGACAAACAAATATCCATTTCTTAAAAACTACTGGAACATAAATAGTTAATGAACAGTATAACAATTTCAAGTACTTTTTTAACACATCTCAAAACTAATTACATACATTTGATGTTATTCGCTTATAAACAACACCCCTTTGTGGTTTTCTTTTATTAGGTGCATAATTATTATTGTTCTTAATATTTTCACATCTTTCTATATGACTTCGTTTGGCATATAGTTGAATAGAGAACTGAAGACAATGGAAAACTTATGAAAAAGTATATAGTTCCATTTAAAAAAAACCCGCGACATCACGCAAACTAAATTTTTCTGCCAAAAGATGCATTTAAAATTAAATTGGACACATCCGAGGTTTTTTCATAACTATTTATCGGAAAAATGCATTCAATAATTTTGTTACACACTGTATAGCTCATCATGTACAACAATATAATCTCTTAAACTGTTCAAAACGCAATGCATATTTTGTCATCAACAAATTTTCTACCTTCCTAGAATAGATGCTAAGTATATCTAAAACATAATCAGTCCAAATTTACCACATATTTGGCAATTTTTTGGTCGATCTATTCAATGTAGACATCTCACCTTTACCTATCTGATGGGATAACACCAGTAGCTGTCAAGTGACGTGAATAAAGCCGTTTTAAGCTCATAACAATCCGAATTACCACGCCCATCATAGAGATTTATTCAGTTCTCCCTGATCCTGTCTATCCATTCACGCCATCCTTATTTATCCAGAACGATGCAGACAGGTCCGTATGTGGACGGACTCTACCTACTACTCACGATAATAATAGTTACTAAGTCATTGTTTTTTCTTTAATAAAACAGATTCCCATAACTCATTACTGTGGAAATACATTTTTTTAAATATTATTTTATTATCCTGTAAGAGTAAATGCATTTGTCGTAGAGTTTTTATACAAATATTATAAAACTAAAATAAGAAAATAAAGATATCAAAATGATATTCGGATACCTAAAATTGCATTGTGTGAGTGTTATACATATGTTCTATTTAATATTGCCTTGTTTAAACAAAATGTAATTTAACCAAAACTTACACGGAAACGTTTCAGGCTCGGTGCACACGAGCGAAAGTCAAATGGAACGGCAGCCGCAGAAATGTATATTCGCAGACATTCTGCAGAAGGAAGACGCAGTAACTTTTACTATTGACCCAGTGTCAGTTGCCATAGCTGTTCGCCAGTGTGTAGTTGTAGTGTATCTTGGATTGTAAGTTTTAAAGAAAAAAAAAAGCAAAATAGAAGACACTGGGTACACCAAATAGTGAACTGTCGTTTATTAAAAAGGATTTTTTATACGCTGTTTAAGCAGCTTCAAGATTTTTTAATTACTTTAGAATGTCGACTTGAAACTATGATGAATTTTATCACATCCGGAAAATGTCTTGCAGAAACAAGATACAAACATGAGATTGGCTATACTTCCAATAGAAATGCTTACTCTAAGATTGAAGCTGCTACGAAGTACGTCCGTTCATGTGAAACACTTCATATGGTAGAATAGCCCATAGTAAACCAACCAGCGGCCTCCGCACCGCTATGGGCAATGCGGCTGTACTGCGGAAACGTTTCGCAGTCGCAGAGTTGTCGTTGTGTGTGAATTATTACATTTAGACATTAATACCATTGCAACCTCTGCGGCAAATGTGTGGTCGCCGTACGGTCTTGTTTTCATTCGTGTGCACCGAGTCATAAGCAATTTGGATCAAATATCTTGTGATAATAGAACTTTGTAATGACCATTTTCTTCTGCTCGTTTAAATTTTGTGAGACAAAACGGTGGAGAGATTATCTACTTGTATATTGTATCCACCGGGTCGGTACATATAAGGATTAATCCTATGCAAAAAATTAAATTATACAAATCTCTACACCGGCTCGTTGGTGTAATTGGCTAGAGCGAGCGATGGCAAGTGTGACTAGTAATCTAGTTACCGTAGCTGTGGTTTCGAATCCCGCTACCGACACTGGCAATGTTGCTCGGAATTGTTGCATATCCATATTTTTCTAAGCGTCACCCCCTTCTAGACTGCTTTGGATTTGAATTTAGGAGTTGTCTAATTTCTGTGGTATTTATTATATTATTATTATTATTTCTTCTTTCTGATGAAAAATTACGGTATGTCCATAGTTATTCTTCAGTATAGCGATTTTGACTTCATACGCGTTGATAGCTCTCCAAAGAAAGAAATTACAATCAAATCCAATGAACGTGGTGGTTACTTAATGTAAGCTTATTGAAGATTTCTGATACCACGCTTATAAAACATGACACGTCCGTAAGCTAAGGGACTCCGCGGAGACGACCAGTATAAATTTTTTTGAATTCTTGTAAAACAGTTTCCTGAAGTTGTGTTTCAATATTAGCAAACGTTAAGAATAATCTACAAAAGAAAGCAAGACAACAAAGAACTATACTTGATAAATAGAAAATGGGGACTACAGTTTCAATATAATTAATAAGAAATATTAAAAGGATTCCATTATACCATTCCCCAATCTATCTTTCAAAATAACAACAAATGTGATGCAAACTGTACGGATATCTTCCGGTACAGCGAAATATCCATAGCTATTCATCTTTCGGCATACATACAAACAATATCCTCATGTTGATAAAAATATACCTTTTAGCTGGCTTGTAGTTTGTAGTTTATATGAAAATAAACATTTTCTTACATTATTATTTATTTTAAATGAATAAATTTGTTATATTTTTATACTGTTCATAATAAATAAAAAAATATATATATTTTGCTACCTCCAATGTTGATATTTTTATGACAGACGCAGTGCAGTTTTCAAATTATGAAAAATCTGGTCTATCATGAATTTCATAACTGACTTTAGGAATCACATTAAAATTACGTTTTGTTGATTATTTTAACTACAGAGAATCGTAGTGTCTTCTAAAATACTTTATTATTGGACATTCAGAACATTGAAGGATATAATTATTGCACCATAACAGACTACTGTTGTTTAAATACGGCCCTGAATAAATATACAGATGTATGTTTAGGGACATCCCAAGCCCTCTGCGTAATCCTGTAACATGAGTTGGGCATTGTCAGCACTAGCGTCCCGTAATAGTGCCGCAAATTTCTCCTTGTTGCTCCATTCAAGGGATTTGTTTGCCTTTTACAGGCGCTTTGATTCATATTGCCTACACTTGTATATTTAATTACTAGAGATTATGATTTAACGATCATAATGACAAATCTCTTAAATTTGTAATTTTCACTGAATTTAATTTAGGAATTAAGCATTTCCCCCCTAAATCGTTAATTTTTCATGAATTTATTCATACAATTCTAATTCGATAATAGAGACACATAATGTTAACAATTACAATTAACAAAATATGCACATTATTCTTCTAGATTTTAAAATAACCAGTTTTTGGGGTTCTTATTATTATTATTTCATGATTCAGTTTTCAGAGAATTTTGATATATCAGTGTAAATAACTAGAGAAACAGTAATGGCATGCCAAATAATATGATATACAGGGTGGGGCAATAGTGCGACCGACTTCTATATTTCGAGTTCTATGATAGCTAGAAACTTGATTTAAAAACATAAGTAAACTAGACAAAAAAGTCTGTAACAGAAAATTATTTTCGAATAGACAAGGTGAACCAAGACGATTCTACAGGGTTAAGTAACACCTTTTTAAATGAAATGCCATGTATATCAGAACATCTTTTGAAACTTTTTTTGTGGCCTTTTCCACTTTCTAAAAGTATACGGGGTGGCCAAAAAGGATTTTTAAATTTACAACTATTTGAACTGAATTTTCTCAATTTTTTTCAAATGGAACACCCTGTATATTTTTGGATGATGTTAGGTAGGATTGGAAAACGAACATTTTTTGTGCGTACATTCCTATGGCTATTTGTGACCATTTTCAATTTATCAACAATAACTGTAAAATTCAGCAACAAAAATTAAAAATTAGGGTTTTTTCAAATAATTCAAAAGAAGGTATTATAATAAGCGTGTTACATGATGCCCATAAAAATATCACACCAACAAAAATCCAAAATTTGAGGGAAAGGATAATAAATGCTTTTAGAAGTATTACTCTGGCAATATTATGAACAGTAGAAACCTCATTCCAAAGACGCGTAGAAATGTGCGTCAATCAAAATGGGCAACATGTGGAGCACTTTTTATAATATCTTCTCTTGAATTATAAAAAAAATAATGTTTATTGCTGAATTTTGCAGTTATTGTTCAATAAACCGAAAATGGTTACAAATAGCCATAGGGATTTACGTACAGAAAATGTTCGTTTTTCAATTCTATATCACATTGTCCAAAAATATACACGGTGTTCCATTTGAAAAAAACTGAGAAAATTCAATTCAAATACTTTTAGGAAGTGAAAATGGCTGAGTGTCATCACACAGATATCTCATAAGTCATAACTGGTACTAACTTATTTTTTCTTAAAATCGATAATTGTAACTGTAGTGATTTTTTTAATATACACGTATAAATGGCATAATTTCAACAAAAAAAAAATCATTACATCCAGGTGGTTGGGAGAGAGTCAATAATAATACAGGAGTGGAAGGAGGCCACAAAGAGGTTTAAAAAAATGCTATGATATATAGTTTGTACGAAGTCAATTGAAATCGTATAAAAACTAAAAGCCTGCAAAAACCGTCGGCATCTCTTTATTGTACATGGGCGGAGGTAAATAGAAATGCTTGTCATAAGAAAATGTTATACTTGTTTGAAAATTGTATTAATTTTTATTATTTTTTGTTTATTAGATAGGCTATTTTTGTTCATTTCGCCAATAAAATATTTTTGAAATATTATATCAGTTTTAGATATAAAGTCTAAATATTTAAATTTATTGGGTTTAGTTTTAAAGTTAACCCATACTATATTGAACAATGTTATTGCTCTGCAAAGACCAACGAGAAGGTATGAACATATCCTTGCCAGGATGAGGGAATGGGACAGGTTAGATTAGCGAGGGGCAAGGATGTTATATAGTAAAAAATAAAATAAGTTTCTTCTAAAATAAAAATGTAAGTTTCTTAACCAAAGCAAAGAATTAGTACCACAAAAATAAATATTTGTTTAGATAAAACATAAATAAAAACAAAATTAAAATATGTCTCTAGAATAAAGTAACTTAAATTAAAATTTCTTGTCAACTAAATAAAATATATTCCAAGAAATGTAACAATAAAAAAGTAAACTACATGCCTAATATAATATCTAAATATTTTGTTCTGAAAATATATGCATATTAAAAAAGTTAAAGGCTAAAAGTTGACGCGTCCGAATCTTCACTTTCTGAAGAGGAATCATTACCAGGTTGAATTATAATCGGCGCATCTAGATACACTATATGCCTGTTTAGTTTACGATATTCTCTGATTTTTTCCAAATAATCTACCCGAAGTGCTACTATACGTCGTGATTCCATAATTACCATACGACTGTCAAGTTTTTTATGTTTAAAATCGCATTCTAATAAAACATTTCGTAGTGTATCTAAAGAACTATAATTATAATCAGGATAATCGCTTAATTTTTCTCGAATCATTTTTAACGTAGGAACTATATTTTTTTCATACATATTATAAATTATACGCCGTATTATATCTTTGGTAGCATCATCAATATTTTTTAATTTCATATTTTTCCGTTTCCTGTTTGTACCGTGATCTATAACATCTCCTTTTTTAATTACACGATAAATTGTTGATTTTGATATTTTAGTTAATTCGTTAATACGTTCTATTATTTCTTTCTCACATTTTTCACGATTTTCGCTTTTTAAACGTTCATATATATTTAAAATAATACGTTGACTTTGTACGTGTAAATCTTTATTTTGAAACTCTAAATTTATTTCGTCTTCCTCGACAATAACAGGCTCAACTATTTCGGGATTCTCGGGCGTTATTATATTATCTTCTGTTTCAAATGGTCTCCAGAAAGCCATGGTAAATTAGTAAATACCTAATACAATATCTTAAATACCTTTTATGTAGTAATAAATATTTACCAATATGAACACTAAGTATAAACCGAACCACCTTGATATTATAATAGGTATTTCTGCACTGCACTGGACAAATGTAATAAATAAATAGGTAACATCCGAGTCCACGTTGACTCCTGACTGATATAAACTCAAACACCCACCGACCAACCGGATTGACGAATATTCTGATCCCAGCCAATCGTCACCCATCGTCCTCAAAACATAGCCAATGCCGGCACATCTCACAAGTTTCCGTAATTGCGGAGAAACGATTTAATGAGTTTTTTTTATACTAGTGGGCCTGTCCGTTTTATTATCTTTAAAACACGTGCAGTCGTAGATGGTTCGTTCAGGCTGATTACATTGCCAGTGTCGGACTCACCTGCACAATTTCAACTACCATTTGATTCTCGATACCATTGCTAAATACATAGGACAAAATATCAAGTTAAGTGCGCACAGTCCTGTGCTTTAACAATGACCAATTTCAATTGACTTCGTATAAACTATACATGGCATTACATTTAAAAAAATTTTAGTTGACTCTGTAGAATCGTCTTGGCTCACCCTATATATTCGAAAATAATTTCCTGTTATAGACTTTTTTCTCTAGTTTATATATGTTTTATTTAAGTTTATAACTATCATAGAACTCGATATATCGAAGTCGTACGCAATATTGCCCCACCCTGTATAAAGATAATTTAATAAGTGATCATAAAAAAATTGCAGATGCTTTTGCAGAGTTTTTTCAATTTTTCATTATTAATGAATTTTTCATTATTAATGTTCTTATACAGATATGGATAATTCTCAAATGACTAACAATAATTTAATCATTGACAGCTTATACCTACCCCAATTTACTGAATATGAAGTCCTTAATAGTCTAAAAAAATTTGAACCCAAAGGCGCTGTTGGCCCGGACAAAATACATGCTTTTTCTTTCTCCGCGACTGCACATGTCTTCTTTCGAAACCTCCCTTTATAATTTTCAATATTTGTATTAATACATCTATCATTCTTCTAAAGTAATACCTGTTTACAATGTGAAAAAAATCTAATTGAAAATTATAAACCTATAACAATCATTAATAATTTTTCAAAGTGTCTTGAAATGTTACTTCATGATTTCCTATTTTATCAGCTAAAAAGATTAAATCACACCACAACAGCATGGATTTATGACAGATAGATCTACAATTACTAATTTATTTTGTATAACTCAATATATAGCTGACGCCTGTTGACAGGTAGACGTCATATATACCGATTTTTCTAAAGCATTGGATTGATTGAATCTCGTCACTTTGCTTGAGAAATTACGTAACTTTGGTCCATCAGAGGATATAACATGCTTGTTCAAGTCTTACCTTGAAGGGAGAAAACAATTTATACAGAGTTGCGGTGAAAAGTCTGTTGATATATTTGCCACTTCCGGGGTCCCTCAAGGATCTATATTAGGACCATTACTATTCAATATATATATTAATGATACTATAAATAATTTGGAGCAAATTGTTTATTCTATGCGGACGACATGAAGACTTGTCCTGAGGATTGTAATAAACTTCAGCTAGCGTTAGACAAAATTAGTACTTGGTGTTTGTTAAACAATCTGCCTTTACACCCCTCTAAATGTAACGTTATGTCTTTTTCTCTTAAAACACAATATTGTAAAATTTGACTATTCAGTTAATGAAGTTACTTTAGAGAGACCGTAATACTATTCGTGACCTTGGTGTAAATTTCTATCCTAATTTATCTTTTTCAGATCACATAAATAACAGTAGCAAATTGCTTCAGATCTCTAGGTTTGTAATAAGAAATTCGAGATTTTAATAATACTAATACCAGAGCTGGGAAAGATGCTTTAAAAAAAGTAACTTAGATACTTTTCGAAGATACTTTAGAAAATTATCTAAGTTACTCTTGAGTATCTAGATACTTCTTGCAAAAAGTATCTTAAGATACGAGATACATGTAAAAATATCTTAGTTACTTTTCTCAAGTATCTTAGTTACTTCCTAAAATTTCTAAGTTACCTGGAATTATCTTAGTTACTTTTGGGTAACTAAGATACTGCCGCAGCTGAAACTGCTGATATTTTAAACAAGTAAAAGGTTTTTTTGCTCGAAAATTAATCTGGCACAGTGACCCTTAGCAACATTACTAATCAATAATCATATATTGTTATTTATTATAATAATAAACATTATTTTACTGAAAAATATGATATTTTAACAAATGTGTAACTTTGCTGTTGCGAGTGTTACGTTACGGTCAATGGTAATATGTATGTATTGTATATTATATATTATATTATAATATTTATAATATGTATTAATGTATTGTACTTGTACATTGTACCGTACCGTACCACCGTACCTATATATTTAATTATTTAATAAAAACAAAAATGCATCAAACAGCAGTCATTTGTCATTTATTAATAAAAAAACAAAGTTTTGTAAATTTTACAACAGAGGTAGAATATCAAAATAAAATATCAAATCAAATACTTCTTACTAAACGAAACAGCGATCGGCTGATCGGAGTAACCGGCCTAAATAAAAAAATCCATAATATTTTTAACATAAAAATATATAATAGCTATGAGCTATGACTAATTAACTAATATGAATATATACATTAAATAGAGCTATAAAATAATGAAAATGAAAGGAGACAACTCTTCGACTCTCATATTCCAATAATAATAACATTAAACATTCTTATGATATGTGATGTGATTATAAAAAAAGTACTTTCCGAAAATAATCCAAAATTAAAGTATTTTATATTCTATTTGCCTTCAATAGTACTAAGTAAAAATATCTTCGATACTTTTTGAAAGTATCTAGATACTTTTCAAAGGTATCTATACTCTAAAAGTAACTAAGATACTATGAAAGTAACTTAGATACTATAAAATTAACTAAGATACTTAAAAAGTAACTTAGATACCCTAAAAATAACTAAGATACTTAAAAAGTAACTTTAGATATTAGTTACTTGTAAAAAGTATCAAAAAAAATAGATACAAGTTACTTGAAAATAAAAGTATCTAAGATAAAGTATCTAAGTTACCAAAAGTATCTATCTAAGTTACTAAAAAGTATCTTTTATCTTAGTTATTTCCCAGCACTGACTAATACTATAAAATATGTTGACCTATTTTACTGCAATGTAGCCTCAAACAAAAGCTTACAATTATAGAATGCATTGACATTTAATATATGCGTATTTCAGTAGTTACTGTTATTAATCGTTTATTGTCAATAGCATCATGTATAGTTTGTTTTAAGCTTGTTTGCGACATAAAACACGTCGGTTTTATTGACGGCGGTAAAGAGGTCAAGGAAGCAGACGTTCTTTGTGTTACTAATGAGTTTAAAATAAAGCGTAAATTTTGAAATAAACTGTAGTGTATTCATACTTGAATTATGTATTTGTATATTGAATTTCATGTAATGTATTTTTTTTTGTGTTGTACCCATACAATAATTGGTGTTAAACTGTGGAATGGTGTATGTTAAATAAATAAATAAATAAATAGATCACAATTGTCGTTCCTAATATATCCCATTCGATATTTTATTCTTTAAACTAAGCTGCGCTAATGAGGAACGATAATTCCAAAACACTGGGGTCCGTAATGACTTCGTGTTTCTTTCTTGGGTACATAGCATGATTTACTTATGGTTTAAACAAAACAGTACTAGTATTAATGTAAATGTTTTTCATTATAAATCTTATCACTATTATTTAATAATAATTATGGAAAAGCATAAAGTTAATATCAATAATAATTATATAAAAAAGATCAGCCTCGAGATTAATCTCTCCAGGTAGTCTAGATTCGGATTTCATCCACAGTCCACAGACTGCTCTTTGTGGCTACACATTTTCAATATTAGCGCGAGAAAACCTTAACCGTTGTCATTTTAAAGCTTTATAACAGCGACTTGTAAGACATCTTGCGATTTCCTCGCTCAGCACTTTATTGAAATTAATTTGAGGAAACGACTGATTGTCAAAGTATACAAGAAAAAATATTACATATTTTAATATATATGGTATGCTTCATGTTTGCCTAATAAATATATCAACTCGTCTATGAATTTCTGTTTTAATACTGCCAAATAACTTATGTCATTTAATTTGATAAAAGTAAAATGTCGCCACCGCCAGAACAAGCGCAAACAGTGAATTTATATAACAAGACTAGCTCAATTGTTTTTGCTCAAAGGTGTTTTAGAAGAGAAATAGGCAACAACCGCCTTATAGGAACTGAATTCAACGATGGGTAAAAGATTCTCAAAAACTGCAAGTTAAAATAAATAAAACTCAAGTGGAAGATCAAGGCGGTCTTTAGAAACCATAAATGCTGTTCGTCACGGCTTTGTTAGTATTCGAAAAAAGTCAATTTGACATCTGTTGCCGAATTTGATATTCCATATTCTGCAGTTCACAAATTCCTTCGTAAATATTAGAAAATGCGAGCATATAAAATTTAAGTTTTGCATCATCTTACTAAAACAAACTATGCAAGAAGAATGGACGTTGCGCAAGAATTCTTTCAAGGATTAGAAATAGATCCTAATTTTATCTCAAATCTAATTTTTAGTGACAAAGTAACTATTCATGTTCCAGGAAGAATGAATAAATATAATTGTAGAATTTGGGGAGAACATAATTTGCATGAAATTTTTAAACATGAAAAAGATTTGCCAAAGGATAATATCTGGTGCACCCTATCCCAAGATCCCATTTATAGGCCTTCTTCACGGAAAATACGGTTACTGAACTTCGTATCTTAAAATGTTGCAGGAATTTTTTGTACCACAGCTACTCTTAAATTTGTTGAATAAACATTTTCCAACAGGACGGGACGTATTCCCATTATGCTAAGATTGTGCAAAACTTTTTGAATTAGACGTTTCCTGGAGATAGATAGGAAGGGGATGATCTCCCGCATGGCCACCAAATTCACCAGATATATACTCACTAGATTTTTTTCTGTGGAATGTCTAAAATAAATGGTGTATCGAACGAAACCACAAAATCTAGATGATCTTAAACAAAGAATTCGAGACACAGTTGACTTCAGATATATTACGAAATACTTATAAGGAATTTAAGCGTCGAATTCAATTAATAATTACTAATAATGGGGGTCATGTAGAAAAATATTAAATGTAGGCATAATTAACTTTTTTCCGCAACTGTTTAGAAAGTAACTGTTTTTGGTAAATTTTCTGATTGGAAATACATATTAATGGTCTAGCCCGGTAAAGCGACATATGGGATGGGTAAAGTCTTTACTTATCACCTTTCGGTTTTATTGCGTAAACAACCATTGCTCTGTAAGCTTTCATTTCATATTAAAATTTGTTATGGGATTTATGGCAGTTTAATTTAATGGATTGACAAAAAAGTATGCACCTCCTTGCTAGTGGTCTACATGCTCGTGTTGAGGTCAATGTCATTTGTTTTTGAGAAAATACCAATTAGCAAGTAAGTTTCATAGTGATTTTTAAAATCACCGAATGTAATCGCGTGATTATTTGTAGGTTTAAGAGCATGTTTGCAGTTTTGAAAAGCAAATCTGAAGAGTACCAAAGAAGGCGCGAACGTTTGATCAGAAAAATGTGAGAGAAAATTATAAATGAAACTCGATGGTATTCTTGCTTATGAGGCTGGCTACTGTAATGAGAATTATGGGCACTTGTCGGTGAGATGAGCTAGTGAAAATCAAAACAACTAACATGATCTGTCTTGGTTGTCAATGCTCTGAAAATGTTTAATAAATGTTATATCACTTTCGGCAGTGAGACAGTGAGTGGACGAAAGTATTTTCACTCATTACTATTGCCCACCCATTGCCACAGAAATAACTTGAGTGGATAAAACAAAAGGTTTCAAAGTTGTATGTCCAAATAAGAAACAATTTGTTTCAATAGCAGGATTAAACAAATTTATTTTGGAATTTATTCGAAATATGCAAAATGCAGATGTATTTTAAAAAGCCAATAAAATTATAATTAAATTTAGAAATAATTATAAGGAAATCATTTATTTGTCCCAAGCAAATTGATTGTGTGGCATCTAGCGTTACTGTTTCATAGAAAAAAAATCTTGATTCTCACTGAAAGAAATTAGGTAACACATCAACAGAATTTCGAGACTGAAAATAAACAGTATTAGTGCGCTCTAGTGCAGATTTATATCAATAAAATTAAGATACACCCTTCGTGTTACACAAAAGATAACACGTTATTATGAAAGACCGCAAGATTTCTACCTGTATGAATGAGCCCCTTATTCCAGTCAAGAGGTGTTGACATCTTGAACAGTAGCTCTTTTTAAAGTAAGTAAATAAGGGATAAGGATTATTGTCATTATTATTATATGGACAATTTTCTCAGAATGTTATTTTACTATTAATACATATTCCTGTCTAAGTTTACACCGTTTATAATACACAGGGTGTCCAGCGACGGCTGATGAATTGTAGGTTACGTTATATCCAACAATTGAAACATGGGACCTATGCAATATTTTTAGGTATGGCTACCAAGATTAAACGATGAAGGTTTGTAAAAATATACAATTGTAGTTTGTGAAAAAAATTGCAAAAATGGCCGGTCCACGCATGTTATTCTGTAGACAATTTGTAAAATATTGGCGACACAATTTCTTTCATAATCAGGAGGAAAATTTATCGACAGATTTCAAATCTCGTTAAAAAAACTTTTTTTTTTTTGTAAAGTTAGACATTCTGAAATTTGAACAATTAATAATCCATTTAAAACAAAATGAACGGGACACAATTTAACGATAAATTCCTTCCAAAAAATAATATAATAAAAATAATAATAATAGTTATTAATTGAGAGGCCAAATGCAGAAGGCGGTCAATCTGGGTTCTCTTCGTCTGCTTAAGGCACATGATTCTGACATCTACAACCACTAACCCTGCGGAATATGGTAATTTGCTGTCGCTTCACCTGTGAGATTCGATGGCCACGGGATGACTGTCTAGTGTCGAGCAACCGTTTTTTTTTATTAATATGAGATAACAAAATCAACTGAATCCGTCGGTAGAAATACACATAAATAAAATAATGTATTAAGAAAATTACAAATTGAAAATTATTTCTGTTTATCGATAATTTATACAGCGCATTTTAAATGTAACACCCGTCCTCTTGGGGATCGATCAGCAAATAAAAATAAACCGAAAATGTAGAGTAACAAAATATTCGATTAGCCTTCGTTACAACGATATTGGTAAAATAATGAACGACATTACTGTTGAGTGGAAAAAATAAGTAACGCCATTTGTTCAAGTGTTCAGCATAAACCTGCTCTTTAATATTTCCCTAGAAAAATTAGACAAATCTGTTGAGATCAGGTAATCGAGATGGCCATGTACTTAGCAAACGTCTTCTAAACCTCTACAACTTGTATATTTAATAGCGGGTTTACATGCAGCTAAAGTGAGCAGGGAATTGGGCAGGGAAGTGGGCAGCGCGAGTATGTAAACACGTCGCTCGCGCTGCCACTGCTCATGCCAGAGCGCTGTCGCTGCGGCAGTTTCTACGTCCTCCATACGCGTACCAGCTGTATGTAAACAGTCACTTGCTTCAAGGCTGCTATAGGGCAGGACAGCGGGCAGCGCGAGTAGCAGCGGCAGTGGCTGCATGTAAAGCTAGTATAATGTTTTCCAACTCAAACGAGTTACTTTCTGGACACACACTAGTAACCCACTACCGTTTCCGCAGATTTTCGCAGCCAATACCTCACTTAGAGCAAGTACACGGCCGGTATGTGAATCAACAAGACACATCCCTAGGAATTTTGTAGCTCGAAATTTATTACAATTAAAACAGTTTATAAAATTTTTTAACTAACCTTATCACTCTGTCAAACCGATACTGTTTAGAGCTGTATACGTAGGCTCCTGATAGGAATAATCCAACGACGAATGTCTATATACAGTTTATTTCAAACTTATATGCGATATAAAAAACGTCGGCTACTTTGATCTCTTTACCACCATCAAAGAAGCCTACGTTTTTTATGTTGCAAATAGGTTTAAAATAAACTATACAGTTTGTCCCCGGATCGACGCATGAATAAATGTAAATGACTAAAAACGTTTGAGATGTGATTTAGCCTTGTTTGGATAAAAAGTAATTTTTAGCATATTCATATTTTCAATTTTTCAAAATCAAGTAGGCCTAGGAAATCAGGAAAACACTATTCTTCTTTCGCTAAAGTGCCTTTTTTATAAGTGATATTACAAAATGATAACAAGAAAATATGTTCCTAATTTAAAATTTTTCTCATGTAAAACATTTTAATGTTGATGAAATCGAATTTCTTTCTCAAGATATGTACATTTGCAAAAAAATAAGACACATTTTCCTCAATTTTGAAAGAAAATGTTGCATATATCACAATTTTATATTAAAATAAAATCCTATAGAATTATTATAAATGAAAATAATTAAATGACCAAATAGCAGTATGAATTAATTACAAATAATTAAAAGAATAATAATGATATAATAAATATGTAACAAATAAATCGCTGTGACTGATTGTTTTTATTCGGCCAGGCACCTCTCTCATCTGCGAATTTTTCGATACTTTTTCGAAATTCTGCGAAACTGGCTCTTATTTCTTCAATCAAAATATAATTTATAGCATCTCTACTACGAGACATAAATATTACATCATTGGGTATCCTTTGAGAATAAACGTTTTGCTTCAATCGACCCTATAAGAAGAAATCGATAATGGTCAAATCAGGAGACCTAAACGGCCAAGCAATTGGACCAGTGCTTCCAGTCCATCTTTCCCAAAATTTTCAATGTCATTCGGAAGTCATTAAAGTGGAGTGGGCAGGACAACCGTCGCGTTGAAAACATAAATCGTTTCTGTATTCAATGGGTAAATTGTTTAGGAAGTTATTTATTATAGGTATTTAAATAACTATATTGATTTAGCCTTCCTTCAATAAAATAAGGTCTAATTATTCTATGATGGTAGGAAATGGCACATTATACTTTAACTTTGAAAAAGTACTGTCGCCTTGAGTGAATAATGTATTTCTTTATATTTTTTTACTCCAATACCGGCAGTTTTGTGATGAAGTAACTCCGCTAGAGGTAAATGTTAAGGTTTATACAAAAACCGACTTTTGAAAAAAACAGGTTTTCGAATTCCAATATTGCAAAAAACCGGTAAAACTGGTTTTCGAAAACAATCAATTTCTACATTAAAATTTTTCAGTTTACTTAATATTTATGGAACTACAAAATTATGACAAATTAAAATATACCTAATCTATACAAATTCAATAAATAAAAAAAACTAAAATAACTAAAATCCGTACAAATCCATACGCTTCCTGATAACACTAGTTTACATATTAACATTTTAAAATGAAATAAAATTGATGTCTTTCGCATCTAAACTCTGTTAAAAATACTGAAACTGTGCTTTCGTCATATCTAGCTCAAACTTTTGTGTTATATATAACGTAGAATTGAAATATTTTGTTTAGCTAGTATTGTGAATTAGTTATTCTACCAATAAACAAAAAAATTTGGAACCAGAAGAGCATTAGGTACGGGGTTGAAATCCCTACCGCTGAGTAGCCCTAGTAAGGAACCGATCAAAGAATGTCTGCAGAATTAAGATATTCACGAGTAAGGAGAAATATTGTGTGACGTCATCGCCAAATTTAGCTAATATAAAAATATAACTTTTTTGTTCTTTGTCATACGTTTTCTGTTACTAAATATGAACTAATAAGGTGAACTAAACTACTGTTATTAAATATGAGGGCCTAAGCTAGAGGTCGCCGCTCTCGGTACTTGCTTCGCAAGTCGCTATCCGCCACAGAGACATCTTTGATGTCGGTCGGATAGTAGCATTTGGACTGTATGATAAGTTTCACATACCTCTCACCACTACTCAATTTACCTTAGTCAGTATATGACTAGCAGGTTGGCCATTATCATTTGTCTGTTCTATAACCTATGGCATACTGAGGAGAACTAACAAGTTCGAAACCGGTCTATGTCTGGTTAGGAATTGACAAATGATATTGGCTACCGATCTATCATGATTTGAAGGTATAATCCAATGCAGGTCGGGATATTTGCCCGCTGAGTAGTTGTTTCGTTCAAATCATATTTAATAACAGTAGTTTAGTCCACCTGGGTTAGAGGTCGCCGCTCTCGGTACTTGCTTCGCAAATCGCTATCCGCCACAGAGACATCTTTGATGTTGGTCGGATAGTAGCATTTGGACCATATGAGAAGTTTCACATACCTCTCACCACTACTCATATGTTTTCTGATAAAATTAGTTTACGTATTAACATTTTAAAATAAAGTAAAATTGTCATGTATAAATTTCTGTTTTTCTGTTGTGGGTGAACATTTCAGTAGGTGTTTACAATATAATATTATGTGTGCATAAAAACCATCACTGGGGACCAACCTCCGTCCCTGCTTTACGCATAATAAATAGAATGAGTTTGTGTATTTTCATGTCAAACATTTTACCACAATATGCTTGTGTCGGAAGCGATTTCAAGTCAAAATTTTTACATTTTTAATAAATAATTAATACATTTTTACATATTAATTTTAATATTTAAAACCGGCTTCTTAAATTTAAAAATCGGTTTTCGATTTTATAAATTTATCCAAAAAAAAATCGGTTTTTAGACGCGGTTTTTAAAAATCGGCAAACCTTAGTAAATGTCGATTCAACAGAAAACAAGACTATTTTAAAGAAATTTCGATCTTCCAACATTTTCTCCTCCATACCTCTGCGCTACAACCTGTTCCTCTCAAGTATTATTATGATCTTAAATGCAGAATAACAATAAGATCTTACAGATCCTTCTTGATATGTGATAAAATAAATATATAGCCAAGAAAATAAATACATATAATTTATTAACCATATAGAAAAGCTACAAAACTTCTTACAGTACCGTAAATATATTATAATGTTGTTAAGGGTTAAAATGACTATAATTATTTAATTACTAACAAATTTAAAGAAGTACTAGAAAAAATTAAAGTGACAGAAAAAATGGTATACAAATTTTGAATTAGAACTAAGAAAAAAAACATTACAGTACAAAACAATATGAATTAATTGGTACACGCCCGCATAAAGAATGCAAGGTGGGAAAATGCAGAATTGCAAATGGAAGAAGAATGCAAACCGTGGATACGTGTTTGTGACTAATTGGTCTTCATCAACACGGTGTAGCTGAGTTAAAATGATGGACAAAACTCAAAAAAAGGAAAAACACTAAAGGAAAACCACTGACAGGAGGCCAGTCGCACCTTCATGGCTTCCACTTGGATGGTCGACGCTCTTATATAAGAGCGTCGACCAAGCATCGCACACGCGGACAACTATAGCAACCTGAGTGGATTCCAGACCCAGGAAAATAATAGGTACAGGGAAGGAGGTAATAACGCGGGTTTAAATATACGTATTACAGTACAAAACAATATGAATTGATGGGTACACGCCCGCATAAAGAATTCAAGGTGGAAAAATGCAGAATTGCAAATGGAAGAAGAATGCAAACCGTAGACACGTGTTTCTGACTAATTGGTCCTCAATCATGTGGTCGTTTATTGAAGAAATTATAAATTACAACGTACCCAGTAAAATCGGACGTTTAGTGCAAATGAATTCGATTTACACATCGAAAAAAATAATCAATACTTTTGTATTAATTAACAAAATGCAGTAATAGACATTTTTATCCGAAACTATTTTCGAAGCAACTAAAATCAAATGTGCTTTAACAAAAATCTATACATCGGCAAAACTAAGTGTTCTCTATTAATTTCGTGGGAGGAAAGGAAGGAAGGAAGATTTTTCGAAATTCACTGGCTATTTAAAGCCAACGGGTTTAACAAAAAAATTACACATGACTAACGTTGTCACCATCAATTCAGCAACTTAAAATTATTAGATCTTTGGAATTTGGATATTTCAAGCGAGTGGTAGTGCGTTCACGAATTCATTGGGAAACTTGTACTGATTGTTAGGATGTAATAGTACGTAGAAATTTAGCTCTGTAGGGTATTATTTTGTTGGCTTTATACTTCAATTTGCTAATACCAATATCAGCGCTCTCTTTTGTATCTGTATCTTGGGATTTGCGTATGTAATGACTAATGAGTCAATTGCTATCAAAGTTGCTACATCATCTTCATCAAAACTCTTATTTTTTTGTTACTTTTGAACACTGCCCATGGCAATGAATTTTTGCATCAAACTGGTTCGAGAATTTAACATAAATACAATAATTACCTACCTAAAGCACATATCCTGAGAGAAAAAAATCGATATACCTATTCATAAAAGGTGGATTTTATACAGGGGCATAATTTTCTATTCTAAATTTCTATTCTTCATGAGAGCATTTTTTATATCACTTAAACAAAAGGCACTATACCTCAAGAAAAATTAGTTTTTTCCTAATTCCTAATTCCTGATTTAAGAAAAAACAAAAACTGGCCAAAAACTACTTTTTAGTCAAGCAGGGCCGAACCCCCAGAAGCCAAATTACAACTCAAAAAGTTTTGGCTATTTACATCTGTTCTTGTGTCTATTCGGGGACACATTGTGTAAAAAAACATACAATTTTGTACAAAGCCTTTTTTTTCCAGTTTTATAACGTTGTTGATACCATGTCCGAATATGTAATTTAACCCTAAATTTGTTCTTTAAATGACATGTTGCAAATTGCAACAAATAATCTAGGTGCAAATTTCTATGTTTTCTGGTTCCTTTTTGAACAAGTGTTATTGGCCAACTTTTGAAATTAAGACCACTGTGGGGAAGTGTAACGCATACTATATATATTTTTTAACTTGAACCATTTTTAAAAATATCTACATATATTCTGAGTTTTGTTACTATACATAAAAAAAGTCTTACTAAAGTTCTCAAATTCCCGGATAAACGTTTCAAATTATACTACATTAGATTGTGTTATTCTGATAAGAAACGTCAATGTTTTGTGAAGAAGACATGATTGTAGTACATAGTAATATTTTACTTGATGTATTGAATGTCAGCATATTGTAATATTTTTCGCTTACTATCATATCTTAGGAGTCTGAAAACTTCAGCACATTCCCACGGTCTAGAAACAGTTATTTACTTATGGCTGGAATTTTCAACAATTTGCACATTAAGGAATTATTCTAGAAAACAGGAAATTAAATGTCATTCACGGGCGGGTCTAGTCAGTTTTGAAAGCTCAATTAGAAAAAAAATACTGTATCGAAAATTCGATGAGTTAAAATAAGATAAAAATATAGACATTGTTATATGTTATATGTAGCAGAAGAAATGTTTCTATAAACATGGGTCGTAGAATGCTTCGTTTGTGAGATACATGGTGTTGAAATACTGGAATTTTTTAATTTTTTCTTCAAACATGAAGGAGCATTTAATTTTGTTTCAAAAATACTCTTTTGTCACAAGTCGATACGATGTACCGTTTTTAAGGGAAACAGAAATATTTGTAATAATTCAGAAATTTATTTAATATATTAACGTAAATTGTGAAAAACAAAAAACAACTAACAATAACGATAATAAAAAATAAACCCAATAACAATTTTTAAAATAAATTCTCAAAATGTGAATCATTTTGTTCATTGCACAATTCACACCAACGTACATACAATAGAACGGAAAAAGCGAACAATGATATTAGCCATGCATTTTTAAATCAGCCAAAAAAAAAAGAAGACGTTAAATGTCAAACCTCGACACGATAACGGCCTTTGAAGTTGTAGTAAAATTGTCCTATAATTTATACTTTAATATATTCCTACATTCAGTTTTCATAGTTTTTTGGTTTTTAATTAAAGCAGATATTCATTTTGTTTATGGCTTTATGGGTTTCCAAATGGAAACTCAACGGAAGCAGCCAGGAAATATAATTATATTATATTTGTGATATTAAATTTTTGTCTGTTGGTCCTCAACTTAATACAAAATAATAGAAATTTGTTGTCTCACATATTGTGGACTGATGATTCCTATACGTTACTCGTCGGGGAGTTCCAGAAGCAATACGTGTGGGCACATGCAAATTTTCATGCCGTTCGACGAAGAAATTTTCAACATGAATTCAGTGTAAACGTTTCAATTGGAATTTATAACAATCATTTGCTTGTGCCCTATTTTTTACCACCACATGTGAATACCGAAATGCAATTCTTACAAGCAGAGTATGGCACATATTGCCATACTTTGCTTGTAAGAATGGGATGAAATTTCGTAAGATTTAAAAAGAATGGCTTGGTTGCAACTTGATGGTTGCCCAGCTTATTTTGGAAGAATTGTAAGGAACTGGTTGGGCAATGATTTTCCAGAGAGATTGATAGGTCATGGGGCCTAGTTGCGTGACCTCCAGAATCCTCAGATACGACTCTTTTAGACTTTTTTGTGTAGGGATTTTTAAAAGGAAGGGTGTATGCGACATGTTGAAACAAGGGAGGAATTTATTAATCATATTAGAAACACGTGTAATTTAGTTTGCGTGGGATGTTCTACTGTACGCCGCAGGTGTGAATTGCGCATTAAACAAAATGGTTCAGATTTTAAGAATTTATTTTAAATTGCTTTTGGGCTTATTTGTTATTATCGTTATTGTTAATTGTTTAACGTTTTCCACGATTTGTATTAAATTTTACATACCTAGTATTAAAAAAAATTCTGACTTGTTACAAATATTCCCGTTTATTTTAAAAACGCTGCATCTTATAGACTTCTAAAGAGAGGGTATTTTTAAAACAAAACTGATAACTCTTATGTCTCAAGACAAATTTGAAAAATTCAAATTGGTTAACATTTCTGTCCATGAAAGTACTCATAGGTGGCCCTCTATCTACGCAACCGGAAACATTAAACAATAGAAGTAATTTTAAACTTTTTGTACTCAAGTACTTACAAGTACTTAGTCTTTTGTCGCAATATCCTGACTATTTTAAACATTAAAATTAAAAGAAGAAATGTATTTCAACACCCTATATCTCACAAACGAAACGTTCTACGACCTTGTTTATAGTAACTTTTCTTCCTAAAAAAGGTCTTCTATCAAGTGTAAAAGTCCTGCTACTAAAAACTGACACCCTATGTAATATTTAAAAAAAGCTGCAAATTATTTCTCAGTAAATTTAAATTCGGATATAAAGTTTATAAACAACTTTTTTTACTGAGAATTTTCGAATTTTAAGACATAATGCAATTTTTTATGACTTTCCTACAATAATATTAAAATTCGGTCATATCGTAAGTCACGTGATATCTTTTAATTGTCAACTATCTCAAAATTATTAGATATAATTATCACAATCAGCTTTTTTGTAGGTTAAATAATAAAAAAATATCTGATGTGGCCAGCACATAATTTTCTTACACCGATATATATCATCCTGATCATTCTATTTAATTCTTCACTTACTTCAATTAAATTTTAAAAGCGTACCTTGAAATGTTTCATTAAAATTTTTAAATAATTATTTATCAGCGTTCTTCGATACTGTCAATAATAATTCGTGTCATATATTTTAATAATTTCTTCTTATTGACATTAACATTTTTGTAACTCAATTAGACATTTCAAATGTCAAACTGCCAAATTTATCCTAACCCCATTTTATGAGGTCAAATATGTACAAAATTTCAGTTTACATCAGCTTTATTTAAGTACTTGGAAAATATATTTTATTAGCTTGATATAGTAGACATAATTTATAATCAAGAATACATTTTTTTGTAAAGTCAAATACAGAAAAGTTTGGGTCCCGTGGATCTCCTTTCAGCTGGTCAATTTTGCTCATCACTGAATTTATCATTGTCTTTAGCCTTTAGAACATATTACAAAATTTGAAAGCTTTATTTCAAAAACTGTAGCTGCTTTCGCGATACTACAGACATGCAGACAGATTTTTTCCATAAAGTTATGTTTTTTCATTATAATTCATCGAGATTCGTCCAGAAATGCAATAAAAAAATTTCAATTTTTTTCCCGAAATAGTATCTTTTTTCTTGTTTCATTCATTATGTCCCTTCTGATGGTACCACATTTACCAAATTTAATGTGTCACCTAAAATGTTGCTGAAAATCTTAATTGCCAAATTTGGGAATTCTCCCATTAGTATTTTTTGAGTTATCGCGGATACACATATACACACATCCACACACACACATACACACACGAATCGACAGACATCATTTGGAAAATAGAATGGATTCAGGAGGGTTCAAAATGTATATATCAATCAAAATTTCGAGATCGAAAAAAATCACTATACTTCCTTATATTAGGTATAAGAAAGTAAAAAAATGTGATGTGACTTGCTTGCTAGACAATATGTGTACTTTTATTTGTATAATAAACTATTTGTTTTAAAGCAAACTGAGTTTTTTTTTCGAAATAAACAGTTTGCCCCAAATGACATATTCTTGTTAAAAAAAAAAAAATTAAAAATTTAGTTCGTTCTTAAAATATTTCAAATTTAAAAAATTCTTTTCATAAGTATTTGCATTTTGAAAGTAAATCTAAAAAATTGAACAATACCGTTGTTTTGCTTAATAATGATCTTAATAATTATCAAGAAATGCACCTGAATTAAAATTTTTTTTTTGGAATTTTGATTTGATTTTTTTTGTTTTATGGGATGATTCTGGAAAAATTTTTTATAAAAAAAATACCTAAAACGATTTTTGACATTCACTTTTAATCCTAATCAGTTTTTTACAAACAATAGAAAGTACGTATTTATAGATAAAACTATTAGTGTACATCTCGAAAAAGAAAATTTTCATTATACCTCTCCGAAAACACTACATATGTTTACATACCCATTTAGCGCACAGAAAATGGATTTTTCCGTACGTTAACTTTTAGCGCCACAATAGCAATTAATTTAGTTAGTAAATAAGTATAATATTCAATAAAATAAAATAAATTCAATTAATATCACACTGTGCTGCAAACTGCATCATTATATTGTTAAATTCTAGCCTAAATATTACAAGTCAATATTTGTTTTTTCTTATCACATTATCTGTCATAATTAGTATTGTTGGCATTGTTTTTGACGCTTATTTGAAATTTTTATTATAAAGGTATTGGTCAGAATTTACTTTTATTTATTTTTGTGTTGTTGTTTTCAAAGAGGTATAATGAAAAATATTGTTTATTACACGTCCATAAACGCTTTTCCCGTGCTTGCATGACTTCCCGTGTCGGCTACGCTTCATACAAACGCGCATACGGGAAAGGCCTATTTTCTGAACTCCTAATGAAATATACTATTTTAGCTTAAAAACAGATAATTTATTGGGTTGTTTCCATCTGAAGTTGGGATACTCCAGTGTTACGTTAGATGAGAAACACCCCAATAAATAAAATTATTTTTTTAAAGCAAATTGCAACTTATTTTTCTCCAAAATACTCTATTAGAAAGGTTTGTCTGACACTTTTTAAGATGAATAAAAGTGCCTTGCTATGGTTTAAAAACAAAACCCAAAAATTCACAAACGTCAGGCATTTTTTTTTAAATTTTGTTATCGAAATTTCTTCAGAATAAGGTCAAATTTGGTTAAAAACCAAAGACATTTGTTTCTATTAAAAAATTTTAAAATTCATTTGGATTATTTGATATTTATTAGAATAATTATTGCTAACCAAAACAGTAGTTAGGTTAGGTTAGGTTAGGTTAGTGTGAGTGAGTCCTTGTTGACCCTCCACTGCGGCCATTAACAGGCCTATTGTGGCTCACTTCTAATTATATTTCACCCAATAAGTTCAGTCTCTTAATGAAACTGATAACTTTATTGGGTGAGAATGCGTCCAGATCTTCTGGCAGCAGATGCCCTTTGCCAAATATTGGGAATCGGATCCTCTCCACAGCAGGACAGGTGCATAAGATGTGGCCTGCCTTCTCATCATCCTCCAAGTATAAACGGCACTCGGCGTGATCCGCTAGGCCGGGTTTATGCAGATGATAGTTTAGTCGGCACTGCCCGGTATATAAGCCTGTTAGAGTTTTCAGGTTTAACATGTTTAACTCTAAAAGGGTATTTTATAAACGCCTACGAATGAACTAATCCTGGTAACTCTTGCCAATACTGGAGAGTTTTCCTTTCAGCCCAGGTTGAGATTGCTATCTTAGCAGTACTTGAAGATATGCCAAGTATCGTGCTCCTTCTCTGGCCAAGGAGTCGGCTATTTCATTACCTTTCATACCAGAATGGCCGGGTATCCAGACCAGAGTAACTTTGTTGTTTTTGCTCAAATGATTTAGAGCCTTCTGACAGTTTCATACCGTTTTGGAGTTACATTGGTAGAAGCCAAGAGCTTTTATAGCTGCTTGGCTATCTGAAAAAATTATAATTGAGCTGCATGTAAGATGTATATATTCCAGCCTTCGTACACCTAGTCAATTGCATGTACCTCGGCCTGAAAAATAGTTGCATTAGTACCTAGGCTTGAAGATATCCTCACCCTTGGCCTGTAGCTATGTACTCTGGCTCCTGTTCCCTCAGGAGTTTTGGAGCCGTCTGTAAATCAGCAACTGTCTGCCTTCAGTAGGTCGGTTTTATTCAGATCCCACTCATCTCTTTCTGGAAAAAGGATGTTGAAGGTCAGCTCGTAGTTGGACTATTTTTTAAATGTCTAATTTGATGCATTTTTAGCATATATATTATATTTTAACCTTAGTTGGCTACTACTTTAAACATTTGTAAAATCGTTTCTTAGATAGAACTTTTCAATTTGAAATTGTTTTCATTTCGTGAATGTTAACGTAAAATTAAGAATCAATAATTATGTGTTAAAAAGTAAGTATGTGTGTCCTTAGAGAAAGTAATCATTTTCCCCAGTAATTTTGTTTATGTGTATTTATGACTCAAATTGCATAGAACGGCAATTTTTCATTTGCTCGTTTACTATACTACGTATTAGCAGTAAATTCCAAACACCTAATAACAACGTAAATAAACATTAATTAATAAATATTTCCACAAAACTCACCTACATGTAAAAAATAGTGGGTCAGTTAACCTCATGAGTTAGATGTAATTGATATTTTAAACTGTTGCAAACTTCCTGGAGAAATCGAACATAGGAATGTAAATAATTAAAATTGATTAAAAATACTTAAATACTTTGACACTGGCGTTACACTTGAAATATAAAAATTTTAACAAATAATTTTAGAAACATTTTTTCTACGTAGAAATATTACTTTTGATAATACAATAATCAAATATTCAAGCAACATGCAACATGAATACTGAATAAAGATGTTAAATATCAACTGCATCCAGCGACGGCTGGTGAATTATAGGTTATGCCATATCTATGTAACAATTGGTCCCATGTCATAGTTTAAGACATGACAACCATGACTAAATGAAGAAGTGTTGAAAAAAAAATATGGTTCAAGTTTGCCACATAAAACTGCCTTAAAAACCTTTTTTTTTGTAAAGTTATGACATTTTGAAATTCAGAAAATTAATAATCAAACTAAAACAAAATTTCAAAATGTCTAAATTTTCAAAAAACCTTTTTTCTTTAAAGAAATCCAAAATCTGTCGATAAATTTTCCTCCTTATTGTGGAAAAAAATGTTTGCTAACCAGCAGTTGTCTACAAAATAACCTGGATGGGCAGGCTATTTATTGCCAAACTTCAACCTAATGATTGTTTGCAAAACTTCTTCATTTATTCTTCACCATCCGCTGCTGACTGCATCAAGCCTGAATTTTACTACCATAAATTAAGCAGTGGAAAATGAGTAGAAAGTGTTATGTTATCGCAAATTCGGAATATATTTTATTTTTGATCTGATTACGGCACTTAATTAGAGTTTAGATACAAAAATCTGAACTTGCCTGGAGTAAAAATTTTTTAAATTTGATGCACCTTTTATACCGAAGCATGTCCTCCCTTTTTGTGGAAGGGGCGTATCTAAAAGAGTTGCTTGAAGATTGGTAACGTCTGGGATGGTTATTTGTTTTTGATGTGAAAAGGCGCGTTATGCTCCCTTATTTGTGTGATGTTGGCGGTTAGCGGACTATCAAAGAGTTTAAATTCGTGAAATCTTTGAGAGATGTTTCTCATATAGTCCGCTATAAGTACAATGTCGTAGCAAAGTTCTCGTAGTTCCTTTATAGAGATATATCCTGTTGAGTTATTTTTATGAGGCATAGAAATTTATTTTTAAGTACTTGCAATTTGTGTAACGTTGTCGCGCTCGCGGAACACCAGGCCGGCGCAGCATATATTCGGGCCGGTCTCACTGTCATCGTATAATTAAACTTTTTATTATCTCTGTTCAGTCTGCTATTCCCCGCCATCAGGAGATATAAACTCCTGGACAAGGAATAAATTTTGCGTATTGTCTCGTGCGACGTTCACCTTCACCTTCCACTTGGCGTAGTACTCCGACACCCGTACTATTGGGCATTTAGCAACTGCCCAGCGCAGCGGCCTGAGCATGATGGCTGTGATAGTACATGGTGGTATCGTCGGCGTACATCGCAAGATAAGTGTTCGGGAACTGCTGAAAGACGGACACGTATGTTATACAATTTTGGAGCAAGAACTACCCACTGCGGAACGCCTGCTCTAATGTCCCTCTATGTTGATAGAGTTTTATTTACTCTCATTCGCAGCATTAGGCCGTGAAAGTAAGAGTGTATCAGTTGCGTTAAATGGCCCGGAAAGTTGTACCGGTGCAGTTTATATATGATACCGAGCAACCAGACGGTATCGAATGCTTTTTCAATATCTAATCAAAATTATACTGTTGCTTGACATCATTGACGGACCTGACAATCTGCAGAGTTGTGCTGCTACCGTTCTAGAAACCGAACTGAAAATCGTCGTGGATTTCAAGATCGTTCTGGGCGTTGTTTAGCCGCTTCAGGACGACCTTCTCAATCAGTGTGAATACTGCCGACTAAAGATATCGGACGGTAACTAGAAGCCGTTTTCGGATTTTTGTGCAGCTTCAAGATAGGACACATCACTGCACTCTTCCACTGGCTATGCCAATGTTGCAGACGCAGAATGCCGTTGTGTTGGTGATATGCGTAAGTTGGACAATACCTTTCTCGACAGATTCTTAAGTAGCTTATTATCGATACCGTCCAATCCCGGCACTTTCTTGTTTGCGAGAGTCCTGATAAACTTTTTCAATTCAGCGGACATAGTCATGGTTGATAAAATTTGCTGTCGCGTTATAGGAATTTGGACTCCATGACAGTATATTTGCGAAATTGTATTTTCGATGCGGTGGTGGTCTTGGTTATTTGGGTCATTTTAATTGTGTATTGATTCAGATTAGTCAGCCAAATGGTTGGCTTTTTGCCTATCTCGCAAGTGCGTCGTTTGGCGGCCTATTGCGTTATTTTCCAACAGGGTTGGAATGACCTGCCTCGTGTATTTAAGACAGTTCATTGTAGAACATGACGAAGCGGATTGCGGATTCAGCGAATGCAATTTTTCTCCCCATTTTTCATTCTTTTCGGTGTTTATGGATTTACGAATTGATATTTGTAATCTATTCATCTTCGCCTTGGCAGCCATATCTTTGTCTCTTTGCCAAAGCCGTCTCGGCCTATTTTTGTCGCGTATCATTTGTCTGACCGCGTCGTCAAGTTGTTCCTTATACGGTTTCATCGTTATAGTTTCAGCAAAGCCCCGTTTAATGTCCTGAAGTATGCCCGTGAATACATCCACAGTTGCTTCGTATCAGGGAAAGCATAATATCTAAGAAAAGGAAAACTGGGAGAGGAGAATAGGAACAGCTGATATCGAATTGATGATTGATGTCTTTCTTAATAATATTATAATGGATGTAATGTAATAAAACAAATACAATTTAGAGTAGCATCTCACCACCATATTATTCTTTTATTCGTCATATGTCATTACGATTAATAACCATCTTTGTACTATTTATCTTTTGCATTATGTAAGGGTTTTTATATGTAGACTAGAATACGATTTAGATTCAGTATTATTGTAAATTCCAAACGAGATAGTTAATATTATATTTTCGTTAATAAAACGTTGTGTAAAATATATTCGTGTATTAATAATTATAATAAGAGTACCTCGCACAACTAACATCAGAACTGGTGAAGAAAAATACCCCCATCAAATAAGAAGAGAATATATGTCAGTCCTAGTGATAGTTTCAATGATAATTCTAATTATAGTTCTAGTGATAGTTCGGATATATCTCCAGCAACAAACATACAGTTACACCCATTGTGGTGATATTTACATACAGTTACACCCATTATGGTGGTATTTATATACAGTACACTTATCGTGGTATTTACATACAGTTACACCCGTTGTGGTGGTACATACAAACATTTACTCCCATTGTGGTGGTATTTACCTACAGTTACTCCTAATACCACTACAGAGGGTGCAACTGTATGTAAATACCATCCGTTGTGGTGATATTTACATATAGTATGGTGGTATCAGTTACGCCAGAGTCGCGTGATAATAGTAATAAATAATTCATTTCTAAAACTACTTTGTTATTGGTATGTTCTCATATTTCGTCGTTGCAAGGATTAATGACAGTTGGACTTTCCAGAAGTTGTATAATTTCTTAGAAAGAAAAAGACAATTTTAAATATAAAATGTGTTTGCGACAGGTAAGTACGTCATTCACCTGTAGTGCTTTTAATACTCGGTCCGTTTGCAATAGAGAGTAATTTGGCCAATTAAATCTACTGAAGTCTAAAATTTGGCCTTCACTTGAAAAGTATTTATTTGGGGACTAAAAACAATACTAGAGTAATGGTAAACCCTTCAAAGACTACTCCAAAACCACCCTCAAACTTACATTTTTTACGTTTTTTGTAATTTTCTCGAAAACTATTAATCTTATAGAGCACAAAATAATTAATGAAATTAAGCTTTCAGGCGTTTGCACAGTGAGGTACAATTAACGTTCATTTTGTTACGACTGCAAATCTTTAAGCAAACCCTTTTGCAGTTATATTTGACAAGTTCCTCACACGCATAGCAAATATTTGACTTGGTATGTCTATGCACCCTACTATACAGGGTAGCCTAATGAAAACAGTCCACCCGGGTCTGTGTCATTTTTGTTCAACTTTAGACACACTACTTGAACCGGTCGATTTTATTTTCAGGGAAGGACAGTTATATTCACTTTTTTCTTCAATCTCCAAACAGGGGTGGTATTTACTTCCAAAATTTCAAATGGTAGGAGCAGGGGTCAAGGACACATCGCTTTAAATCCTGTTAAATTCTCTTTACGACGGCGTATCCAAAACTGAGCTACTAGTTTCTGACAAGTTGCATCCGAAAGCTTTAGTAGATTACTTACGTGCCATTTGATTAAATGTTCAAAATGCTCTCCCCTTCAACAACTTCCATACAACAATAAAGCCAGTGTTCAAAATGTTGTCGAACATTTTACAATATTTTTGTAGTAATTTGACGGAATTCGTGTGTGATACGTTCCCGTAAATCTTCTAAAGAATTGGTAAATTCTATTTAAAATGGTATTTTATTTTTTAAAACGTAAACATGTTAGAAGAACTCCTCAGTACATTTTGCGCAGTGTACTTGACAGTACACATTTTACGAAATTTAAGCAACCCAATCCAACTCTAGTTAATGATTTGCCAGTTTATATAGTTTGAGATTAGTTGATTCGCACTTAAAATATTATTAGTATTATATTCGGCGGTTTAGGATATTTTAGTTTCTTCAAAATAACTACCTATAGAAATGACATCCAATAAAAACACCACTTAGGTATAGCTATCTTAGCTACTAGTTTACGATTCTAGCTGGTAATCGAGTTTGCATACGCAGTGACCAAAACCCCATCCTTTCACTATAAAGCGGTTTGTTTGTCTCTGTCCCACATTGGTGATATTTCTTCTCTCACTGTGCCAACCTAGAATCGTAGAGTAATAGTAAAAAACAAAAATAGATACCGCCACTTTTTCAGTGCGTTGTTATTTTGGCGTTGTTATAACTGTTTAGTGTTTATCGCCATCATGCTTTATACACTTTTTTGTTTCGCGGTAGGAACTTTCATGTGTGGCCGTCGTTTTGAAAAAAATATTTATAAGTTTTACAAGTTTCTTTAAATCCAAGATGACTATGTTATATCGGTGTGTTCAATAATTAATTAATTATACCTATGTAGGTCGGTATCTATAGATGGTTATTTAAATACAGAAAATTAAACAGTCGATAGATTCTTGAAAAATAATTGTTTTTTTTTTGTTATGAAAATTTTTTCATAAGCACATAACTTTTGCGTTTTTTAATATATTTATTCTACATTTGGCGGTCATTTATGCTGGATGTAATCTGAAAAAAATAACGAAAAGTATATGATAGAAATATGACCACTGGTGTAGATAGAGGGAACACGAATCACTTTTTTCTTGAAAACTTCTCCGAGTATGCATGTTTAAAAATTTTTTTAGTTATTCCATATTCTTTTTGTAAAAAACTTCTCTTGCAAGTTTTTCATATTTTCAATAATCTTCCTGTAAATTGAATCTAAGTGTTTCTGTTGTACATTTTATAATAGGCGGTTTTGATATATTTGTAATCATAGTTGTTAGAATTGTCAAATCACCAATGCAAATCATGTTACAAAGAGTATTTTTCGATTTCACGAGACGGTTTTTTTCAAAACAAATTTAAAATAATTTAAAAACGGTTTAATTTTTTTTAATACCCATAGGCGTAGAGGTTTTAAAGAAAAAAGGGGTTCATGTCCCCTTTATCTACGCCAGTGATCATACTTCTAGTACACATTTTTGGTTCATTTTTCAGATTTGACCTAAATGTTGAATAAATGTTTAATAAATGCAAGTTATGCGACAAAAAAATTTATCAAATAAAAATTTCAACGACCTGTATCTCAAAACCTGAGTACTTATGAAAAAAGAACAATTATTTTTCAAAACTCTATTGATAAATTAGTTTTCTGTATTTAAATGGTAACCCCCGTATAAACAAAATATCAACCGGCACTGTATTTGAATGTATAAACATTTCGTGGATCATTTTTAAAATGAGTATGTGTAAAATTAATTAAATAGTACGACATAGATGTTCAATGTCCATCCACCCTTCAAATTCGTAAATTGAAAATCAATACTAAAATTCCAAAAAAAACTGAAAATATGTACCTTTAACCTGAAAAAAATTTGAAAATTTTTATTGCATTTCTGAACGAATTTCGACGAATTATGACGATACTTGTGTATGTAATGTATGTATGTAAATTTCAGATAGAAAAGTTTTTCTTTCTGTGTCTGTCTATCTGGTTCGCGATAGCAGCTACAGTTTTTGAGATAAAGCTTTCAAATTTGGTATACACATTGTAGAGATCAAGGAAGAGATTGAGTTCATTGATGAGCAAAATCGGTCCCAATTTTTGAAACGTCAAATATGTGACTTTTTGAAATGTCAAAGTGACTTTTTTGAAACGTCAAAATGTGACTTTTTTTGAACGTCAAAGTGACTTTTTTGAAACGTCAAAATGTGACTTTTCTGAAACGTCACAAAATGTGACTTCTTCGAAACGTCAAAATTTATTTTCATTATAAACTCAACCACACGTCGAGTTTTACTACGGTTAGGAAGTTCTGATCCCCAAGAAATTAGCAGCAGTTTTTTTAGTTATTTTAGGAAATCAGGAGATCAAAAATAAATAAAACGATGCAAATGCGATTTGAATTTTAAGTACAGTCCTGTACGTAGATTTACAACAATTGACGAATACTTATTTATATTGCCGTATCAATTACATCTTTCGGGCTATGGCCTGAGACGATTGTTACATCTCTGACGGAAGAATGCAGGACCAACTTAGGATGCTGTTTTTATCAAATAGCCAATATAAACAATGGTAACGAAAAATGCAGGGGTTATTATAGGAAATTGTATCACTCTACAGGGTGTCTCACCAGGAAATGCATCGATCGATATAGGGAAAAGTACGTACCAGAAAATTTTTAAAATTTAAGAAATTACTAAAGGCAGTGTGGTCAATGCAACTAAAATAATTATAAGCATCTGGCACTTCCGGTTATACCGGAAGTCGATACCAACTTGCTTATTTTAAATGGAATACCTTATATATTTTAGGGTTTTCGAAAGAAGCATAAAATTCTGAGTTAAAAATATGTAGGATACCCTATGCCTAAACCCAGACCTTTGACATTTGACAGGTGCAATGGTTTACAATAACCTTTATAACTTTCTCCATGTAAAAGATAGTCATTTGCTTCTTGGCACGCAGAAAGAGAATAAGGTGAGCTACGCTCTGCAGTTTAAAAAAATTCAATAATATATACCAAGTGTTCCATTTTTGACGTTATCTTTTGTAAACTTCAAACTGCGATAACTTGCTTAAGTCAAATAGAACACCCTGTATTTTTTTACATCAAATTATGTATAATTAAATTCCCTTTTTGTCTGATATGCATTGTGGGAGTTTAAATTACAACTTTTTGAAATATTTGCGATTTTCTTAAAAATTTAAGAATTTTTAGTAAAAATTTTATCAAATTAGCCATGATTAGAAACAATCAGTAATGTCAGTCATTCTCTTATGTCAAAAAATGCAACCGCGTTTATAATACACCCACGAAGACTTTTTGAATTTGTTTATTATTTATGGAGAATGTGATAAAGTACTATCAGCAACTTGTAGTACATTTGTTACTACATATCCACAAAGACGGAAAATAACACTGAATACTGTAATATGCCTATTAATTGGATTGAAGACACTTTGCATAAACTAAAACAGATAAGATAAAATCAACTAAAAAAATGTTTCCATTTTAATTTAATAATTGTTCAAAATTCTGCCCTCGAACCTCCACACATTTTTCGCACCTTCGGGTTAGTTCTTCATGGGTATCTTCTAATTCAATCCTGTGATAAGTTTTGAAATTCATTTCTTACTCTCTGCATACAATTTTCAATAGTTGTTAATGGGCTCTCATAAACTTTATTTTTAATAGTTCCCCAAATAAAATAATCTAAAATTGATAAATCGGGCGAGCGAGAAGGCCTTAGGAAAGGTCCATTATTGCCGATTCATTGATTGTAAAAAGTTTCTTGTAAAAAAATTATTTATCAAATATACGTTATGTGGGGGAGTACCGTCGCTGATAAAAAATGTTTCTATGTTCGGCGAGAGGTAAATTTTCTAAATAGTTATTATTCAAATTTTGTAATATCTTTCGACTAAAAAAAAAAACAAAAACAAAAAGATTAACTATATATATTAACAGAAGAAGAAATCTTTATAACTTACTGTTTAAATTTTGCTGATAAAATTCTAATGCCACCACTCTATATCGTTTCTTATGGCACAGTAAACATTAAACTGCCAACTTTCTTGAAAATTTCGCTTCAACTGATCATATAATATTTCCCAAATAAGAATCGTGCGTCGCCTACAAACCTTATTTGAATAAATTCACAAAAATTTTCTCTTCTTAGGAAATCTGTTTCTTTTAATCGTTGAACCATTTGGAACGAAAACGGGTGATATTTATGTTTAATTAAGATTCTATGAACTGAATCCTTGCGTAGTCCCTATTCCAGAGCAGCTTGTCTTAATTACATCATTGGAAATGCATGAAAATATCCCAGAATTGCTATTTCTACGTTTTCGTCATCAATAATAGGATTCCGCTTTTGAATTCTTGCCTTAGCAGAGCCATAGTTTTTAAAATTATCCAGTATGCGTTTTACAGTGTTTGGTGACGGTTTCCGTTTTTGCGGATAACGATTAGCAAATATACTGCAAGTTCTTGATATTACTTTATCACATTCTCCATAAATAATTACCAAATTGAAAAAAGTCTTCGTGGGTGTAATTTAAACGCGGTGGCTTATCTTGACATAAGAGAATGACTGACATTATTGATTGGTTCTAATCATGGCTAATTTGATAAAATTTTTACTAAAAATTCTTGAATTTCTAAGAAAATCGCAAATATTTCAAAAAAGTTGTAACTTAAACTCCCAAAATGCTTATATCAAAAAAAAAGGAATTTAATTACACATAACTTGATGTAAAAAAATACACGGTGTTCTATTTGACTTAAGCAAGTTTTCGCGGTTTGAAGTTTACAAAATGGAAAGTCAAAAATGGAACACTTGGTATACTATTATTGAAAAAGCAAATGAGTATATTTTACACGAAGAAAGTTATAAAGATTATTGTAAACCATTACACCTTTCAATATTTTTTTAAAATGTCAAACGGCTGGGTTTAGGCATAGGGTATCCTACATATTTTTGACTCAGAATTTTATGCTCTTTTTGAAAACCCTGAAATATATAGGGTATTCCATTTAAAATAAGCAAGTCGGTATCGACTTCTGGTATAACCGGAAGTGCCAAATGCTTGTAATTATTTTAGATGGATTGACGACACTGCCTTTAGTAATTCCATAAATTTTCAAAGATTTCTAGTGCGTACTTTTCCCTATATCGATCGATGCAGTTCCTGGTGAGACACCCTGTATAAATGAAACGTAATTAGTAAGTATACCTTACCCGATAGTTATTTCATTCATATATGTATGCATGTATACACTTTTGTAAGCAGGATCGGCTAAGTTTTGATAGCGTTATGCACATGTCACTGTTATTTGACGTTGAGGTTGCTTCAACTGATATCGAACCACCGAGATATACACTAAAAATTTGGGTATAGAACATAAAAATAATGCGGGAGAGAGAATGTAAATACATACGACGACTAGTGTTGGCTCACATTATTCAAAGCTAAAGGAATGGAGGGAGACGTCTTGCTGTTAGACAAATTTGCAATCCATGGTTTACTTTTTTCGTAATCTAGAGAAACACCATCATATACAGTCATACCAGCTTAGGTGAATTTTGACCAGATCTGATGATTATAGGTCTAATCTGGTGAAAACTTAAACGAAAATGATGAAATCGGGTGATGTTTTAAACTTTAAAGCTATTCATGATTGTTGTTACAGATTATACCAATAACTCGATTGTTGTACCACTACTCATCATAATTCTCCACTAAATATATTTACAGTCGTCATCTAGTGGGGAATAGTGGAATCCTATGGTATGTCACTGTATGTACAGATAAAACCACGAAGGGTCGAACATGGTCATTAGTATGCGGAATTTACTTTTATCCGTCGAATATTGGCCGACAGTGTATTACTAATCTGAGAATTACCGAACAACTACAATAATGAGCAAAGCCAGATAGACAGTGCTGCCATTTTTCTTAATTTATATGTAGAAACTTACATTAGCCTTGCGTGAATTCGTATAATTAAACTTTTGATTGATAGGTGGCTCATTTATAATGAGCTACCGCTTAGCGACTGCAGATTCCCCTCCGCTGCCAACGGTCAAAGTAAATTGGGCATACTAATAACTGTGTTCGCTCTTTCGTGGTCTTATCTGTATGTTGTTATGTTGGTACCTGAGGCGGGATTTTCATAAAATTGCTTATTTGAAATTAAATAATTCCCCCGAGATATAACGTGGTCCGAGGCTATACATTCTTGAGCAATTTCTACGTCATTCTGTCTATAGTATGTAACATTATTCAAATTGACAAATCAAATGCAAATAATAATTAGTAATCGTAGTTTGTTACTTATCTAATTTTATAAAAATTGTGTACTATGAATATGAGGAAATTTTTGATCTCCTTGTCTGGATCAAAGAAGAAGGAGACAAGTATTTGGCGGTTATTGTATGTCATAATAGTAACAATTTTCAAATCAAAAATGAACTCCTGGCCTTCATTCTAATAAAAAATGCCAAAGCCAAAAATGTATACAACCTCGATCTCTTTGGTTTTTCAATTCCACGTAAGCAAAATTTGATTGAATTTGAGGCAGATGGTGTCCATATGGGATACAAACATTTGTTGAAGACACTTCTTGTGATGGAGTACATGTATTTATAATGAAATGCATTTCCCATTCTTTAGCCTTGTGTGCATCGTATGCCTGCGTATACCTTCCAGATGAAGTTAAAGAAATAGTTAGAGCGATATATTCCTTCATAGAACATAGTTTCAAGAACAAATCAGAGTTTCAAGAATTTCAAATTTTATAAAATATAGAACTGCGCAAAATGCTCACTGCTTAGAGATTTTTTTCTGATTTGACAAAAGTTCTTTGTAAAACAGGGAGCTTCTTTCAAGACCGTATAAATACCCAATAAATTGAAAATTTGTGTATCCTATGGCACAAACACCAGGGTCATTAATAAGAACAATTTTAGTATGAATAGAAAAAAATATTTAATAAAATTACTACCGAATGCATAAAATGTATTATTGATGATAATATGAATGTGTTAAAGATAGCTATACAGAAAATAAACAATCAGAAACGAACTTAATTTACTTACAATAAAAGAAAATAATTTGTTTCATTCCACCTTACCATGTTTAATGAACACAAATAATTAAGCCACGCCTCACTAATTTATGGTTGCGCAGACCAGTGTACGCAACAACCAGTTTTAAACGCTACAAATTAATAAAATCGGGAATTCAAAACTGTAAGTGTGAAGTAAGTATACAAAATTTAAAATTCTTTATTATTTATAACATTTAGGCAATATTAATCGTTTTCATTATGTACCTTAATATACAAAATGTACATCAGTCTTGAAATATACAATTTTTTTATATGAATGGAAATAACAGCAACTCGAAACAATGAATAACAATACTCTAAAACGCAATGACCGACGCCGAATCTAAGATCTTAAGGCAGTTAAGTCAAGAAGTTGTTTGTATTATGGGTTTTAGAAATACGACAACAGAAAAATTCTATTCAAATATGGCGCGTATTTGCGGGGAGTGACTTAACCTTCTGTTCATTAAACTGAATATAGGGTTAAGAAAAAACAAAAAAATAATAATAATACGTCTTATGGATTTGGTAATAATTTTATTAAATATTTTTTTTCTATACTTATAAAAATTGTTATTATTGATGACCCTGGCATACACAAATCAATATTTGAATAGCTATCTATAGGCTTTTGAGTGAAACTCCCTATTTTACAAAGAACTAGTTTTGGCAAATCAAAAAAAAAATCGGAGCTTCTGCCATGGGACACCCCATAATTAATTAAACATTTTTAGAGGAATTCGGAGTCTTTTAGAGATGTAAATTTTTAAATAATGAGTAATTTTTTTTCGTAATTTACTAAATGTAGAAAATTTTTCTTCACTCCTGGACACCCTGTATATAACCTTAATCTGAATAGTTTTAAGAGAAGCAGAATTATACAGAGTGTCGCGATTAAATGTAATACAAGCCTGTAACTCCTTTATTTTTTTGGCCGATTTTAAAAGAAATTTTAGAAAAACTATCTTCTGCGTTTTTTATTAGAACACAGCCAACTGGGATGCGTTTTTTAAAGTCAAAAACTGTTAATTGCTATTACCGATTTTTTTTTTAAATTGATTACATATTCCTGAATAACAATACGTTTCTTAAAATGTCTTATCACCAAATTTCGTCAAATCGGATCATCTTCAGGCGAGCACTCCATGATAATTTCATCCATATTTTAGTTTATAATCCATATTTTTCTCTTAATAATAACATTATAAAACAATTTGTCTTTATTACACAAAAAACATTTTTTTTTGAAATCGGGCCAAAAATAAAGTTATGGGCATGTAACATAGGGTGCTCGCCTGAAGATGATCCAAATTTGATGAAACTTGCTGATAAGACGTTTTAAGGAATGCTGAATAGGAACATGTAATCAATTAAAAAAAAAGCTAATGGCAATTAGCAATTTTTGATGTTAAAAAATGCATCCCAATTGGCCATGTATTGCACTAATAAAAAAGCAGTATCACACGTAGATAGAGTTTTTTGTTACCCTACATTTTAAATAAATTTTTTTGAAATTGGCCAAAATTAAAGGAGTTACAGGCTTGTATCACATTTAAGCGCGACACCCTGTATATATATATTGACTTTTTTTGTAAATCATTAAATAAAAGAAGTTTTTCCTCTTGGCAACCTCATCCGTGGACACACTGTATATGTGTATTTTAATTTTTGTGCAATTTTTTGAACAGAATGATTTTATTTTCCTACTGCAAAGATTTCGATTTCCCACTGCACAATTTGATTTTTTTCACTGCATATTTGGTACCTAACTGCACGTTAGAATAACCTCAATAAAAACGAAAGCTACTGTCTCTTTTCAAATCATAATAGATATGGGGAAAATTACAAAAACTACTAATTTTTTTACTTTTTTGTTGGAAATAATAATTCAGTGTTTTTTGTTTAGTCATTTTGACAAAATTTACTATTTGTACAAATAAAAAATCAGTTTTTTCTGCATTTTATTTACAACGAAATAATTTTGTTTTTTGTTTTTGATTATCATCAATAGAAAATTCAATTTACGGATATATGTTGGTCACCTGATGAAAACAGCCTTTTATAAAATATAACAGAAATTTGCAGGGGATTTATTGCAAGTGCGAATATAAAAAAAAATAATCATGAATTCAACCGCGTATAAAAAATAACAATCCCATTATTCTCAAACGCCCATTTCGTTACTATCACTAATTGTGCGGTATTTTATAATGAAGTGTAATTACACATTGAATCTGTTAATGTTATGTGATTTATTGGTATTAAGCTGAGGCATCACGTTACATCTGTCCTATAATTAATTCCACCGGGAGTAGCAATCATTTCAATTAAGTCCTGTACACCCTTGACTGAGGGGGTAGTAACTCATAACGACCTAGTTGTATCCCTTATTGCGACAGCGAAATCGCGGTTGCCATGGTGCGGGCAGGTGCTTCACTTGGCTGTTCATTTTGCTACATACCAGCGTTTCAGGGTTGTTTTGATGTGAAGTCCCTTGGAGTTAATTAAATTAGGTTGTTATAACACTATAATGTTTGCCAGTCTACAGCATGAACGTAATATAGCAATTAGTAACTTAATAATTTTTGGTGATACATGAATTTCCCAAAAATAATTATTGTTACATTTATTTAGTAAATAAATAATGGAATTTTTTTTTAATTTGGGTAAAACGACCATACGAAAATAATGTAACAAACAAATGTTATGTTCATTTCGTCAATAAGCATGAAGGTAGAGCTTTTTTTAATAACGCGTAAAGAAGTTACAATTGTCGAGTTTAATAAAAAAAATGTTTGTGTTTAATATAGCAGGGAAAATAAACAACAAAAATTCTCAAAACTAATAAGGTAGTTGTCGATAATTAAATTATAAAATAAGCATTTATTTTTTTGAAAACAATAAATAAGGCCAAAGTTTTACCCTAAGACATCCAATAACAAGCAGATTTTTTCTTGGCCGAGAAAAAAACAATTAAAATTACCGCAACGATACGTTTACAAACTGTTGCTAAAATAAATTGATCAATCATTTTGTGGATGTAAGTTCCACTTTTTAAACATTCTGTATTCATACAACTGTTTATATTTTTTACATACACATAGAAATACACGTGAATTTATTTTTTGTGAAAAATGTATTGAAATGAAAGATTCTATCTTAACTCATTACCCACCAACGTCCTATTTTTGGGACGGACAGTGTTGAGCCTTCATCTACAAATCTCTATGTTTGATGTATCTTTTTTTTTAAGTTACAATGTAGCCTTGGTCTAAAATATACAGGGTGGGGCAATAGTGCGTCCGACTGCGATATCTCGAATTCTATGACAGCTAGAAATTTGATTTAAAAACATAAGTAAACTAGACAAAAAAGTCTATAACCTGAAATTGTTTTCCAATATACAGGGTGAGCCAACACGATTCTACAGGGTCAAGTAACATTTTTTTTAATGAAATGCCATGTATCAGAACATTTTTTTGAAACCTCTTTGTGGTCTCATTTTACTCCTGTATTATTATTGCCCTCTCCCAGCCTCTTGGATGTAATGATTTTTTTTTATTAAAATTATACTATTTACACGTGTATATTAAAAATATCACTACAATCACAACTACCTATAATAAATAAAATTATAAAAAATAAAAATAATAATATACCGAAAAACTTTACCGTAGAAAATAATAACTCGATAATAACAGATCCGTATTTAGTCGCAGAAGAATTTCAAAATTTTTTTATTAATGTCGCAGAAGATTTAACAAAAAAACTCAGTAAGCCATAATTCGGCGCATGACTATTTAAAAAAAGGAAAATATTCAAACACAAACTCTTTTTTCTTTTCGCCCGTCATCGAAGCAGATATCAAGAGGGAAGTATCGGCTCTTAAAGCTAAAAAAATCATAGGAGTTGATAACATCCCAATAACATTAATAAAAGAAAATATTGATGTATTAAAAAAGCCCATTACGTTTGTGATAAATATTTCTTTAAATACTGGGGAATTTCCTAACCCCATGAAAACAGCGATTATAAAGCCAATATATAAGAAAGGTGACAAATTTAAAGTAGAAAATCATAGGCCAATATCAATACTGCCGTCTCCTTCAAAAATTCTCGAAGTAGTAGTTAAAAATCAGACAGTCAGCTACCTTGATAAATACGAAATTCTCACTAAAGCACAATATGGGTTTCGGAAAAATTATTGCACGTCTAAAGCAATTTATGATTTAATAACTAATGTCAATGATTCTCTAGAAAATAAAGAAATACCGTTGGCTATATTTTGTGATCTTTCTAAAGCGTTTGATTGTGTGGACCATTCTATACTTCTTGACAAATTAAATTAGTATGGTGTAAGAGGAGTGACTAACAAATGGTTTAAATCTTACTTAGAAAATCGTTACATATCTACGGAAGTAACTTTTGCTGATGGTGAATACATCCATAAAATCAGATCACAACCGCAGAAAATCAAATGTGGAGTGCCGCAAGGCTCCATCCTCGGCCCTATTTTATTTTTAATCTATATAAATGATATCGTAGACAACTGTAAGATTTTTTCTATTTGCTGATGATACAAGTATCCTGATAAAAAGCTACATTGTCGCTGATCTCTTAGATATTACGAAACAAAAAATGTCAGAAATTCTGGACTGGTTTGCAGCTAATAAATTACTTTTAAACTCAGATAAACCATTCAATATGATTTTTCAACCACATAAAACTATCACACCTACAGTTATTCCCACAGAAAACGGAGAAATAAAATCAGTTACCTTTACAAAATTGTTGGGAATGTATATAGATGAAAACCTTAGCTGGAAACCACATATCGTTGAAATTAATAAAAAGTTAAGTAGCGCTGTTTTTGCCATAATATCTATAAGAAATAATGTAGGATTTCATGTTGCAAAAACAGTTTACTTTGCTTACTTTTATAGTATACTTCAGTATGGGGTCGAATTTTGGGAAAACCTACCAGCTGCTCATAGCACATTTCTAATACAAAAAAGAGCAATACGAGCATTATGTTGTCTAACCAAATTAGAGTCCTGTCAACAGTACTTTAAACACCTAGAATTGTTTACTTTAATGGGTTTATATATATACCGGATATCCTTAGTAGTATATACTAATAAAAATTCCCTTACAACATTATCGGATATTCATACGCACTACACTAGGTTTAACCACACATATATAGCCCCACATTATAATTTTAATGTCAATCGAAAAGGGCCCGCGTATATGGGAATTAAGATTTTTAACCACTTACCACTGGCACTCCAACGAGCAAATAATGTTAAAACCTTTAAGCGTAACTTAAAGAAACTTTTACTTCTTCACAATTTCTATAACCTTGATGACTTCTTTCATTGTGAACTGTGAAGCAGTATATAAGTATATTTCTTATATATATGTATATAAGCATATATATATGTATATGCATATGTGTGTATATGTGTGTATGTGTGTGTATTTTTACTATTATTTTTCTGTTTCCAGTTACATATTATCATTTATATTATATATAATTTGAAAGATCACTACGTAGGTACTATAGGCACCTGTAAATATATATTGTTATTTGTTTATTCATTAATTAATGCCTGTTAGGTGAATTTATACTTTCATTGCATTTGAATTTCTTATTCTTACTAATGAGGATAGCGTTACATTTTTTTCTTTTTTTCTACAGCTCCGAGGAGCTTTTAGCATATACGTAGCCATAAGCTATAATTGTTTTTAAATAATTTAATATTATAAATACTATATATGTACTATGTATATGTTGGGAAATAAACTATCTATCTATCTATCTACCGATTTTAAGAAAACAAAAGTTAGTACCTGTTATGAGACGTCAGTGTAATGACACTCAACCATTTTCACTTCCTAAAAGTATACAGGGTGGCCAAAACGGATTTTTAAATTTACAACTATTTGAATTGAATTGTCCCAATTTTTTCAAGTGGAACACCCTGTAAATTTTTGGACGATGTGATGTAGGACGAACATTTTTGTACGTTCATTCCTAGTACTATTTGTGGCCATTTTTAATTTATTGAACAATAACTGCAAAATTAAGCAATAAAAATTAAAAATGAGGGTTTTATTTAAATTATTCAAGAGAAGGTATTATAATAAGCGTGTTACATGATGCCCATAAAAACCACACACCAACAACAATCCAAAATTTTAAGGAAAGATAATAAATGCTTTTAGAAGTATCACTCCGGCAATTTTATGAACGGTAGGAACCTCATTGGAAATGTGTGTCAATCAAAATGGGCAACATGTGGAGCACTATTTATAATCTCTTCTTTGAATTACAAAAAAAAATATATTTTTAATTTTTATTGCTAAATTTTGCAGTTATTGTTCAATAAATCGAAAATGGTTACAAATAGCCATAGGGATGTACGTACAAAAAATTTTCATTTTTCAATTCTACATCACATCGTCCAAAAATATACAGAGTGTTCCATTTGAAAATATTGATAAAATTCAGTTCAAATAGTTGTAAATTTAAAAATTATTTTTGGCTACCCTGCATACTATTATGAGGTGAAAATGGCTGAGTGTCATCACACCGATGTCTCATAACTAGTATTAACATATTTTTTCTTACATCCAACTGCTTGGGAGAGAGTCAATAATAATACTGGAGTGGAAGGAGGCCACAAAGAGGTTTCAAAAAATGTTCTGATATATATAGCATTCTATTTAAAAACATGTTAGTTGACCCTGTATAATCGTCTTGGCTCACCCTGTATATTCGAAAATAATTTCCGGTTATAGACTTTTTTGTCTAGTTTATTTATGTTTTTAAATCAAATTTCTAGCAATCATAGAACTCGACATATCGAAGTCGGACGCACTATTGCCCGACCTTGTATACCTACATCTACTTATGGTTGGATCTTAAGTTTCACAATAGAAACCCTTGAAATGTTTGTAACTTTTTCAAATCATGATGTAGAAAGTAGTGATGATAATGAGGTGTTATCTGTATTGAAAAGGAAATTACATGCAGCAAAATCATCAGAGAAAACATTACATGCTGAGAGAATCCGGGGACTAGTATTTCTAAAATGTGTAACTAGCGAGAAATCTCAAAATTCAAAAATGTACAAAAATAAGAAACGTAAAGGGGACTGTAAATGAGGTAGGTTTACACTAGGAGACCTGAATATAAATTTGTTAATTTTTGTTGTAATTAAAGATTATGGGTTTAATAATGAAAAGAGTAACTATTTTCATTATTAGAGTACAGTGTTTAATAATGTCAAAACTAAAGAATTAAAAATTTAATGATTTGGGTTAGAATATTATCAGTAAGCCTGACCAAGGTCATTAATCCTATGGAGACGTACTGGGTATGCATCATATCATAATAAATATATAAAATAAAAATATTTTATATATTGTGATGTATGTTTTTGTACTATTTCGTTCGCTTTAAATTCTTTTTTTATGTATTTCCTTATATTTTGTATGCTTAATGCTGCACATTATTATTAAACTGTTAAATGACGTTCACAAATGACGTTCACACATGTACATTGTATATCTAAGTGATAACTGATCATAAATAAATAAATAAAATAAATGTAAATAAATTTTATTAATACTGGTACACTTTATAAAAATATGTACAAAACTCACCTTCTTAAGCAGATTTATGAAGTAGCTTGGTTGTCGTTATCACAAACTGGAGCTCTTCTATAATAACTGTGTAGCATCAGATATGTTTCTACAGTTGTCTCAGTAAGCGATGTTCGCTGTGGTGAAGAAATATGTTTGTATTTTGAAAAAGACCGTTCGACATCTACGGAAGTAATACAGGCATAAGTAAAACACTCTGTGAACTCACTTAACACAGCTGTAGATGCACCATCACAAATTTGTCTTAATTTGGTAAAATCAGGATCTTTCCGTAATACACTCTCGAATTTTTCAATAACGGGCTTATTTTTTTGCGTCATTTATAGTCTGTAGCTGTGTATTTACGTCGTCCACTATTTGCAGCGATTCCACTAACGACAACGAAGTATTTTGCAATTTTTCTATTGAGTCGTGTAGTCCTCTATAATTGTTATAAATAGTTTCTAATCTGTTAAGGGAAACATCTTGAAAGCTTGTCTGGCTTTCCTTAATAGCTGCAGCGTCGTTAGGGTTGAACTGTAGTATCACAGATTTTATTTGTTGAAAATATTCAGCATAATAAAAGGCTGCCTTCAACCACGTTCCCCAACGTGTAAGAATCTGCTCTGGTGGTTCCGGAATACCAGGACACAGTGTGTGAAATACTCGAAGCCGTTTAGGAGATTTGAGAAATACTTTTTGTTATTTGCTATTAATGCATCTACCTCTGGAAAACATTTTCGAATCGTTTCTGCTATAAGATGGAACGCATGCACTTTACACGTAACATGTAAAAACCTACAATCGTCTCTTTGAAGAAAACGGCCCACCAAACGCATTTTCGCAGCACCGTCGGTCACAAACATCAACACTTGACTTGTTGACAGTTCAAATTTTTCGAAAGTCTCCAACACCACCCGCGTAATTGTTTCGCCAGTACACGCAGTTAGTCTTTTCCTAGCTAGTAAAAATGGAAATGTTGGTTTAACAGGGTCGAGTACACGTACTAGAACATTTAAAATAGAATTTTTTTTACAATCTGTCGTCTCGTCAACACATAACCACAGCCGTGTATTTTTTAATGCACATTTAATCCTATTTACAATGTCTTCATGAACACTTGATACATATCTACGTAACGATGAACGACTTGGAAAATTCACTAATTCACCTGGGGATTGTATTTATTCCAGAACTCCCGAAATGCTGGTTTATCCAATATGCGCAGGGGAACATCATAGGCAATCAGCATTAACAGTAAATCAAACACAAACTGAGGTTCCAAAGAAGACACACCATTTTTTAAATTTTTATGCCGGTTACTATTGACATGAATTTTGCAGCCGTATTTATTCCAGCACATTGTCTTGATCACAAACTTTACAAATTATTTTACACCCATCATAGAATAAATCCGGAAATTCACCGATAAATTTATTCACTTTATCAGCGTACGGTCGTTTTCTACTCTTTACGCTCAACATTATTTATTATTTATTAGTACTCTATGCATCGACCGACAGATAACAGCTGAAGTGTGTCGTGTCATCGTCATCGTAAACAAGCGCGCGATGGCATTGGTATTGAGCCCGACCCTGAATCTACCATAACTTGGCCAGGCTTAATTAGCAGTCATAAAGACATTGTAAATATAAAACCATATTCAGTTTTTTAAATATTTATAATAAATCAAAAATAAATTCATATATACCTCCCTGTCACTATGTAAAATCGCAAACAGTTATAACATACAGGGTATATAATATTACTTTTGTTACTAAAAGTATTTAATTTTTTATAGTTATTTTAATTATAGTAGTTTTGTTTTTATTTAATATATTTTATATCACTTTTTATGTGTGCGCATAAATACTTATGTGCGAATAACAAGGTCATGTATACCTTTGTATAATAAATTCTTTTCATATACCTATATAGTTTTTTTCCTGTACTCCTTGATGGTGTGTCATATATCTCAATTTTGGAAAATGAGACCCAAATCAAATTTAAAGCAAAATGTGATTTTTATTAACGTCTATTTTCAGTAAAAAGTTTTTTTTCTCTACGAGCCCCAAATAAAATTATTAGTAAATTTTATTAAAAAATTCATACTCTATCGTTTCAATTTCTTCTTAAATTTATGTAAAAAGTACATAATTCAGTTAGATTTTCAATTCTTAAAAATGCCCTAGCCAGTAATTTTTTTACAGAATTTGTATAATAACAAACGAGCACATTAGCCTTCCAAAATTTTACATTAGCTCTCATTTTCCTAATTTAGGATATGGGGCACTCAAAAAATCCTGCAACAGCACCCATATTTCTAGTGGATCTGTTTATGGTTTGGGGTGGAATTATCTTTAGAGGTCGTACGGAGTTGTGTTTGTGAACGTACAATGACAGGTGAAATTTATCCAAGAGACATCATTAGCAACATAGTGAATGATTATTGTAGGAATTTGAAATCTAATTTTAGATTCCTGGTTAATAACGCTCGTCCACATAGAGTTAGAATAGTATTAAAACGCTAATACTGGATAATATTGATCATTTGTCTTTACCTCCACTCACTCCAGATCTGAATTGCATTAAATAAGTCTGGAACATGCTTGGAAGATGAATCGACAACCACATGTTAATGATGTTACGACTCTAAGGCGACTTTTTCTGAATTTCTGGGATACTTTGGACAAAAGGAGGTGAATCACCTTCAAGAATGTCTAGAAGAGTTCAAGCAGAATAGCAAACAGGGGTGGAATCACCCGTTATTAACTGATATTTGTACTTTATCTTTTGTTGTTTATTTTGATTGTTTAACTAGATTTTTTTATCAATTATGTCAGACAGGGAAATGTCTCAAGTAAAACAATTGATGGAGATTTTATGAAATTAAGTATCTTTTTTTGAAATGTAAAATTTAACCACGATATATCTAAATCATAAATATTACAGTTGTTTCCATTAGTACATCTTAGAAAGTTAAATTATTTTCATAGGGGAAATAATGCTTGTGTCTATCGAATTTACAATTTAAAGCATTAATAAACTTTATTTGAACCCTTTCTATTCTTAGTATGTACTTATTATACTGTAACGGTTCACTGTCTATGAACATTTATTTATATTAATGATTCATATGGTATCATCATTTTGTGCAATTAATATAACACTCTTTAACAGTTAATTAATATATTTGGTGGAAATCTCATTCTGGTTAACCCTGTATATTTAAATTCGACAATCTATATCCCTTCGTTTTTTTATAAAATTCCATTCAGTGGAATAAAAATCCAAGAGTTTGAAGTCTGGTTAATTATTAATGAATAGGTAATAAAAAATAATAAAAAAATAATAACAATTTATGCAAGTAAAGATGAAATAGTGCATTTAAAAAATTACATGGCATTTGATTTAATTTCGTGAATAGTAAAGAAATATCACCAGTAGAAATATTTAGTGTAAAAAGAAGAGAATGATAAAAACAGTTTTTTTTTCCGAAACTGATATAAATCGAGACATGAACTGTTAGGTCAGGTGTAAGGTTGTACACATTTTTGATAGACTTAAATTAGGCCGATTGACAACTATAGGCCTCTTAGCTTCTAGTTTTTAGCTTTTAGCTTTTTCATTTCCTTTTACTTTTTATTTTTACTGTTACTTTTATGATAACTTTGTTGCACTTTTACGTGAAGTCACACCGTTGAGAAACACCGATGGTAGTTAATATTGGATTTGGTTTACATTGTTATTTAATCACATGGAGAGAAGGCATATTTATTGACACAAAGGGGAAAAATCTGGAATTTATTTTGATGGTTGCAATAAATAACCTACCAGCACTGAAATTATAGAAAGAGGTACTGAGGTTTGAATTTGTCTTTCATGGGTAATTATGTAACCATTATTGGTTGGATTTGGCTTGAACGTGGAAGTGACGTGAGTACTTTTTATATTTGTTATACCCTGTCAGACACCTTTAAAATCAGAGAAGAACAGCCATAGGAAACCGAGACCTCAATCTTTTATTGCTATAAAACATTTTATAAGTAAAATTTGTCACCTTTTGTTGTTGTGTTAAATTGTTTTAAGCAGAGGCATATCTCTACCATTTCGTGGCAAAACGCTATTGCTATATTATACAATTTCTGTGTAAGCTTGAAGCTGTTTTATCAAATAAGCAAAAAAAAAAGTTACATACCTACCTATTCTAGTATTAGTAATTTACGTGTAAATATATCGTTACTTTTGGTTTTTGATATAGTATGTAATATATTTGGGACACTTTCAAATATCAATCCTCAAAACTCTAGTTACGTATAATTAATCAAATATTAATTGTTTTAATCTAAATAATTAAACTTTTTATAGATCTTTGAAATTTACTTTTAGTGTTGTTTTGTACTTCCCAATTTTCCCTTGTCAATTTTACATTGGCTGGCGCCTGCTGCTTACTTACATAATAAATTCAGATCAAATAATCCACGACCTAAGCTCTCGACTATTAAAGCTGCCGATGGTTTACGTAGGCAAAGGTCACAATACATTGGATTCCATATAATGGAAGCATACTCTATAATTGAAAGAATATTGAGTTAATAATAATGGATAAAGATTTTTTAAAACATTTTATTACTTTCAATATGAAATGCTACGTAATGCTCTTTTAACAATTAACAATAAGTTTAATGTGATTTTCTAAAGATAATTTAGAGTCCAACATTAATCAATCAAACCTTTTACTACCTACATTAACTGACTTAATTGGAGCATTGTTTCAGTGTAATACAAACAAGGATGCATTTAAACATCTTAAGAATAAAAGAGATTAGTAGAGTAATTATTATAAAACTTGTTTAAATTAGTTTCAATTTCCCTATAATCTTCAACTGATAAATATAATTTTTTTTATAAATTTTTGGTCATTAGCATAAACAATGTGCTTAGAAGAAGTAAAACAAATATCGACGGCATTCATAAAAATATTAGATAAAACAGGTCCCAGGTGGGACTCCTGATGTCACATTTATTGTATTAGATATAAAATTGTTAATGGCTATATATTGATAGATATAACATTTTGTTAAAATTATATCGCAATAAGTTAACATATGATTTTAAAAATATAAATTAAAATTTGCATACTGTTTACAATTGAATGTATTATGATCATAATTTCCTCTTTAATTTCGTAACCGCTTACAGATTCGTTTTCCAAAAAATCTGAGGTTTTAGAACTTTTGCATTTTACTGTTTAACCCTCAGATTAATAATACTAGAATATGAGAAACAAAACATAAAAAGTTGTACGATTCATCTACATCCTACGGGTCGTACGTAAATATTATGGCTGGTTTTATTCCTATTGCTCAGAATCATGAACGCAGCACGAAGAAACCCCACCGATGCTCGATCTATCCCCGTCTTGACAACAAATTGTGTTCTGTAAGATGACGTCTGTGTTTTTAAGTGATTTTTAAAGTTTTGTGTTATTTGGTACTAGTTAAATTTATTTAGTGAATATTTATTGAGAAACAGTGACCAATAAGTGTATAGTGTGCGGCCAAAGAGGAAAACCACGGGGTTTATCTTTTCACAGGTAAACAAAACAAATCAGGGCCGGCATTATGCGAAAGTATGAAAGCTCAAAAATAACTAAAATTAATGATAGCTTTACAAAAACAAAAACAACAACATTTGATTCCATTTGAACACTAAAAAATCCACATTTTGTCAAAAAAGATACTTGTATAAAAATATTTTAAATATATGAAAGAAATTTGCTTTTTAATGTTTCAAAAATATTTTATTAGAAACTCTACACGTGTTTCGGCTTTTTAGGCCTTTGTCAAGAGTACAGGGAATACTGAACAGTAAAATTTGTGTCCATTGCTTATATAACCACATCTGGTACCTAGTATAAAACTATTGTGAAATATGTTTTTATAAGCTGAATATTACTTTATTTTTTAAATCTAAATTATTTTATTTAATATATGGTGGCCGGTAAAAATTTGTTGTTCATTCGTTAAGTTTTTGTTATTTTTAACAGCTTTACTTATTTCTAATTCTTCTAATAGATCAAGTTTCTTTCCTTTCTTTTCTGAATGGAGTAATTTGACATTACTTAAATCTATAAAATGACTGTTTTCTATACAATGTGTTGACATGCCCGTACTATATACATTGTTTACAATAGATTTCCTGTGTTCATCGAATCGCTTTTTTACATTTCGTCCAGTTTGTCCAATGTATATAGCATCACAGTCACTACATTTAACTCATATACTCCTGTTTTTTGTAGTTTTTCAGTTTTATCTTTATTATTAATTAACATTTTACCTAAATTATTTTTATTTACTGAAATTGTTCTACATCCTAGTTTATTCAGTTTATTACTAACTCTATTGCTGATCTTAGGCCTATAATTAATACATTTATATATCTTATTGCATTCCTGAGAAGAAGCGGCATAAAACTCTTTACGTAAAGTTTTCTTTTGTTTGTTTTTTATTAGTTTATCTATTAGGTTTTCTTTATAGCCATTGTTTTTCGCAATTTGTTTGATTACGTTAACTTCTTTTTTTAAAATTCTCTTCGCTTAGTGGAAATGTTAATAGACGATGTATGTAGCAATGGAAGTGGAAAATTATATTGAAAATTAATAATATGCTAAGTAGTCACACATTCATACTTCATGAAATAATATCAAGTAGATAGGTACCTACAGATCATCAACAGTTATGTTGATATGTTACTTTTATTGCAGTGATGCAGGTTTGTATATTTCAAAGAAATCTCATTTGTTTCAGCATTGAAAATTTAATTCCTTCGCCACCATTAGTACCTAAGATAGATATTAAATTTAAATATACAAGGCTCGCCACTTTAAACTCCCCTGGTCCTTATTTATTTTATTTCGTAAGCAACGGCCATGTCCCGTACATCAAATTCACGATAATTTTAAGTTCTTTAAATGTAGCGTGCAATGATTAAATTTTTTTTTGGATCACTGCACTGTATATTTAAATTTAACATACCTTGCTATCTTGGGTACTAATGGTGGCGAAGGAATATAATTTTCAATGCTGAAACAAGTGACATTTCTTTAAAATATACAAACCTATGTACATCACTGCAATAAAAGTAACATATCAACAAAACAGTTGATGCTCTGTAGGTATATACTTGATATTATTTCATTGCGGTATAAATGAGTGACTACTCAGTATATTATTAATTTTCAATATAATTCTCTAATAACCTGGACAGTACGTATGGCGAACCTGGTGATAGTGTTGCCAGGGGAAAAATAGAACAATACTGATTTTCAAGACCTTTAAACCAGATCATTTAATAGTATAATCACTTTTTTTAAGCGTTCTGAACACACGTAGTGCCACTTATTGGTATTCTCCATTTCAGCCAATTTTCTCTTCTCACCAGATTCTCGGGAAACCAGAAAATAAACACATTTTTTAATAACGACGTTTAAAATTGAATTAAAAAAATATCAGCAGACTTTAAAATATCTATAGTTTGTGACCAACCTTAAGAATGAACTTTCCATTCAAGTTAAAATAAATATTTTTTTATAAGTATCTTCTTTAATAAAATGTGGACTTTTTTGCTGGTCAAATTAAATGGAATCAAATGTTGTTTTTTATTTTTTGTAAAGCTAATATTAATTTTAGTCATTTTTGAGCTTTCACACTTTTGCATTCACGCAATATGCCGACCCTGATTTGTTTTGTTTACTTACATGTGAAAAGATAAACAACCGCGTTGTTTCCTCTTTGGCAGCACACTACACATTTATTAGTCATTGTTTCTCAATAAATATTCACTAAATAAATCTTTATAAGTAACTAAAAATCGATTATTAATCAGTACCCAATAACACAAAACTTTAAAATCACTTAATAATAACAGAGATTAAAATAGCAACAGCAGAATAGCATTGAAAAATATATTCCTCAAGCAAACAAATTTTGTATACCTCTTAAGTTTTAAGTTATACAAAAGCATTAAAATAAACGCTGAAGCCTGGACCCCCCCCTGATATGAAACATGCAAATTGTGGTTTATGTATCGGTCATAAAAATCAGCTATCTCTAATGGGTGTTACTTATCTTTATATTATTAATCTGAGGTTTAACTAGACTAACCAGTCGATTTCCCTTCTTAATACGTCTTACGTATGTGTAGGGTATAAAGGATCCAATGTTTTATAGTTAAGTTATATTTTTTGACACCTTTGAATTTGAGGTTATGCAATTTGGAGTATTTACAAACGTTAGGCAAAAAAAAAAATCATAAATTGGTTTATGCTTTCGATTTGTAGTAAAATTTCTGACATTTGAAGCATCATTCAATTAATAATTTTTTTACCCAACAGTGTTCTAAAAAGTTTTGGTGCGCATTAACAATAATAGCGGAATATTCTTTTTATAATTCTTTTTTTAATCATTTACTTAACGTTGGCTTATTTCCGCTATCAAGGCTAATCACCGACGCTAGGAGACGAGCTACCCCAAACCCGGTAATTTTGCCAAGTCTCTCCTTTGTCGAAAATTAGAGAAGTGTCTAAAATTTTAAAGGCAAAGAACCATCCTGTTCCACTGGTTGTTATCCATCTAACTAAGTCTCGGTGCACACGAACGAAAATAAGATGGAATGGCAGCAGCACACTTGCTACAGAAATGTATGTTTTTTCGCGGAGATATTCTGCGGAAGGAAAACGTAATATCTTTTGCTCTTGGCCCAGTGCCAGTCACTATACGTCCGACAGCGTGAAGTCGTAGTGTACGTTGGATTACAAGTTTTAAATAAAAAAGAGCAAAATAGAAGACACTGGATAAACCCAATAGTGAGCTGTCGTTTATTAAAAGGATCTTTTACACGTTGTTTAACCAGCCTCAAGATGACGAAGCAAAATTTTGAATTACTTCAGAATATCGATTCGAAACTGTAACAAACTTTATCGTACCATGAAAAATGTCATACAGAAAGAAGATACAAACACGAGATTGGCTTTACGTCTAGTAGAAATTCCTACTATGAGGTTGAAACCGCTGTGAAATGCGTCCACTCGTTAAAATACCTCATATGGTGCAATAGCCGACAATAAACCAACAGATGCCATGGGGCCTGCACATTGTCGTGGACGATGCGTCTGGACTTTTTGTGTGAACTATTACATTTGAACATGAATACCATTGCAACCTATACGGTAAGTATACGGTCGTCGCGCCGCTGCCGTTCCGTCATATTTTCCCTTGTGTGTACTGTGCTTATAGCCGCAGTATCCGTCCGCCCCTTTTTTCTGTTGAAGTTTGTCACTTTTATTCACGTCTTTTCTGCTGGTTTTATATAAACTGGTTCACAATTGAAGTGGATACTACCACATTATTGACCATATTTGAATTTCTTTATTTTTAGAACGAGACAGGTAAGTAATATTGATGTGGTTTTTGTGATTGTTAGCAAAATTGTTGAAATCTTGAAATGAAATGTTGTCCTGACTATCGACCGTAGATTTTTAAATTATAGTTGTCTCTATTATCTACATGGTGAGTAGTCAGATCCTCCATTTTTGCTAAATTTCATCGTTCTCCCAAATTCCCAAACACAATTTTAAATTTTTTTAACGCGTTGATTATGATTCATAAGCAGTAAAAACACGGTTGGAATTTTTTTTTCGATAGCTTTGCTATTTCAGATACCATTTGTTACAGAACAAATTAAGTTTTTGTTTAAATTATGTGTTACAGTATTTAATACAGCTACCAATTTCAATTTTTCCTTCATTTAATCACGTGGTTAAATGGTTAATCGTCAAGCAATTCCAGCAGAGTATTTTGCAGAAAATCTAAATAACCGTTGCCATTGAAACGATTTGCCAACCTGATAGGACCAAGCAGAAAATAACTGATGAAACCCATGGACACGTTTATACTAAACTCAAGTTGAAAATATCTTTTCTTAACCTCATGGGGATTTTTGTCTACATAAACATTCTGGAGATTAGTTATCTATCGTTTTGTAAAACACGGTTCGTCTATAAAAAAATTTTTCTTTTGTTTCGTGTTGTATAAAGTCTTTAGTGTAATCGTATTGTGAAAATCACGGCAGTTGTGTATGATAAAACCAAGCATTTTAAAGAATGACGATACATTATTTGCATGCTCTCTAAACGAAAGTTGGCAGTCGAAAATAACTGAATGTGTTTAAGTTTGTCTGTAATTATTACAGTCAGATATTCTATCAATTTTATGGTAAATTTTCATGTTATTAACATATAAGAGAGATATGGACCTTGTAGGTCAAACACGATATCATTTATGAATATAATAAACAACAAGGAGTCCAATATTAAACCCTGTGGAACGCCTGATCTATGACCCTGAAATTGTACAAATTGACTTTTGCTACTAAGATAGGATTCAAAAAAAATTAATTAATTTTAAATTAAAGCCTATGGATAACATATTTTTAATAAAATACCATGGTCTATTGTGTCAAATACTTTAGAAAAATCCATATAAGTGACATCAATCTGTCCACCGCCATCTATAATATTCGCTAAGTACTGTGTTATGCAAATAGATTCGTAGTTGTGGAAAGTTGTGGGATAAACCTATGTTGATTAACACAGAGGCTAAATGATTAAAAACCACGTGAACAACTGGTATCATCCATTGCTGTTGGTACGATTCCCCGAGGATGTTAAGGGAACTAATTGGTCGCGTGATCTTCGATCATTTATGAAGACGCGTTCCAAATTCTTCGATGGACTTGCGGATAAAGCGTGTTATGTAAGGCAACGAACCTCTTATCAAAATTATTTATAATTGTTATAGTGTGGTTATCCACTAGAAAATAATTACCATATATTTTGATATTAGGTCTAACAGATTAAATTAATTTTGAATAAGGATATAATTTATTTTTAAAAATATAATTTTCAACCACCGTCTTAAAAAGTCTAAAACTTATACTTCCTTGCAACAAAAAAATCCTGTTAAGTCTGTCTCAGTTTTTAGCAGTACTATTTTGAAATAATTGGATGACCATAAATTTCTAGAAATTTATGACCCTTGAAAAAAACAAGCAAGCCTCGGTAGTTCGCCATCGAATAGGGCATTCCTGACCTTCATCTCACACGGTTGGTATTAAAATTAGTGTCGGAATTTGTAGAATTTAAACCTATTTACTTTTTATTTTTTTAATTTTGATTTATACTGCTAATAACTCATAATCAATTAGTTTGAGACTTTTTAAATGTATGAAATTTGATCGTCGTCGTTTTTAAAAAGGTGCGAGAAATAATATAGACTGGTTGGGCCAAAGAACACATCCCGTCTTTAATTGTTTGGGTGTTTGTTAAAGACAAATATTTATGACAGATCTCATAAAAAAATCGTGGACACTGACACGCCCAACAAACGTCCGTAAGTAGTTTATTTTAAAATGTTATTTTATAACTAATTAAAATACATTTATTTTTGAATTTTGTAGTTTATATGGAGCACAGAAAATAAATTTAAAAATACGTGATAACTGACAGTTATTAAAGATAATAGTTTACTAACAGGAATTAAATACTTCTGTGGGTTTATTTTCAGAGATAATTTGGTATTAGCCGTTGTAGGCAAAGATGACAATCCTGACATGATATTATTGGTAGATACTTTAGTGATGTTTCTTTATTTAATATCAACACAGTTTTTTTTTAAATAAAACTATAGAAAATTGATAAAGCCATTCTTAGGTCAATTGGCGGCTCATTTAAATTAGCCGAGTGCGGGAATAATTCTGAACAAGCTGAAATTAATTTTAATTTTTTTTAATTATTAAATTAAAATTATGAGAGGTTGAGCGTTTGCCGCCATCTTGTTAAAATGACCGAAATATTTTGAAATATTTGCAAATATCTCGGTTAGTTTCAATACAGGGTTGGATTAACCTCATTTGGCCCCGTGGGCAACAGCTGTAATTCGGCCACTACGCCCCAACCTCTCCCACCAAAAAACAGCAATAATTTTCAGAATATAAATAAATCATATATACACTAGAAACAAAAATTAGTGATTTTGTTTTTATATCGTTTAATACTAAATAAAAAATCAAACATAAAAGTAAATATCAAAAAAAACAGGAAGTCAACAATAAAAAATAGTTGCATTTACTCATTGTAAGTACAGGATACAAAAAATAAAACACAAATAATGCATCTTAGTGCTAAAACAATACGTTGTACGTTAATACAAATGACGTACCATAACAAACAACACAGTATGTAACTGAATAAATTATGTCACAAACAAAACAACAAACATATACAAAAGCACACTTGCTAGATAGGAGGATTTGTATTTACTTTTATAATATAGTACACAATCATCTAACAGGACTGACAGTTGACAATGTAAATGAGCCGTATATGTATGATACGTCAACTGATCAAAAGTGACAAATAGTTATTGCACCAATAAACATAGTGTAACGCCCGCGAAAGTGGGGTATACTTTACCTAGCAGAACCAAGAAGCGCGCGACCGATAACCTCGCTAATTAGGATGGCGCTACTAGTGTTGATTTTATAACTTCTTGCTTCTTAAGAAATACTGATTACACTAGTAAAAAGTGAACCACTTGAGCTAGCGCCCAAGGCACACAGGGCAAAATGCACAATTTAGATTGACAATAATATATTTTTAACTTGTTACTATTTCATAAACAAGGCACTTAAACATATTTAGTAATAACCCAAATTTCATACCCAGACAATATTTCTGTTGTGTTGGTACTAAAAAATATCCGGAGCAAGTTTGAAACTGGCCGATGGCATCCGAAGTAAAGCGACTCGCCACAGACGTGAGCACGTTGATGAATTAAACATGTTTTGTTTTCTTGTGTACGCTTCATGGAAACAACTTTTTGACATGGATTCTGTAACTAGTATTATGTAGTATTATGGTACGATATTATTTCTTTTTATTAATTTTCCTCGATTTCATTCAACTTTGTAAAGTGTTATAATTACATAAAGATTTCATCAAACAATTATTTTGAAGAGGCCTATAAAAATGTTCCGCGGAGTACCACATTACTTTTTTGCTTGAGTGTTAGTCTTACTCATTGTGGCCATAATATGAGAGATTCAGATATCGCAAATGATCACTTTGTTAAATAGAGTGTTTTGTTCGTAGATAAATAATAATAAAAAAAATAATAAATAAAAATAAAAAACGCGAAAATGAAATGAATATTTTTGATGCTGAATGGGGCAAATTCTTCAGGTTAACACATTCTGAGTGTAAAGCAAGATTATTATATATATGAATGGATATGGATAAATTTAATGTAATTGCTACACAGATATTGAAAATGGAGCATTTTCATGTAGACAATTCCTTCTGCACCTAATACTTATCGTATCAACTAATATCATGCAATAATATATTTTTTAAATGAAAATGGATTTTCGTCACTGCGGGGGTCAGGAAAATATTTTGTTAACGGAAAATAATTTAAAAAAAATGTAAAACATATTATTTTAGTTTGCGATTTGGCCCCCAAAAGTGTTTGGCCCCGTCGGCAAATTCCGACCGAGCCAGTCCAGCCCAGTCAACTTAACAGAACAATATATAATTATCAAAGTTAAAGATGGGTAAATTCTCTACAAAAATGTTTTATACATTTTTGTTGTACGTCTACTTGTTTTTTGAAGTAATAGGCGTCCAAATATGTGCTATGTTGGATTTCTCTATGTTAAACTAAAATTTAATCTAAGGCTCCATAACATGAGGTTTACAGTACGGATAGTACATAAGAATCCATTATCGAATATCGTCGGAACGGTGCGGCGCCCCGGCAGTGGTCACGCTTATAATCATTACCACCAACCAAAGATGCAACTCGCTTGTATTCTTTCCGCTCATACATCCAAATTCAGCATTGGCACGGAAATAAAAATGGAGATGGAACAATTTCTAAAAATGGGTTAATACTCTACAAGAAGCAACCCCTCAGGAGTTATTAAAACTCATTTCTTGTAAATGAGAAAGTTGCAATGCAGGTTGTAGTTGTTGCAAAGCAGGTTTACGTTACCCAATAACTTGTGGATTCTGCCAGGGAAAATCGTGTTCGAATATTGTGGATCTGTATAAATTGGATGAAGACGACGAGAACGGAATAGAAAATGACACACACAGAAAATGCTTTGGATATTCTGGCTGTTCTCAGTTAACTTCTGAAAATAAGACAGATGATGTAGAAACTGAAATGAATAAACCATCGACTTTAAAACAAATGTAAGATAGTTTAGTGGACTAGGTTTCCTGGGGATCCTACATAAAAAAAAATGCGCCAAATAGTCTATCTCAAGATGGTGTGGAAATAAGTACATTAAACGAATTGTTTTCTTGACTGGACTTGACAAACATCATGGATAGTGACAAAAACATGTTAAAGTGAGGTAATTTCCAGCTGGTAGCCGAAATTGGGTGAATTAAAGGATAGAGAACGATGTAATACGTTCCACTTTATGTACAGTGTGACCCACTTAAGATAAAGACACTCCTGTATTTTTTTTTCAGGATATCCATTTTGGCACAGATGTAGAACATCGCGAGCTGCTCCATTGGAGCTCTTTAGTTCAAATCTCAAAAGTCACTACCGCCTACTACAACTCCGCGAATAGGGCCAATTTGCAATATTTTACTTCGCATTGCAGATATCGAAAAAGTTGTTTAGATTCAAATGTTGACGCCATGTACCAGATTTCATCGCAAAATTCGCATTTTCGTTTTTTGTTTACATTTTTTTTTGTCAGTCCCAATTTTATTACAAAAATTCGAAAATTTGAGTAGATAGCCATGGAAACAAATAAACTGACAATCACTAAATGTCAGTCTGATGTTACTTCTGTAAATCTAACATTAAAATGTCATTTCAATTTTCGATGTAGAACAACATCTGTGTCAAAATGGAAATCTCTATCCTGAAAAAGAAAAAAGTTACAGGATTTTTTTTATCTCAAGTCGGTCACACGGTATATGTTTAGTGATACATATTTCGATGCATATTTCTCCGAAACAGACAGCTTAGAACAGCCAAGATACTTGCAAATATTTCGAAAAATTTTATTTTCTTGTAAATTCTTTCAATCTCTCGAGAAGTGCAAAATTGGTATGTGACTTCTGGGACACAATTGATGAATTAAAATTAATTCCAGTTTGTTTGAAATTATTCCCGCTCGTAATGCCCTCACCGACTGGCCTATCTGGGTGACACATTTTTAAGAAAAATGTTAGCAATTTTGTTTTATAAAAATTGGATATTTTGTTTCTAGCGATATATAAGGTGTCCAAATATTAGACATCAATCTCTTAAGAGGTAATTTTAGACACAAGACAATGACAGAGCTATGCCCGAAATGCTCGTTAAAGGTGACTCTACTTGTCATATTTTTTAAAATACATTCCGAATCGTTTGAGACATCTTTTTCTATACTAATATACGATATTAGGAATTTCGCTTACATCATCAATGGAAGTTTGGTTACCATTGACATATCGGGTGATTATTCTTTCTCGACTATCGTCCTTGTGATCACCTCAATTTTTTTACGATACGCCAATGACATAGGACACAGGATGTGTTTGCTACAAAATATTTAGACCACCTCAATTAGAAATGTTATTGCTTTTAAGATATTTTTCATATTTTGGCAATTTTAATGTAATAATGTACTTTCGACAAAAATCATGAAAAACATTATCTTGTGAAAACATGATCTTTTTTCTTAAGTTCTCATAAAAAACTTAGAGTTTTCAGACGCAAGCGTTAACTAAAATCAAGATGTTAGTTAAAAATTATTATCAAATAATATTAAAAAAATCATTATGTAGAAACTATCAAATGGCAGGAATTTTTCAAAATTTTCGAATCGCTTATTTGAAACTTGCAAGAATGTGCCTTTAATGTAACGATTTTTTAACTTTTCATAAATTAATAGTGATGGATGAGTTTCGTTCTTGACGTTTGTTGTAATTTTTTTACTACATAGTGTTAATATAATTTGTTGTATCTATGTATATCATAATGTACTGTGAATGTTTTGTTTATATCCGAGTTCGTATCATTAATTATCAATTTAAAATTTCCCTAGATATAAATTGTCATACAATGTCAATTAAATCAACGCTATTTTGTCAATCAATTAATTAACTTATTGAAATTATTATTATTAACTTTGGATTTTAATATGCAAAGGCTAAAAGTGTAAATAATATTGTCAAAGATACAAAAAAATATTAAGAAGCAATGATATCTTGCAATTGTTTCCGTCATATATGGGATGGTCATTGGCGTGTAACAAAAAAAAATTGAGGTTATCAAAAAGATGGTCTAGACAAATTAATCATCGTATTCTAAAACTGCAAAATATATCATGTGTAATATTGGGATATCTTGTGTATATGTATATCTTTTTTGGTTTTAAACAGCAAAAAAAAGTGAAAACATTTCATAAAACAAATACTAAAAATACTATAAATTTTCACAACTACAGATTTCGGAAATTGCAGAAATATGCTAATCAATATCAAATCCATTTTGGTTGGCTTGGTTTTTAAGGGCCATTTAATTTGAATAACTTCCATGTTTTTACTTTGTCAATACTAATTTCATATTATTACAAGATGTTTAATTTTTTCTTAAAATCGATTTTATATTAAATTACACTTATAAAAAATTGACAAACGAATTACTACTGATGATAAGATTTTTCGTTGAAAGAAGGTTATTGTGGTTAAATAAAATTGTGCACATGCAGCTCGACGGTGTTGAAACAATGGCATTTTCTTTCATCCAGATCACTCGAGTTCAAATTCTGGCTGGATCAAGTTGATGAATGGACATGGGACTCTATCTTGGATGACTAAAGTCATACATGGTTGTCTCGTAAATTTCTAAAATGAAATTTTTGAAAAACACGAACGTATTATGTAAAAAACATTTTAATTACATAATTCAAAATATATTTTTTAAATATGTAAAAGAATGGGCTCATATAGGTTAGGTTAGATGTCATGAATGTCATTGTCATTACCAAAGTTACAATCAATCTATCAATCTAATGTGTCAATATAAATATGATAAATGCGCATATTTTGAATTACGAAATTAAAATATCTTTAAATAATTTTCGTATTTTCCAACTCCTTAAGGAGTTCCCAAAGAATGAAAGAAATTATATAGCATCCTAGGGGTCTTCGTTTTTGTATTGTAACTGAAGATAATCATTTCTTAAATGTAAGTTTTCTCTTTTATGTGAATTTTTTTTATCAGTAGTATTTTGCTTCTAATAGTACTAGTATGAATACTATTATTTAATCCAATGCTGTATTGCATCTAAGTGAAGTAGTTGTTTTAATAATTTCTGCTATAAAATGTATTTGAATTGTCGTGTTTAATTTATTATCTACTAAAATCTTACTAGCGCATTCAGATGAAAATTATAGTGTAAAATATAAGTAACTGCAGTTATTTTTTTGTTATACATGTATATTTTATTGTATATTAGCTCTGAAAGGATGCTTATGTAATGCTCAAATAATTAACTTATTATTTTTTTTAGAAATACATAAATAAATACGAAGCAAATGAGTTGTCAGATTTTTTAAATTATTATTATTATTACTATAAATTTGGAAATTTCACAATAAACTGAAGTATATCCACTTTTATAGGTAAAGAAACACAACGTTTACTTAGTGAATGGCTATAAATTGACGGTTTCGTCCGAGGTCTGAAACAAATTACAAATTAAACTTGTTTCAGGATGGAATTGAACTGTTGATCTTTGGTATCGATTAAATAGCTATCAGCGCTTTGGCCACTCGGTTACCATGCCCCATGTTATATTCAAATTCAAAATACAAATTCCATAAAAAAATGTTCTTGAAAATATTCGGATTAGCTATAACGAAAATAAGATATTAATAATAAAGTATACTTATGTCATTCTAATTAAATCAAATACCAGTCTAAAGATGCTATGAAAGAATTTATACCCTTACAACAATAAAAGCTCTGCGAAATCATACCATTGGTTAGTATTTGAGGGTAGTTGGCATGACGACATGAAAGCTCCTTTTTCCATTGGATTAGACGGAACTTTTGGCCACTCCCGCTGGGGACAAATGCTCTAGCTTTACATAATATTACAGCATAAGTAATCCAATCTTTGTAGACACAAGCGTGTTTACTTTGCAAACTTTTAATGAGTGTAGTTTTAAATCTTTTCAAGATTAATTTAATGGTGTCAAATTATATTTGAGTGCAATAGTTGATATAAAATGGAAATTGATGCCGCTTCGAGTGCATCTAGTGATTCTCACATTGGGAATTATTGTCATCCCCCTACACATTTAAATTATTATACTGATAATTTATATTTTACAACTAATTGTAAATTAGACAATTATTTTGTGGGTGACAAATTGGTGAAAAAAATAGAAACTACTAACAAAAAAATAGATTATTACAAAACAGACAATTATTGTGCAGTTGTGAATACAGTAAACAGTAGTAATAAAAGTGTCATAAATAAATGTGATTTCAATAAAAGGACTTTAGTTTATAACAATAGTGAGTGTTTTGAAAAGAAAACTGAGGATGTTGACAGTAGGAGAGTGCAATTGGATTATTATAATAATAATAGCAATATTAGCAATAACATTAATAAGAAATGTGCAGATGGTACCATCCAACTTAATAACGTGGATAATTATGGGAAGAAACCAGTTAGCTTTTCACCGGATCAAGTATGTAACTGTCAAAATATAGCAATCAGGTATACAGTTATAAGTTAAGATGATATAAGAAAATGTGCTTTTTAAATACAAAATATAAAAATGATATCAAAATATAAAATATAAAAATGATAATATCAAAGAGTTATATATTTTAATTTAATATTCAAATTTCTTATCATTTCCTCTGAACATCTAAAAATATGTTTTACATATTTACAGATAATATTATCAAAACGCTCTAAAAATTAAAAATTAGTTAGACTGGAAACTTTTAAGCAAAATTAAGATATTCAGTGTATGAGGACTATAGTCAAACATTCAGTAATAAACCACTTGTAACAATAGAATAATTTTTTTTGGATCGTATTGAAAAGTGATGTTTTTTGGTTCGAATATCTGGACGAAATGATCACCATTTTACGACAGATATTATTTTTTGTTGTGGTTGCTAGGCGACTGCTTTTCCCAGCCGAAGAATACTTTTCATCCTAGAACAAAGTGCTTTTCGGACGGTAACAAAATATGAACAAAATAATGGATACTATAAACAAATGAAACAAACTGTCACGATATTTTTATTAGATCGTCTCAAAGTGACGTGAGATTGACTACGATCAGATTTTTCAACTAAAATAAATACAAGAAATAAAAATTTATTATTTTCTTCTTACAGTCTAATGAAAAATAGTGTATGACATACGGACGAAAATGTTTTTCGTACTCATACGGTGGCCAGATTCGGCTTTGCCTCATCTGGCGCTGTTCCGTAATCGTACGAAAAACTGTATATTTCGTCCTTATGGCATAAATAACTATTATAATACAATAACCAGTAAAGAATAACAAGTATTGTCTAAACGTTATCTGTGGCATTCTCTACATTTTTCTTTTCCTTTTTTTTGGGACTTATGACCACATGAATAATTATAATTCTTCGCTATCTATAAAATATAGTTAATTACCCAGTATGTTACTGGAAAAGTAAACCTCTACGCTTGTGACTTTACGTCAAAAGATTAGTCAGAGGGTGTTTTTTGACAATTAATATACGACACAAAAAAAATACATATTTTCCTGTTTTCTTTCATAGAATAAATTGGGATTCGGCAAAAATTTTAATGAGAGAAGCGGAAAGCAAAAAAAGGAAAAATTAAGGAATCGGTAATAATATTATTGAATAAAGAAAAATGTTTATCCCATTGTTCTTTAGATTTTGGTTCAACGTGATTACCGATGTTAAAAGAAGAATTGAACAAAATTAATGTTGTATAATTTTTAAGTACCAACAGTTTTATGTAAGTATCTATCGATATTACATAAACAAATAATATATGTGTCACGTTTCATGCTTGATATATTATAATAAATATAGTTTAAAAAAACTAAAAAACACGCTTTTAAAGCACATCAAACTAAAAAGTGAAAAATAATTATTAATATAAACTGAAAATAATAATGAACGAAAAATACTAGTATTATTGTGAAAAAAGCGTGGGGTGCTTTGTGCAATATTTTTCGTATATCGAGCACCCCACGCTTTTTTCACAATAATACTAGTATTTTTCGTTCATTATTATTTTCAGTTTATATTAATAATTATTTTTCACTTTTTAGTTTGATGTGCTTTAAAAGCGTGTTTTTTAGTTTTTTTTAAACTATATTTATTTTTAACTTTTTAGTTTGATGTGCTATGAAAGCGTGTTTTTTAGTTGTTTTAAACTATATTTATATTGCTTATTGATGCTGATATTATAACATATTACGATCCAACAGATATTTCTGAAAAAAAAAAAAAATGTTATTTCAGCCGTGAGGTTCGAACTCACGCCGGAGGAGTCTGTCGTTTCGCGTCGACTGCCTTAACCCACTCGACCACCGGACTAATTAACAATTATGGAATCTACTGACATATTAAGCCTTTGCTTTCACGCAGGGATACGTGAGGAAAGGATTGGCGATCCTGAACAGGATAATGATATAAACTTATCAAATTATTGTATTGTTACCGGTTCTTAATAAGTGTACAAAGTTTCAATTAAATCTGTCCGTTTAAAGTGGGTTAAAATCGAGTCCAAAGAGTCGGTTACAAACAAACAAGCAAACAAACAAACAAACAAGCAAACATACAAGTGAAGCTAATAAAAGCGTGTTAAAAAGAGATAAATAACTTTGAAAAAGTAAACAGATTCATTTTCCGAAACATTAGGGAATTATATTATTATTTTTATGTCTCATATTAGTTGTCAAAAAACACCCTCTGACTAATCTTTTGACATAAAGTCACAACAGCAGAGGTTTATTTTTTCAATAACATAATGGGTAACTAACTATATTTTTTAGATAACGAAGAATTATTCATATGGTAGTAAGTCCCAAAAAAAGAAAAGAAAAAAAAGAATAACAAGCATAAGAAACGCATCTTTTGATCATCGGCAAGAAGGGAAATAATCAAATTATAAATTGGGCCTTAGAGTAAAAGACATACTTGCACTTTTCAGGATCAGAAAACTGGTATCAATTAAAATTGTTAAACCCAACCAAATTGTTTAATAACTTCCATAAGTTTTTTTAAACTAACAGTTTAAAAAGACACCTCCACTCCTGTCAAATATTACACACTGTGGAATCACATTTAAAATGTTTAACCAGTAACAAAACTGAAAAAACGAGTTTTTTTTAGGGCAAAATTTTTATTTATCTTCACTATGGCAACCATAAAAATTCTATTGTTCTTTGTAAGAAATTAACTTTTGGCTAATGTCATTTTCATTTATTTTTAACAAATTTACTATTAGTAAATAAATTTGTTATTAATTATATATTTATTATCTATATTATTTCATAGGTACTCGACGAATTTTCATAAGTAATACCACACAGGATTTGATTTTATCGGATAAATTTTTATTTACACGAAAACTTACTTGTCATGACAATATAACGAAAGCAAAATGTCATACAAACGCGCGAGACAGCAGTGTGTTTTTCGCAGTTCGCTTGAGTTATGTTGTCAAAATGACAACAAATTTTAAGTGTAAATAAAAATGTATACTATTCAAAATAGAAACCTTGAATGGTATTTGGCATGACAATTCCTCGAGTATGTATAATATAGATAATAAATTAATAATTAATAACAAACTTATTTGCTAATAATACAATAATTAAAAATAAATAAATGAGATTAGCTGAAAATTAATTTGTTACAAAGAACAATAATGTTTTTGATTGCCATATGTAAACAAAAATTTTGCCATGAAAAAACAAAGTTTTTTCAGTTTTTTACTGGTAAAAATTTTAAATATGATTCTAGAGTAATGGAATTGTCATAAGTAATACCACAAGAGGTTTCGATATTATCGGGTAAATTTTTATTTACACGAAAACTTGGTTGTCATCATCATTCATGCCATTATAACGGAAGCAAACTGTCATACAAAATATGAGACAGTATTTTTCTCAGTTGTTTGAGTTATATTGTCAAAATAACAACAAAGTTTAAATGTGAATAAAAATTTATCCTATTAAAAATAGAAAATTCGAGTGGTATTTGATATGAAAATGCGATGAGATGTCTTTGTATCTAAATGTCAACAATTGTGGTGAGATGAAAACAGAAAATATAATTTATTTAATTCCAACATAATCTGCAATTTAATATTCCATGTTATAAACTCAGGAATATTTCTCTTATTTATATTTCACCTAAAATGATATGACAAAAGGATCCCGTCGATTTTCATTTATACTCCATTTTAATATTTTTTTTCAAAAAAAGCTACAAGGATTCTCTCATCTGAAAATTCACACTTATTGTTAGACCAGTTAAATAATTTTAAATATTTTTTCTCAATTACAGTGTTTCGTCAAGTTCTAGGTATCTTGAAAAATAAACGTACCTTAGTCAAATTAAAATGTCAGTCGTTTTTTGCCTTACCGACGATCAGCAGTCTAATCAGTTTAGTACTGTCGAATTTAGTGGAAGTGTTGGTTGGATGTAACATACCGTGGTCGAAACTAGATATTAAATTTTTTTCATAATTTTTGCAAGATAATGATAATAATATTAATAATAATACTTTACTGGTGTTACACTATATAATAACAGTGTCGCAGCCCTAAAATGCATTTGGAGGGATCAACAGGACCGGCTCCCCCAGAGGTTGTGAAATTTTTTTCAGAAATAGGTTGAAAAATATTAAGTTACTTCATTCATAAATAATAAATAAATACTAATTTCGTTAATTTACGTGAATATAATTAAAAAAAAATAATAAAACAAGACAAAAATGATATTCCATCTGGAGCCCTGCCTCCCTCTAGCTGCGCGTATGCATAATAATAGCTTACATAAGCCAAACCTATTAGGAACAAAAAAGATTTACAAATAAGGGTATAACTGTGAACGAACAAGTGACAAATATTTTTTGAACAATCAATAATAAAATAATTTCTCATATGATGCATAATTTTTCTCTGACAATGAATAACAAATAACACGGGAAATAATTAGTCTTTTTACAGGGTGGACCAAAAAAAATTATACTCCCAGATTTTCGTTTACAATTTTTTGTTTATTATTTGATTTTTTTTATGCTGGGCTTACATCAAAGCTGAGATATTGTCTATTACAGGCGTGTATTCGAATTTTAAAAAACAATGATATCAAAAATGGCGGACATTTTCAAAAGTCGTCATTTTTTAAGACCAGCTTTTATTTATTTTTTTGAACTTTTCAGCTAGGTCTATTTCTTGAAGCAGTCTTCTGTCTTTAATTTAAGACCAAGATTGTTAAAATTGGTCAAGCAGTAGAAGAGTTATTGAAAATTTCGGATGCTGGGCTTACATCAAAGCTGAGATCATGTAACAGCCGTGTATTAAATTTTCAAAAAACAATTAAATCAAAAATGGCGGACATTTTCAAAAATCGTCATTTTTTAAGACCAGCTTTCATTTGTTTTTTGAACTTTTCAGCTAGGTCTATTTCTTAAAGCAGTCTTCTGTGTTTAATTTAAGACCAAGATGGTTAAAATTGGTCAAGCAGTAGAAAAGTTATTGAAAATTTCGGATGGAAAGAGAATTAGAAGCACCAAAAGCAAAATATGCTTCTAGATTTTCGCTAATATCTTTTTTGTTTATTATTCGTTTTTTTTTATGTTTAGCTTAAGATTATAAGTACTAGAGCTCGCAATTTAGGTACTGACGACGTCAAAACCAGGATTGGCTATAGGTTATGTGTCAGCGAGTAAATATGTTCATATATGTATGAAACAATACATTTTACCTAGTAATTTTTTAACGAATTCCGTAATATCCAAAGTTGATAAAGTCACTTTATTATAAACACTCACTCGAAGAGGACTGAAGATAATGGGGAATATAGCATTAAACTAACACACACATAAGTATTTTTCACTACCAGTTACGTGCAAGAATAATATGTTATCACTAATTTATGTTCGAAATGTTTTGGAGCTAAACTTCGGCGCCTTTCGTAGAAAATTCATTTCTATTGTGCGAAGCTCAGAATAAATGTAAGTTAAAATTGCATTGCCTGTCACTGTCAAAGGAACTATGTTTGTTAATATTTGTGTTACAGGCCCAAGAAAGTGATTAGTCACAGCTACTGCAGTATAATCCGTCCGAGCTCTAATAATTACGCATTAAGATTTTTTTCTATAGCTGATATAGCTCTCATATTCAAAGTTGATGAACAATTTCGTAGCACAAATCTTTAAAGTGCTCTACTGGAAAGTGATTTTAACACAGTTTACCTCTGAGGCACAGAATTTTTTATGTTGACGACGTTGATCGTCGTTACGCCATCTGTTGTTATTATTTTTTATTAGCACCATTTTTTTCTACCCTATTTACAACTTTTATTACAACTTATCCAGTGGCGTAACATAAATATTACAATGTCATTAAGATCCTATTTTTACGCAATTAATTTATTCTATTAGTAATTACTTCTCGACAAAGTTTGATAGAATGTCTTTGTTTTCAAGTTACTGGGAAAACTGCACTAATAAGACATTAACATTCATAAAATCTACTTATATTCCAAGTTTCAATGATGCAGAAAGAGGTAGTTATCTTCAGCAACAAATAAGCAGTATCGTTAAAATTTCAATATCATGGCTGACATCAATTTTCATGTTGGCCCAACCCCTATCTTTTTCGAGAAATTGTGCTAGGAGGTAAAATATTCTTCACCTTGTATTTTCTAAATGAAATTCAAAAAAAATGCTTCCTCTTAAGTTGAAAAATGGCACCATGCGAGGGCTGGGCCTTATTCTACTTGACTATATATTTTTTTTTAAAAATTATTTAAAAAATTGTATTTTAGGTTGTGGGTGGGTTAACCGGGAAACCTCGAAGGAATACGTCAAAATAATAAGAATTTATCTTATAAACTTATAGCTAAAAATGTAAAGTTTTCGACATAGAGGGCATTTAAATTGTAATTTATTTTCAGTTTTTCGCACATTTTGTTGGAAATAATTACTGAGATATTGTTTTGAAATTTGGAAGGTGAAGGTTAATACACCATAGTTTTCATCTCTCTTATTTAAACCAAAGGCATGACGGTGAGTTGGTATCATAGATATTCTTCCCAAAAAAGGGTACTCTGCTGACCTAAGCTATTTGTTTTTTTCCCTTTCTACATCTACTATTATTAATGCACAAAAAAGTATTCACATAATTTTTTGGGAAAGTACCAAAATGCGTTTAACTATATAGTTGATTAAATCCACAAAACATCTACAGGGCGGGCAAATTTCGATGTTTGTATAAGGTAACTAGGTAACTGTAAGAGATACAAAAAAATGGAAGACACATTCTCGATCACTTTTTTTGAGACAAATTCACTGGCGAAAACAAAAATTTGCTATCGTCTTTTGTTTTCCGAGTTATAAACAAAAGTTCGATTTTTCGACTCTTGACACATGTCAATAACTTGGTTGCTTGTAAAGTTATGAAAAAACAACTTTTACATTATTCGGGCACTTTTTTCTGTATAATACAGTGGCGTAGAGAATATTTAAAAAAGGTGCAATTTCGAGTTTATGATATAAAGTTGTATTTTTTTAAATGGGAATCATAATTGGCTATGGTTTAGTTAAAAAGTAATTTTGTTTCTCTTTCAAACTATATATCATATATGGTGTCGCAATAATAAACAGGATAAGAAAAACCACTAAAGTAATAGTTCAATGTGCCATTCACGGATTTCTATACATTTTCGACAACGCTGCATTAGTGACTGCACGGAGGCAGACGTCGTTAGCACTGGATATTGCGTATTTCGTCGCTACACTGCCGTGACGTACTTTTTTTAATCAATTTAATTTCATTGTTTTGTATTACAATTTATACATACCCTATTAGGAATGTTCGAACTTTATTTCCATTAACTCTTCGAAGAAATAGTTTCATCATACAGGTAAATATTATAAGCAAATTCTTAAATTAATACCATATTTAACATTCTACTAAACTAATCGAACTGATGGTATTTGAAATACAAAATTATACTTGTGAAAAAAATAAAAAACCATGCATAGATTTTTTTTAAGACTCTGAATTGACAGCTAATTGAATGATGTGTATGGGATGACACTGACGTAGTTTTCCACGAAACACCAAAACACTATACACTGCACTCGACGTGCGTTTCGCCAACCAAGTTGGCATCATCTGGAGATGATTAAAACTAAACTTATGCGAACAATCCACCCTATTTATACCTAAACTATTGTCACGGTTCACCGAACCGTCACGATTTGGTGAACCGTGACCCACTAACCAATAAAGCGGGCTATTTGGGATAGGCCCTCTGTCACTATTCATACTATTATTACACTTTATGATTTCCAAGCTTTCAAATGCATCCAGCTGTCTAGTATTTGTTACATTTCTAATTAATCTTAAATTGCTGATATCTATTTTATGGTTGTTTTCAAACGCATCTTGGGCTACACTAGATTTATCTGTTCTACCATATTTGAGATGGGACATATGATCTTTGAATCTAGTTTGAATTGATAGTCTAGTCTGTCCAACATACTTTTGATTACAGTCCTTACAGCTAATTTCGTAAATCCCCAACTTTTCGTTTGTTTCAATTTTGTCTTTTGGATTGCCTAAAAGTTGTTGTAGTTTGTTTCCCAATGAATGAACCACTGTCATACCTACATCTTTAAAAATCTTACCAATACCACGGGTGAATCGCAGATCGAATCGAATCGATACAAATTTCGGATTTTCTCTTTCATTTTGAAAGGTCGAGGAATTTCGAAGCGACTCTTTAAACTTTCGTTTCCTAATTATTTTATCAACTTAACTTACAGAATATCCATTACTCGCAACTATATCATCAATCAATGTATTTTCTATTTCAAACCTCTCCTTATTGAGGGGGAAGCTTAACAGACGATGGACTAGAAAACTAAAACTCGCCATTTTGTGTTGAGCACAATGGTGAGAGTCCTTAGGGATATATCTTAGAATACTGCTATCTTTTCTGTATAAGTCAAATCTTAACTTATTGTCACTATTTCTAATTATTAATACATCTAAAAATGGTAGTTGTCCAGAGTTTTCAGTTTCATATGTGAATTTAACTGACGCGAAACGACTGTTTAATTTAGATACAAAGTTATCAATATCAGCGACTTTTGTATCGAACACTGCAAAAATTTCATCCACATACCTAAGCCAAACCCTGGGGAAATACTCGAATTTTTGTTTTGCTTCTGTCTCGAATCTGTTCATGAAGAGACTGGCAATGAATGCTGACAAAGAGTTACCCATTGCTGTTCCTTTATGTTGTTCGAAGAAATTATCGTTGAATCGAAAACAATTTTGTTTCATGCAAAGTTTAGTGAGTTTGAGATATTCTTTTACTGCATCTTGACTGATATTGTTTAATTCGAGTAGATCCTTAAGATAGTCCAAGGTCTGTGGTATCGTAACACTTGAAAACAATGAACAAACGTCAAAGGAGATCAAAATTTCACTTTCTTGCAATTGAATATTTTTCACCTTATTAATGAAATCGTTGGAATTAATCACAGAGAAACTAGGTGGTGCAATAGGTAAATTTTCTAACTTTTCTGTTAACCATTTTGATAGGTGGTAAGTCGGTGTATGGGATGATTAATTTTGAAATGAGTTTAACTCGGAGGCATGGTATCACGCCAAAAAATTACAACAAAACTTTTTGTGCATTGATGATAGTAAAAGTCGGAATATAAAGAAAATATAGCTTAGGTCAGTGTCGTCCCCTTTTTTGGAAGAACAAGCTCTTCATACCCCCACCGTCACGCCTCTGGTTGGAATGGAGAGGCGAAAACTATGGGGAGTATACTTATATACGCAATATTGGCCAAAATTTGCCAACACTGTCAATTTACTAAATAATGATATATTAATGGACAGACTCTCGTTTGTAAAAACGGTTCCAAGGAAGAACTAGGTAATTACTGATCCATTTCTCTTCTGCTCGAGGTATCTAAAATTTTCAAAAAAAATACTTCATAGAAGACTATATTTTCATGTAAAAAAATTTAGCATTTTAACAAGCACCCAATACGGTTTCTTGTCGAACTCTTCAACTGAACACGCATTATATAATGCTCTTGCATTTATTTCAAATTATATAGACAAAAAGGAAAAGTTTCAGGACTTTTTTTGAAATTTCAAGAGCAATCGACATAATAAATCATAGTTTGCTGATGTTCATATTAGAAAATTATCGGGTAAGAGGAGCTAGTCTTCATCTTCTCCGTTCTATTTGAGCAACAGAATTCAGCAGGTATCAATAAAAGCAATTTCTAATCATACTTTAACAAATAGCTTTTCATAAAGTAACAGTATCACAAGGAATGCCACAAGGCTCTATACTTGGCCTCCTACTTTCCCTTTTATATGTGAATGATATGCCTCATTTTATTGAGCTTTTACCATTTTATCAATTTGCAGACGACAGCTCAGCTATAGAAAATAGTTAAACTTTTGAGGGATTAGCTATATAAAGTGTAACAATACAATAGAAAAAATGAATAACTGCTCAAATAATAATACTGTTTATTTAAATTCCGAATAAACAATTCCCATAATTTTTAATAAAAATATCAACAAAACTGTAACCTATATGTAAAATTAAATAGCAAATCCATTCTAAATTCGTAGACAATAAGTTCCTGGGCATCACGTTTCAAAATACCTTGAGTTGAGCAAATCCATATAGATGATCTGATTGCAAAAATAAATTCTGCAATTATGCGTGCAGATTCATAAGGCAACGAGTCTCTCGACTCATTAAAAATTTATTATTTTTCCCATATATAGTCTCTTTTATATAATGGAGTAATGTTTTGGTGTGATGATCCATACTGTTCTCGCCTGTTTATAATTCAAAAAAGATTTATACGTACTAAGTTGGGAGTACCACAACGTACATCTTGTCGACCTCTCTTTAACTCTACGTATAGTGTCCCTCTAATCTCTATACAGGGTGTTCCTAGATATCATGTACATACGCAAGAGGATAATTCTTTGGCTTATTTCATGACTGAAAGTTTATGTAAACATAGGTCCGCAAACGCTTCTTTACTGATCTACAGGGTATTGAAATTTGAAGATTTCTTATTTTCTTTCTCGGTAACGGTAGCATATACGGAAAAACTACAAGAAACCAAAAAGTTTCTAAATAAAACAGAAAATTCATATTGTATTTTAGAATCTACCAGCGGCGCATTGAAAAAAAGTTCAGGGGGAGAAAAAGGGCATGACCCCTGAAAAAAAATCTCCCTGTAGATTCTCACAACCATTTGGCATGCACAATGATGTAAGCCCTACAGCGTAACCTATATTCCAAATGAGCTAAATATCTCAAGTACTGCAGGAGCTATAAAGAAATAAAAATAAAAAATCTTCAAATTTCAACACCCTGTAGATCAGTAAAGAAGGACCTATGTTTATATAAACTTTCAGTCATGAAATAAGCCAAAGAATTACCTCCTTGCGTATGTACATGATATTTTGTAAAAGCTAATATTTATTTATTTACACAAAATAATGAAATCTATAATAATATGTCAATTAGAGGTTGCAATGATCTACGAATACTGCCACATAATACAAGTACTTTTCAAAAAAATGTTACATATAAAACTACAAAGGCATATAATAATCTTCCTCAGGAAATAAAGAATATAACAAACGTAAATCAATTCAAAGACAAAACAAAAATCTATTTTTTTAAACCACTACTACTCTCTCAATGAATATTTAAATGTAATATGATTAACCTGTTCATATGTATTTGTATATGTTCTGCATCTATGGGATATTATATAATTGATATAATTTTTCCTTCCCCTCTGTCTGGGAGGTCTGTAATAATCAAAGAAATAATCAAATGTATTTATGTGTAATTTAGTATTATATGTTCTTTTTTTGTACAATGTTAACTATACCGTGGCAATGCTGATGTTCACTTGTTTGAATCAATAGCAAATAAAGATCAAATCAAATCAACAAATCTGGTTTTTAAATTAATTAATTATTTAGGTTCTTTTGTTTTTTTTAACATGGATGGATGGACTAATAAACCTAGCTATTCTTCAAAAACTTCAAGACGAATTTGAGAAGCACATGCTGTGCTATATTTCTATTTATAAACTTTATAAAATATTAACTTATTTTAAGGAATGAAAGAAGAATGATTTCAATTCAGATTTCAATTAATACCTAATCGAATTAGAAGTAAATAGATTTTTTCTATCCATATCACAATACATTTATATAACTAGCCATAAAATATTTTTGTCTTTATGTCGCTTTGTATTGGCCCCCAACATTTTTTTTTTGCAAAATTCAGTAATTCTTCATACTGTTTTTGATAAATTTTACCTAATCTTTTCGCCATTTTTTAAAAATCGAAACCTGAAGATTCAAAAGTAATCTCTCCTGCCTGGGTCTGGTTTTAGATATTCCCTATGGACATTCACAACTTTGTTTTTAGTTTTTACATGGAAGTGCAGTTAATCACGAGTATGCGGTTAAGCCTTAAGACAAAACTTACTTCTTTTCACTGCATAGATAACACAAGTAGTTAAATACTTGATTGATCATACCAATCTTTCCATTCCGGTTATCTCCTCAGTTATCTTTACCTGGTCATCTTAACTTAACCTTGACTATGTAATAAAATGGACAAATTGATACTTAAGAAGGTGCACTTGTTATTATTAATGAATAGTTTTATAATGTTTCAGTTGAAAATAGTCTACATGTGTGATATATGATCACAGTACAAAATCTTTTTAAAAAATGCAGTTGATGAAGGTCTTAATAACTCGAAACGTGTATATGTACCCTCTGTAGACATATTGTAGAGTAAAATAAAAAGTTGCCATTTTAGTTTCTCATAATTTTTTTCAAAAACAATTTCGGTTATGTATAGTATTTATTTACGAATGCTTCTTGTTTATAAAAGTGCCCAAGAGTGCAAGCTTACAATTTTTGAATTTAAAATATATGCAACGTTACATACAAATACACAAATTAGAAAGAAAAATTATTTAAAAGTATTTGATACTTGAAAACTTTCAATTGTTGGAAATTGTCTTTGCCGAATTGTTATATTTGGCTGTAGCATGATTATTATAAATAAGATACATACAACCAACTAGGAAATGTAGTATTATATGCAGTGCTATAAAATATTCTCCATTTTAGTCGTTATTAGATAGGTAACAGGGTTTGTTGACTGATTTCTCATTAAAATCGCCAAATTATAATTTTAAACAACTATAGCTTATTGGTAAATATAACAGTATTTTACTGCCTCAAAACAGGGAGTAAAACGAGCGTTTATTCCTTGAAGGTTTTAAAGTCGCCATGGAAACCAATGAACAATACAAACATAACGGAACGTCAACATTTTTATTATGTTAAATTTATAATGATAGAAAGAACAAAAAACTAAGAATCAAAAATAAAAATCATAAAATGTAACTTATTTCAAATTAAAATTAATACTAATAAGGTAATTTTCACAGTTTGTAATAATTGGTAATTAATAATATTTAGTAATATTTAGTAATCTAAACGTCAAACAGAAATAAATAAAAAATATTATCAAACAGGCAATTAAATACAAGGATACCTAGATAAACTCGGAATAAAATACAAACGCCATGTGGCCAATATTGTTCGTTACTTTTTACATTTAATTTTTTTTTGTAATAAAAATTGTGCCCGTTTGTACAAAAAATATTGTATGCACCTCGAGAGTAAAGTGTGCTTTAGTTCTTTGCATTAATGTTTCCTTCGCTGCGCTTGGGAAACAATATTCATGCCGGGACTAAAACTCAAATTTTATCCCCATATCCTTCTAATATAAGGAGAGATGAATATGAAAATATATTCGACCTTCTATCCTAAATTTGTGTCTTATCTAATGTATGACTCTCAAGCCGATGGTAAGATATCAGCTCTTACTAATTTTCTAAACATGTTAAATCTTCAACAGCAAGATGTCGTGAATAATATAGATAGGAAACTTTTGATTTAATAATATATTGTAATAAATGCATGGTGGTGAAATCTGATGATATTCTAACGTGGGAGGACCATCTGCTCTAAATTTATTTTTAAATGAAGACTGGTCTTTATTAACTTTATTATTATTTTTTTATTTGTCCTTCTTGTAAGGCGTTTTCGATAGACTTTATGAAATATTTGATTATGTGTACCAAAATTTTAATCATCTCATAAAAGAACATCCGCCATGGTTTAATGGCAAATCTATAAAAAAATATTAAGCTTAACGCGAAGTGTTGGTGCATGTAGGTATAAACAATATGATGACGGTTTCGTTCATAACGAATTTAAACGCAGGCTGAAGACAATATTGCAAAGGAGCCTGGCAAATTTTGCTCATTGATTAACAGTAAAAAAGAATTGTACAAATATCTCAAACCCTGATGATTCAATTCATTCAAATGTCAGTAATCAGATATGACTGTCCAGCAGTGTTTTATGAAAGGCCGGTCCACCATATTTAATTTAATTTGCATAACCCAATATATACCTGAAGCAATCGACCAACGTAAACAAGTTGCCGTAATATTTATATAGATTTCTCAAAGGCTTTCTTTCGACCGACTTGATCACTCTATAATGCTAAATAAATTGCCAAATGCAGATTTTTCATCTATTTCGTTATCATTCTTTTATTCCTATCTTTCTAATAGGAAGTAGATTCCGATCGAAAGAATATACTGCAAGATCTGGTATTCCTCAAGGATTCATTCTCGGTCCCCTGTTTATGATATTTATTAATGATATTGTAAATGTTACGGACGTTCAAAATTGTTTCTTCCTTAGATGACTGCGCCTTTCTGCAAAATAGTCTCTCAATTATATCTAATTGGTGTGTTCAAAATAAGCTATACTTAAAAATGTCCAAATGTAACGTTATAACTTATATACAGGTTAGGTTAGGTTTCTTGTGAGTATGTGAAACTTCTCATATGGTCCAAATGCTACTATCCGCAGGTTGGCCATTATCATTTGTCTGTTCCATAAGCTATGGCATACTGAGGAGAACTAGTAAGTTCGAAACCGGTCTATGTCTGGTTAGGAATTGACAAATGATACTAACTACCGATCTATCATGATTTGAAGGAATAATCCAATGCAGGTCGGGGTATTTGCCCGCTGAGTAGTTGTTTCGTTCAAGTCATATTTAATAACAGTAGTTTAGTCCACCTGGGCTAGAGGTCGCCGCTCTCGGTACTTGCTTCGCAAGTCGCTATCCGCCCACAGAGACATCTATGATGTCGGTCGGATAGTAGCATTTGAACCATATGAGAAGTTTCACATACCTCTCACCACTACTCAATTTACCTTAGTCAGTATATGACTAGCAGGTTGGTCACTATCATGTGTCTGTTCCATAACCTATGGGATACTGAGGAGAACTAATAAGTTCGAAACAGGTCTATGTCTGGTTAGGAATTGACAAATGATATTGGCTACCGATCTATCATGATTTGAAGGTATAATCCAATGCAGGTCGGGGTATTTGCCAGCTGAGTAGTTGTTTCGGTCAAATCATATTTAATAATTTGCTGCTGATTTCGAAGGGCTTTTTATAAACGCCTTCGAATGAACTAACCCTGGTAACTCTTGCCAATACTGGAGAGTTTGCGACTTATATACAACTAAAATTAATATTATTCTGTTTGACTATAGACTAGACGACTTAATCCTTCTAAAACTTCTAACTCTTGTGGATTTTGGCGTAATTTTGGACAAGGAACTTTCTTTTATACCGCATGTAAATAATTTAGTAAATGAGTTACTCAAAACTCTTGGCTGTCTAATTAGAATTAGTAGAGAATTATGGAATATTATTACTATAAATATTTTATATTTTGGAAAAGGTGCATTAACTTTATTTGTTATATTGCGTTAAGTGGATTTATACAATAATTAGGTTTTGTAAAACATATTCGAGATGTTGTGAATTTGTGAACCTATTTTTCTGTGTCGTTGATCTTATATTGAATCAACGAATCATGAACAAATAAATTTATTTAAACTAATAACTAATTTTAGAAATTTTGAAAATTATGTAAAATTTATTATTACATTTTATTACTTTCTCATCTATTGACAGATAAAGCTATTGACGTCTCACGTACTAAAGTACGTGATTTATGAGCAAATAAATTTCATCGAAATAGTTTTTTGGGGAAACCCTCAAGTTTCTCAAATGGAACTAGATTGGTACCGTGGTGCCATTTATTAGTACTATTAATAAGGAATTTATTCATATGTCGTATTAAAATGTGCGATAAATGCAAACAAAATTACAGCTAAAAGAATATAGGAAAATACAATTTTGTTCTAATTACCTTGTTATATATAAGGTGGCTTTGGAATACAATAAATGAATACAAAACATTACAACAGCTGCTCAAAATGCTGTCCACTAACGTCAATGCACCTCTGAACTCTCATAACTGTTTCTCGAAGAACGTTCGCCAATTGCTGGGCCGTTATGCTATTAATTGCGCGTCTTACTCGTAGCTGCAGGTCTTCATGGGTTGTAACGGCGGTTGCGTAGAAAATATTTTTTAAATGACCCCAAACAAAGAAATCAAGGGGTGTTAAATCAGGTGACCTTGGAGGCCACCTCACAGGACTATTCGAAATTACGTTTTCTCCTAATCTCCGTGAAGGTAAACAGTTACTATCCTTGAATTATGGTGAGGAGCACCATCTTGTTGGAAATACATTCCCTGTAGTAAATGGAAAGGTAATTCAGCTAAACTGTCCTCAATTTCATTTTGCAGAAATACCAAGTATCTGGCACCAGTCAGGGGTCCTTCAAATATTATTGGACCAATGATTCTACTTCCGATTATTCCAAGCCAAACATTGAAATCGAATTTTCTTGTGACCAATATTTGGTATTTTGTTGGTTAAATAATCACAAATTTGTAAACCTAGACTTGCCCGAAAATAAAATCATTCCCAAAAAATCATTGTTTGGCTGCACGTTATTCTGCAAAATTCAATTGCAATATTTCATCCTACGTTCGTAATCATTTTCGTACAAGTGCTGGTGCAATTGTTATTTAAAAGATTTATAGTGGTATTGGTGCAAAATTCGACTTACTGTTTGGTGACTGATTTCCAATTCAAACCCAATGTGCCTTAAAGAAACAGTCTTATCTACTCGAGCCAAAACATTAATTTTCGTTCCTTGGTCAAGAATTTCTTCGGAATCATTGTTGGGCTCACTTCAGAATTGATTTTCAAGACGATTAAAATAATTTTTCGCTGGACATTGTCTATCAGGATATCGTTCGGTATAAAAGTGTCTAACCGTAACGGTATATTTTCTACATTCCCCATAAATAATTAACATGTCCACTTTTTCATCTCTTGTATAAATTTGCGGCATTTTGAACACAATTAACAAGAATTTTAAATAATTTTTAAAAACACCGGTAAACCAACAAATGTTTGACAAGCTAAATATTTCATTGTTTTCAAGGCCACCTTAGTCACTTCTTAACATTTAATTAGAACAAAATTGTATTTTATTTTCTTTTAACTGTAATTTTGTTTGTATTTATCACACATTTTAATACGACATATGAATAAACTCCTTATTAATAGTACTAATAAATGGTACCACGGTACCAATATGGTTACATTTGAAAAAATTGAGTTTGGCCCCAAAAACCATTTTGATAACTTTATTTGCTCATAAATCACATAATTTAGTATTTTTGACGAGATTTCGATTTTTCTAGCATTGCACTGGTCATTTAGAATAAATCGGAACCGTCATGGCACACTTAAATGGAAAACTAAAAATTATATTATAAAAATACTGACGTTTGATATGTCACTTATTTGGTATCGTTGGATCCAAAAAATTATGCAGAATTCAAAAATGCAATAATATATAGGGTGTTCCATTTAAACACCGAAAGTTAGTGTCACTTTCGGCGAAAATGGAAGTGAAAAAAAATTCACTTGTATGTCAAAAAGTGCCGCTTATTATGTATATAAGATATCCCAATTTTCAATCAATTATCTTCAAAACTAAAGGAGAAAAGAGGGGTGGACCATAATCGCAATATATATATATATATATATATATATATATATATATATATATATATATATATATATATATATATATATATATATATATATATATATATATATATATATATATATATATATATATATATATATATATATATATATTGAATAGTGGTGAGAGGTATGAAACTTCTCATATGGTCTGAATGCTACTATCCGACCGACATCCTCGATGTCTCTGTGGCGGATAGCGACTTGCATCACAGCAAGTACCGAGAGCGGCGACCCCTAGCCCAGGTGGACTAAACTAATGTGATTAAATATGATTTGAAGGAAACAACTACTCAGCGGGCAAATACCCCGACCTGCATTGAATTACACCTTCAAATCATGATAGATCGATAGCCAATATCATTTGTCAATTCCTAACCAGACATAGATCGATTTCGAACTTATTTGTTCTCTTCAGTATGCCATAGGTTATGGAACAGACAAATGATAGTGGCCAATCTGCTAGTTATATACTAACTATGGTGAAGTGAATAGTGGTGAGAGGTATGAAACTTCTCATATGGTCTGAATGCTACTATCCGACCGACATCCTCGATGTCTCTGTGGCGGATAGCGACTTGCATCACAGCAAGTACCGAGAGCGGCGACCCCTAGCCCAGGTGGACTAAACTAATGTGATTAAATATGATTTGAAGGAAACAACTACTCAGCGGGCAAATACCCCGACATGCATTGAATTACACCTTCAAATCATGATAGATCGATAGCCAATAGTTGTTTCCTTCAAATCATATTTAATCACATTAGTTTAGTCCACCTGGGCTAGGGGTCGCCGCTCTCGGTACTTGCTGTGATGCAAGTCGCTATCCGACACAGAGACATCGAGGATGTCGGTCGGATAGTAGCATTCAGACCATATGAGAAGTTTCATACCTCTCACCACTATTCACTTCACCATAGTTAGTATATAACTAGCAGGTTGGCCACTATCATTTGTCTGTTCCATAACCTATGGCATACTGAAGAGAACAAATAAGTTCGAAATGGATCTATGTCTGGTTAGGAATTGACAAATGATATTGGCTATCGATCTATCATGATTTGAAGGTGTAATTCAATGCAGGTCGGGGTATTTTCCCGCTGAGTAGTTGTTTCCTTCAAATCATATTTAATCACATTAGTTTAGTCCACCTGGGCTAGGGGTCGCCGCTCTCGGTACTTGCTGTGATGCAAGTCGCTATCCGCCACAGAGACATCGAGGATGTCGGTGGGATAGTAGCATTCAGACCATATGAGAAGTTTCATACCTCTCACCACTATTCACTTCACCATAGTTAGTATATAACTAGCAGGTTGGCCACTATCATTTGTCTGTTCCATAACCTATGGCATACTGAAGAGAACAAATAAGTTCGAAATCGATCTATGTCTGGTTAGGAATTGACAAATGATATTGGCTATCGATCTATCATGATTTGAAGGTGTAATTCAATGCAGGTCGGGGTATTTGCCCGCTGAGTAGTTGTTTCCTTCAAATCATATTTAATCACATTAGTTTAGTCCACCTGGGCTAGGGGTCGCCGCTCTCGGTACTTGCTGTGATGCAAGTCGCTATCCGCCACAGAGACATCTAGGATGTCGGTCGGATAGTAGCATTCAGACCATATGAGAAGTTTCATACCTCTCACCACTATTCACTTCACCTTAGTTGGTATATAACTAGCAGGTTGGCCACTATCATTTGTCTGTTCCATAACCTATGGCATACTGAAGAGAACAAATAAGTTCGAAATCGATCTATGTCTGGTTAGGAATTGACAAATGATATTGGCTATCGATCTATCATGATTTGAAGATGTAATTCAATGCAGGTCGGGGTATTTGCCCGCTGAGTAGTTGTTTCCTTCAAATCATATTTAATCACATTAGTTTAGTCCACTTGGGCTAGGGGTCGCCGCTCTCGGTACTTGCTGTGATGCAAGTCGCTATCCGCCACAGAGACATCTAGGATGTCGGTCGGATAGTAGCATTCAGACCATATGAGAAGTTTCATACCTCTCACCACTATTCACTTCACCTTAGTTGGTATATAACTAGCAGGTTGGCCACTATCATTTGTCTGTTCCATAACCTATGGCATACTGAAGAGAACAAATAAGTTCGAAATCGATCTATGTCTGGTTAGGAATTGACAAATGATATTGGCTATCGATCTATCATGATTTGAAGATGTAATTCAATGCAGGTCGGGGTATTTGCCCGCTGAGTAGTTGTTTCCTTCAAATCATATTTAATCATATATATATATATATATATATATATATATATATATATATATATATATATATATATATATATATATATATATATATATATATATATATATATATATATATGTTTCAAACATAAGTTACTTATATTTTTAACTTTTAGTTATACTTTATATCATACAGGTGCAATGTATGTGCGAAGCACTTCAACAAAGAGGAGACATCGAAAGACTGGCAACTTTTCTTTGGTCACTTCCTCCTTCTGAGCTTCTGCGAGGTAACGAGAGCATTTTAAGAGCTCGGGCAGCCGTCGCATTTCACAGAGGCTCCTACCACGAACTTTATTCAATACTTGAATCACATGCTTTCCATATACGATGGCATCCTGAATTACAGACTCTTTGGTTTAAAGCACATTATAATGAGGCGGAAAAAATAAGAGGGAGACCTTTAGGTAAGTCTTTGTTCAATGTTATTATATTTGGAATTTCGAAATCATCGGGTATTTGACTTTACCAATTTATGCCCACTAGTGAAACACTTTTTTTTTTTTTTAAATCTATTTAACTTTTCTTGCATAAAATGGTTTTATCAAATCCGTAGAGGACCATGGGCATGCGAACCGAGGGGGAGTTCGTCTCAAAGTTTTCTATATTTAGATTTTTAGATACTTTGAACAAAATTACGCAATAATAGTACTCTTGATAGTAAGTCTTAGAGGGATATAACGTTTATGAGAAAAACCGCATTGAATACGTTACTGCATTGAAAAAGTTCCCATTTCCATTTTTCTAATAAACCAATGTAGGCGTTTGATTTGACATGTGAAAAAGAGTTTATTTACGACTATTAAATAATATATCCGTTACGTATGTGTTTTCTTTAGGATAAAGCTATCCAATATTCACTGCAGTGAATAATGATTTCATTATTCACTGGTTCTAAAATTTGTTATTATAATTTCATCGAACATACCAAGACATATCAGTCGAATATACCAAGACATGTCAATTAAAGCGCGGAATTACTATTTGATTTAATATTTCAGTTTTTCAAAACTTGTATCGCGGTATTTTATCAAAAATTGTTATTAATTAATAGTCGTGGATAAAGTATAGTATTTTTCTCACATGTAATGGCCTACGGGTTGTGTCATGAAGTTCACTCTCGTGAATAGTAGCTGACACTACATACTCGTTGAATAATATACTATGTCATTAGTAAGTTCACAAACATTATTTGAAAATATAAAAGCTACATGTTAATTTATATTTATTTTTCAATAAATGAAAACTAAGCATTAGGATAATCAATCGAAAAATTAGTTATGTGAAGATAGGAAAAGCAAAAAATTCAAAGAAAATGGTGAAATTATCCTCCGTTCATGTTGATGCAGCCATTCAATCTTTTTCTGCAATGAACGTCAAACTCCTCGGATTACTTTCTGTTGATTTCAAATAGTTTGACAACCATTAATTACCTGTTATTCTAAGTCCTTAACAGTGTTTATGGGTGCTGCATAAACCAAGGATTTCAAATAACCCCGACCAAAATAATTCAAAGGACTCAGATCCGGTATGCGAACTGCCCATTTCGACCAATCCACCTCTCAGGGAAGGCGTCACCCAAATGTCGCATTTCGTCTATACTAAAGAGCAGCGATGTACATTTAACAACCCAGTTAGCTCATTTTGAAAAAAATTTAGTTTAGTGGCATTTGTCCTTTATCCATCGACAAAAATCTCCTTAGTCGGTAATCTTGTACTTTTAGGACTTGTATCCTCTACACATAATATGGGTTGAGCAACTGCTCATGAAATACTTCTAACACAATACTCTTTGGAATACTATCATGAGCAGCCAATCTTTGAACACTGATTATGGAGTTATTTGCCACTCTTTGTAAGATTGTCTCTTCTACAGTATGTATCCCTATCATCCTCTGTACTCTGGAGACTTCTGCAGTCGTGTTTTCTTGACTTTACAGTACAGGTTTCTCTCAATCTGAGATGGATGTTTGAAAAAGTTTGGGGGCAGAGTAGTTGCTGGTTTAGGAAATTCTTAGCATACGACCGACAGTTCGTTTCTATTGGCTTTCCATAATAAAAATGTATACCAACAATCTTTACATTTAATTATTCAACTATGTATTCCTAGTTCATGTAAAAACTTTAAGAAATCTATCAGAAAAACTTGTGGTTAGAAGCACAGATATTAAATTATGTGTTTCATTTTTCATTAAAAAAATATCTATTTTGGATTATTTGGAAAATAGCAATGCAGTAACTTATTCATTGAGGTTTTTCTCATAAACAGCACATTCTACGGTTTTCTATCAAGAGTACCTTTTTTACGAAATTCGCCTAAAGCCGAAAAATTCGAGACAAAAAATGACAAATTTTGAGGGGAACTCCCTCTCAATTGTACGCCCATGGCCCTCTACCCTCTATGCTATTTTTTATAAAACATTTGATTTTAACAGACAACGGATGAAAGTTAATTAACGTAATACTTTCCCTAAACAGGCTTAAAGGCCATTTTGGATTTAATGTCTGTTGTTTCATATTTAGCGAGAGGGTATATTATGATTGAGATATTTGATGGCAATCTTTTAGGAGAAAAAATACCTCCTGATTCTTAGGAATCAAATTTCTCATATCATTCGTGATGTCCCCGAAGAACAGGAAATTTTTTTTCCAGCACGATGGAGCTCCTGCTTACAATACTATTGCTCTTAGGGAATATTTGAACCAAATGTTTGGAGAAAATTGAATGGAAACTAATGGTCCTGTTAGATGATCACCTAAATCACTGGATCTGACTAATAGATTTTTTTCTCTGGGGATTCATAAAAAATATAATTTACAAAGAAAACGAAATAGAGAAGAACTTTAAAACGGAACTATTGAAGCTTTTACATATCTCCAAGCACATAAAATTTATGTTCTAAACTCAATTGCAGCCATTAGAAAAATATGTATTGCCTGTTTAAATGAAGAAGGGTGGCTTTTTGAACAAAATTTTTGGAAAATCATTTTCATATTTCACTTCGTCCTTGTCGCGATAGTTTGACATTTATGTCCTTTGAATTTATTACTTTTTCTGTTTTCATAACAATAATTTTTCGATTGAATATCCTAGTGCTTAAATTACATTTATTGCAAAAATAATTATAAATTAATATATAGTTTTTCTCTTCAAAAAATGACCTCACTAAGGACATAAAAATATAATATTAAATATTTTTCACGTCAAATCAAACGCATACTTTGGTTTATTTGAAAATAGGAAATGGGAACTTTTTAAATGAAGTAACTTATTTAATATGGTTTCTTTCATAAACGGAATATCCTAAGGCTTTCTATCAAGATTGTCATTTTACGTAATTTTCTCCAAAGAAGCTAAAAATCTATATATAACAAACTTTGAGACGACCTAATTCCGGTCCACATGCCCATGGTTCTCTACGGTATTATTTTATAAAATTAGGTTCATAATGAAAAATATATCCCAAATTTGATTGTTTTATTCATAATAGTTTTTTAAATAAAAAATGAAAACGAGATTTTGGGTGCCATCTTCAAGCATTTTTGGACACTTGTTAACTTATTGTCATTTTTGAGTGAAATTCATTCCCAACAATTTTGGCGATATTCCGGGGCATCTTGTGTACTTCTAGAGCAATTATATTAAGGTCAAAGTTGATACAATCATTGTTTTATAAATATTTGATATATTGCCTTCATAACACTTTGGCGCAACACCTGTAAAAAAATCACGAGAATACTTTCCATCTAAATGTTCAATAAAATCAACGGATTGCCATTTTATCCATTTATAATCAGTGGAATAGCACATCTCCATTTCCGCAATACAAGGTGTCAAATTTTGCATTTTTCAGTTTCTCAGCCATAACATTTTTATTTGTAGTTCAATTGGTTTTTTTTTAATTTTCGGATTTGGATTCCTCAGAAAAAATACGTAACCACAGTTTTGAAATTTCTTTCTTAGATGAAAGATCAAGCAATGTAATCGAGTGAAGCACTTAAAATGATCACCCTGTACAAATACACTGCCAAAGATAATGAAATGTTTTTTAATGTTGAAAACAATAAATTAAATAATTAAAAGAAACAAGTATATGTGAACAATTTCGCTGTCCCTTCCTTGTGAAGCAATAAATGTAACTACAATAAAACACGAAGTTATTTTACTATATTTTTAATAAATTCACAGGTGCTGTCGATAAATATAGACTCCGGAAAAAGTACCCTCTTCCGAAGACGATATGGGATGGGGAGGAAACTGTGTATTGCTTTAAAGAAAGGAGCAGGAACGCCCTGAAGGAGTGCTACTTGAGAAACAGATATCCAACCCCTGACGAAAAAAGGGCGCTCGCAAAAAGGACAGGTTTAACGCTGACGCAGGTCTCAAACTGGTTCAAGAATAGACGGCAGAGAGATAGAACACCTCAGTCTAGGCCGTTAGTATCTTTTATTTTTATTATAAAATGCATTATTTAAATGAACGTGATATAATTTCAAAAAAAATAAACTAAAACAGGATTTTGTTTTAGAATTTGAAAGAATATGAGTAGATATTAAATCGCGTCGTTATATTTTCAGTGATTAGGCTAGGACACTTAGTTCAAAACTGTGTGAAAAAATTATGGAAGTCACGATTTCTGGTTTATGTTATGAGAAATGTGGAACAATAATAATAATAATCGCCTTTATTTTGAGTATATAGGTATACTATACAACATATATGTATATAAATTTATAAGGGATATTCGTTTCACACAGTAGGGGCCCCGGGATTATACAAGAACCGCTTAAAACTAAAAAAAAGGTGCTCTTCGACCTTCCACAAGAAACTTCGCCGGGCAAACTGAAAAAGATACGACAAAAATGTATAAGAACAAAGTTGTAGAGAATGAAATTCTCTACAAAGCATAATATAATATATAATAACTAGAGTAAATAGTACATGATATAAAACCAGGGGCTGACCCTGGACACCGCAGTGACATACACATATAAAGATATGATAAATGATATATTATCTTTTAATTGGTTGGTACTAATAATTTCTAGAGTTCCAGTAAATTAGCAGCATCTGTTCTAGATATTGAGGAGTTATCTCTTGACGCCTGTTGCTCAAAGTACATATATAAAAACAAAAGTTTTGAAAAAAATTCTTTAAAAGATCGAATGGATTTTTGTTGGCTGGCTACAGGTGCTTTAATTGCTAGTTACGCCTCTGCTGTAAAAATATTTGATTGATTCCTTGTTAAGGGCTACTCAGCTATGTGTTTTTTTAGCGTACCGCAGATGCATTCATATAGCAAGCTGCATCAGTTATAAAGAGTAGCACACATCCTTTACCGTTCTCAAAGTTGAAGTTCCATTTTTTTCTTAGAACGAATAGTAACAAATACCATTTTGGGAGTTAACTGAGGGAAGGGGATATTGCCGCAAGCGGTTATCGCAGCCATTCTGATGATCTGTATAATGAAATGGAGCGCCGCGGTGAAAAGATTAAAAGTATGCTTCTGCAGAAACATCTATTTTTAACCATGTTTTATACCTATGTACGATACGATACGTACATAAACATAATCATAAACACTAGAGAAATTAGACAACCGCTCGAATCTAAAGCAGAAGCTGCACGGGCGAGGGTTACACTTATGAAAAAACAGGCACACACAACCATTCCCACTGACAGTGCCTGTGGCGGGATTTGAACCCGCAAGACGATGGAGAGATTATCTAGTCACACTTGCTATCGCGTGCTCTAGCCAACTACTCCACTGAGGCGGCGCGAATCTGGGTTGTACTATTTACTTGCGTACTGTAATAATAACGGGCTAACACTGTCGTTTATTGTTTAGTCATGACTAGCCGCGTGGCAAAAGTGTTGGCTAGTAGTAATGTAATGTATTCATAACATAACATTTTGATTTTCAAAAAATTATAAACACAGAAGTAAAAATTTATTGAAACTAGAAACAATACAACAATTATTTGTTATTATAAATATTGACACATATTTTTGTGCCGTGTTGTCACTGTTTATTTCCAACGATGAATTGTTCATGCAAACTACTTGTCGAGGTTTCGTTTTCTTCAGAACTCTTCATTGCTATTTTCTTTTTATTTTTCTTCGTCGTATCGATGTATTCCTCGGCAACTGTGCTAGATTTCCAACTTCCATGACGCTTCACAGTTAAAAGTTCTGCTCCTAAGTCTGCAAGCATGGAAGTAGAAGAACGCCTAACACAGTGCTCAATGTACTCTTGAGGATGTGATAAATTCAAAAATGTAATAGTGGTTTTTGTCATACTACCAAAGGTATTGATGCTGACCGACAGAAAGATTTATACAGGACCCTTTCCCATATCCAACAAGAAATTTTCCATAATCGGCATGCTAAATGTGTAATGCCAAATATTTTCAAATTATTTCTACCATATTAATTCCTTGTATAAGCCAGTCACTTAAGCCAAAAAAGAGAGTCAACCTCGGAATGAGAGATAATAAGCTGTAAACTTGTATAAACCTTTATTTTGGCGTTCTAAAAGTTGTATCAAAAGCCTCATAATATCTCGTGTCCGCGTCTTAAGATATTCAAGGTCAAAGGTCACAAAAATCGGTTTTTTGCAAATATCTCGCTTCCTATGGTTTTAATGCCATTTGCATTAATTATAAAAATTGTAGAAAATAAAATTCTCTACAACTTTTGTTCCAAACATTTTTTTATATACTCAACCGTTTTTGAGATAGAGGGCGGAGAGCGCGCCGCGCTTACATATTCACAGCATAATGCAAGGTCAACCGTAAGTCCCGGTAAATAATACGCCGTATAAAGTCTATAAATCATTAAAAAATTTATAATTTTGAATAATTTGCATTGTTTATTAATTAATACATGATATTTAATAATATTTTTCATTTATCGAATATATATTTGTTTAATATTACTTACCTTTCCGTGTAATCAACTGCAAGAATGGTTGTGGTTCACGCTGCGGATGCAGGAAATCGGGGTTGCAATGTTTATATACCGCTAATGAGGAACACGAGTTGGGTCTAAAGTGCTCTGGGAGGCGCGACGAATTTTTTACGTAAAAGGGGTGCTTTTGTGCACATTTTGCCCTTATAAACATACATGGTTTGTCCGCTTGTATTCGCGGGGGTGGGAGGTGAATTTTGAAATAATCGTTTTTTCCAAAAAATGGTTCCCTCAATACAGGTATGGGACGACTAGACGAGTACAACGCCGTCGAGATCGCTTCGATAGCTCTTCCCGTCGCCGAGATATAAGACCCGGAAATTTTTCCCCCCCTTTGCCGCCCAATAGGCAACAAGAGTAGCCTACACCGAGCCTCCGAGCCCCGTTTTAACCTCGGGAGTGACCATGGGGGCGACACGAGATGAAAAAAACCTCCATCTCGACCCACCCCCCACCATGGGGGTGCTACATCCCCCGAGTTCAGAGGAGGGCGGTCGCGACCCCCCAAATAGAAAGGACAATGACCAGGCCTACAAAAAAGTATAGGAGTGCGAAACTCGTACGACGCTCCGTTTGGCTTGTACAGGTACCAAATCGATCGCTTTTTGGCGTTTGGCTAATTTTGGAAAACGCTTTTTCTGCAAATTCGCGCACGGCGTGCCGTTCTACGTCGCGAACGACGCAAAAAAGTCTTATGACCGAATTCGATCCGACGCGGCGGCCGTCGGCGCGCCGAAAATTTTCGATCGTCCGAAAAAAAATAGTAAATATGCAGATTAAGGAACGCGCTTCCGTGGGCGGGCATTACTCTATGGGGAGTTTTCGTGAAAAATTTGAAGGGGGGTGGGGGTCGGGTAGGGGGGGGGGGGCTAAATTCGGAACACGCTTTTTCGGCAAAATTATGTACGGCGTGTCGTTCCACGTCGCGAAAGACGCAAAAAAAGTCTCATGACCGAATTCGATCCGACGCGTCGTAACGGCGCGGCGGCCGTCGGCGCGCCGAAAATTTTCAATCGTCCGAAAAAAAATAGTAAATATGCAGATTAAGGAACGCGCTTCCGTGGGCGGGCATTACTCTATGGGGAGTTTTCGTGAAAAAATTGAAGGGGAGGTGGGGGGTCGGGTAGGGGGGCTAATTTCGGAACGCGCCTTTTTCGGCAAAATCGTGTACGGCGTGTCGTTCCAAGTCGCGCGAGACGCAAAAAAGTCTTAATACCAAATTCGATCCGACGCGTCGTAACGGCGTGGCGGCCTTCGACGCGCCGAAAATTTTCTATCGTCCGAAAAAAAATACTTCGTCGGCAGATTAAGGAGAGCGCTCCCGTGGGCGGATGTTATTCGAGGAGGTATTTCCGTAAAAAAATTGGTGGGGGGTGGGAGGCCGGAGAGGGGGCTAATTTTGGAACGCGCCTTTTCGGCAAAAAGGCGGGGGGCGCGTCGTACTTCGTCGTGAACGACGCAAAAATTCATATCACCGAATTTGATCCGACGCATCGTAACGGCGTGGCGGCCTTCGACGCGCAAAACATTTTCGATCGTCCGAAAAAATACTTCGTCGGCAGATTAAGGACCGCGCTCCCGTGGGTAGGTAGTATTCGAGGAGGTTTACGTGACAAAATTGGAGGGGGAGTGTGGGTCGGGGAGGGGGAGCAAATTTCGGAACGCGCATTTTCGGCAAAATCGCGGGGTGCGTGTCATTCTGCGTCGCGAACGACGCAAAAAAGTCTTATGACCGAATTCGATCCGACGCATCGTCGCGCCAAAAATTTTCGATCGACCGAAAGAAATACTTCGTCGGTAGATTAAGGACCGCGCTTCCGTAGGCGGATATTATTCGAGGAGACGTTTCGGTAAAAAAATTGGTGGGGGGTGGGGGGTCGGAGAAGGGGGCTAATTTCGGAACGCGCTTCTTCGGCAAAATCGCGGGGTGTGTGTCGTTCTTCGTCGCGAACAACACAAAAAAGTCTTATGACCGACACGCATCGTAACGGCGTGGCGGCCGTCGACGCGCCGAAAATCTTCGATCGTCCGAAAAAAACACTTAGTCGGCAGATTAAGGAACGCGCTTCCGTGGGCGGGCATTACTCGAGGGGGATTTCCGCGAAAAAATTGGAGGGGGTGTCGTGGGGGGGGCTAATTTCGGAACGCGTCTTTTCGGCAAAATCGCGGAGGGCGCGTCGTTCCACGTCGCGAAAGACACAAAAAGTCTTATGGCCGAATTCGATGCGACGCAACGTAACGGCGTGACGGCCAATAATATACAAATTTTTTCCTCGACAGAGGAAGATGCCTTGCAACGCGCCGAGGGTGCGCGTAGCGCACGCTTAACTTATGCACATATCAGAGGTGGATACGGAGGTTAGACTTAAAGGTTGTAATACTTGTTCTTTAGCTTGTGGCCAGTGTAATGGGCAAGCGTGCCTCAATGCTTGACCGTATCAAAGCGATCTCGATGAAGATAGTACATTTGACCCCGAAATTCTCGAAGATCTAGAGACAAATATCCTTGACAACGAAAATGATGATATTGAATTGGAAATTTTCGAGCGACCGGAGGACGATGATTAAGAAGAAGAAGAAAATTAAAACTCAAGTCCTTCTAATTATAAAAGTTTTTGAAAAACTTCCCCACGAACTTCAACTGTAATAAATATATGAGAAAGTATTTCTAAATAAAGATATAATTAAAATGTATTTACTCTATTCTTTTTCTACTTAAAATATAATTAACATATATATTAGAATATAATTAAAATATACTTAAAGCATTCCACTCAACAATTTTTTGATTACACGGAAAGGTAAGTAATATTAAACAAATATATATTCGATAAATGAAAAATATTAAATATAATGTATTAATTAATAAACAATGCAAATTATTCATAATTATATATTTTTTAATGATTTATAGACTTTATACGGCGCATTATTTACCGGGACTTACGGTTGACCTTACATTATGCTGTGAATAGGTAAGCGCGGCGCGCTCTCCGCCCTCTATCTCAAAAACGGTTGAGTATATAAAAATAATGTTTGGGACAAAAGTTATAGAGAATTTTATTCGCAACAATTTTTATAATAAATGCAAATGGCATTAAAACCATAGGAAGCGAGATATTTCCGAAAAACCGATTTTTGTGACCTTTGACCTTGAATATCTCAAGACGCAGACACGAGACTTTAGGAGACTTTTGAGACAACTTTCAGAATGCCAAAATAATGGTTTATACAAGTTTACAGCTTATTATCTCTCATTCCGAGGTGAAACCTCTAATGTGACTGGCCTAGTATGCCACCAAATTCTCGGGAAATTTTGGTTTTGGTGTTTGGAATTTCGATATGAAATATCCTTAACATTTCCTAAAAACAATTTAGTGAGCTCTTATTTTCTGCATGCCCCAGAAATTCCAATTATCAATACAACCTGGAAAGAACATTACTGTTAAAATTATGTGAAGACCCTATAGATTTAGTTTTTATGTCATGTCATGTCACTTTCATTTAGTTTGTCAGTTTTTTATTATGTAGTTTTTTGCCAATCTAAAAAAACATTCAGATTAGACCAAGATTTTAGATACTTTTCTTCTCAATTAAAATAAATTTATGAAAGAATAGAGAAATATTTTAAGTATATCTTGCCTTCGGGGTATGGTAGCCGAGTCGGTAAAGCGTTTATAGCTATTTATTCGGTACCGAATCCATCCCAGAGCAAGTTAGAAATGTTACTTGTCATTTGTTTCGGATTAAGATAGTAGAAGGCACTGTCGATGCCCTAGATGTGGTTGGGACTCCACAATAAACTGTAGAGCCTTGTCTCTTTTTACTCAACACAAAATCCTAGGATTTTCTGAGAGTTACTTCTATGACTTGAGAGGCGGTTTACATTTTAAGAAAACAGTTTTAAGAAAATATTTAGTACCTACCTTGGACTGTATTTGCCTATATCCACAATTATTTTTCCTAAAAATCGTTGTCCCCAACATTGAATAGAAAGCCCAATAGCTGGAAGATCTGTATTTTTTCGACAAATTATTTAAGCATGCTTGCAAAACTTTCTCATTTGCTGGGGTTCTAAATTCAAGCAAATTCTTGAGTTCCGTTGAACTGCACTACGGAACTCTTATTTAATCCAACACGAATTTATATAAACAATATTTATTTACGTTATCGAAACTAATAGTTCGATAATTTTTTTGGTTTAAAAAAAAACTTTTTGTATGAAGAGCTTATTCCTTAATTAACCTTCATGATGTGCTCTTAAAAATATAAAAATGAAAAGGTTAGAAGGAGGTAGAAATAATTAAACAAGTTGACAGATAAAAGGAAGAAAGTGGTCTGTTAAATTGAAATTTTTTTGAGTACAAAAGAGGTCCCTCGATCTCTATAAGAGGGAATATTCTTCAATGTATTTTAGAAATTGCTTTTGGGCAATATCGTCGTTTGGGCAATAAAAAACCAGGAAAAGTTAAAAGGCCGGACCTCGCCGTGGGCGAAGAATCGCGTCTACGGGGGGATGGTAGGGGAAGATGATGAATTGTTAGAAATAGAACCGATCTGGGAACGAAACGACGCGATGCGACGGTGTAACAACCGAGAAGATTTTGAAGGAATACGGACAAGTTTTCCTCGCGCTCTGCGATAGCTGGCGCAGATCATTCTAGGAAGTTTTCATTAGGTGGACATACAATTGGGCAGGTTAGGTAGTTACAAACTAAGTCGGGTATACTAATTCACAAGCAGAAAAACGTTAGACGAAGAATGAGCGTGCGAGATCCATTCGGGATATCGAGTCAACACTCTATACAATTTTATGCCACGAGAGCAAGACTAAATACATAAATTTTCAGAGGGAAATGTCACACAGTGGTAAGAAAAGATGTACTTAGTCGGAGAGTATCTTTTGTTATAAATGTCATTAGTGACCTCAGACGCGCCAGGCAGATTAATTTTCTACGTCGTGACAAGTCAAGGTGACTTATCACAAGTTTCGTAGTAGATCGCTTTCAAAAGTAACAAAAGAATTAACGCAAGTATACTGTTAAGTGATTACGATTTATCGAGGCTATAATGAATCGACAGGGAAAATAGGGAGGTCGTTGTCGATCATACGTGGTTAGCAGAAATCTAACCATAACCTGAAATAGACGCGTGAGTTCCGTATCGCAACTTGTTAGAGTTCTGAAGGTTACCTCAAGAGATTGTCTGTCGAGTCAAAAAGACAATTTTTTTTTTTGGAGCGATCATGTTTTGAGGAAGGTTTACATTTTTACTTTCTTATATCTAATATACGGAAGTATTCGACCTCGAGATTTTGACTAATATATACGTTTGGAATCTCCTGAATCCATTCTGAATATTTCCCGAGTGGTGTCTGTCGGTTCGTGTGTGTGCGTGCGTGCATGCGTGCGTGCGAGCGTACATATCTGTAGTATCGTGATAGCAGCGACAGTTTTTAAGATAGAGCTTTCAAATTTGGTGCACGTTTTAAAGGCCAAAGACAATGAAAAATTCGGTGATATGCAAAATTTGCCAACTAAAAGAAGGTCTATGGGATCAAAACTTTTTTGTATTTGACTTTACAGAAAAAAAATTCTTAATGAAATCATGTCTAATATATCAAGTCCATAAAATATATTTTCCAAATACTTACATAAGGCTGATGTAAACTGAAATTTTGTACACATCTGACCTCATAAGATAGGGTTAGGATAAATTTGCCAGTTTGACATTTAATATGTTTAATTTAGTTACATAAATGTCAATGTCACTAAGAAAAAATTATTAAAATACATGACATGAATTATTATTGACAGTATCGAATGATAATTAATTATTTAAAAAATTTAATGAAACATTTCAAGGTACGCTTTTAAAATTTAATTGAGGTAAGTGAAGAATTAAATAGAATGACTTTTTTATATTAGGATGATATATACTGGTAAAAGAAAGTTATGTGCTGGTCACATCAGATATTTTAACTTGAAGATCATTTGGCCCTAAACAATATCATAACCTCACATATCAATTTAATTTGAGAATTGTTCAATTTGAAGTGTTCTAAACTCAATTCGAACTTGTTTCAGTGTGTTTCTTCTGACATTTATTGTTTTTATGTAAAAAACTGAAGTTTCATAGACTCCTCAAGATTATTCTCCTACCTTCTGCCCTTTAGATTTCAAAGTAGAACTAACAAAGTTCTATTTTGATGTTAGGTGGTGTCAAAGATTTCAAACTTCGAAGGCATCAATACAGACGTAGTCAACGTCAGAAATCTTATCCTGCGACTGGACAATGACGGACGTGTCAGAGAATACTAACCTATGAAGAAGTTAAATGGAACGTTTGTAGTGTAAGGTCAATCCTCAACTTCTGACAGCCACGCTAGTTTTGATAACCACGCTTAATTTGGGCAGCCCCATTTTGATAGCGACACTTGTGTTAACAGTGACGCTGGTCTTGATAGTTGAAATTTAACTTTGACAGTAACAGCTGTCACTGTCAGTTTGACAAAAAAAAATTATTTAACATTTTCAAAATTAAAGATAAGGTCAATTTACTCTTGTGAATTTCAAGTTGTTGTAACTTTTGAGCATCCTGAATAAAAAACCTAAAATTTTTCTAAGTGAATCGTATTTTTTTAGGAAAACAAAAACTTTCATGTAGAATTTTTTTTGAAAAACGAACATTTTTGCAATATCACCTCTTGTAAACCCCATCCGTAGACATACTGTACATGCATGCGTATAAGCAAAAAAAGTGCTACTTAAAAAAATTTAGTCATAAAATGATGTGGTTGAACATAGTTAAGAACGAGTCATATAGTGAAGCAGAGCGTGAATAAATAGTAAAATATGAAGGAGGCACGTATTGCATTACACACAAAACCAATAAAAATGACGCGACTGAAAATGAAATTAGTTAAAAAAAAGATATATACAAAACATAAACACTCCCAACACAAGACGAATATCTATTAAATAGGATGCAGGAATATATTTATATTGAAATCATTATTTAAGTATCTGTTTAGTTTAATTTAACCATTCTGTTAGGTTTCTGTTAGTCATGTAAATAACGTCACTATATTTTTAATTCATAAAGAAAATTAAACAAAGAAATAAAACATTAGATTTAATTGTTAAATAAAATTAAACAGCCATTATGAAATAACACATTTTTTTAATGCATTAATAAAACCCACTTTATTAAATATTTGGCATTCTTTCATGATCAGATCAAAATAATAAACACCACAGGAATCAGAAAACCCCCCGAATCGAAAGCCGAAGCTGCACGGGCGATGGTTACACTGACAAAAACGCACACACAACCATTCCCACCGACATTGCCAGGGCCGGTGGCGAGAATCGAACCCACAGCTAGGATGGAGAGATTATCTAGTCACACAAATATATAAGGAGTTTCAAATTCGAGACTCATGTTTATCTGAAGATATAAAGAACTAGTTTAAATTTGTCACTTCTGCGTATTTTTGAAAAGAATAAGAATCCGTAAAAAAATCTTATATATCTGAAACCGCCCTCTATCTCCTCAAATAAGCAAGATATCAATGATAAGTCGGATTTGGAAAATTAAAGCAAAGGCCAAAAAAGTCAAAAAGATTAATTTAATTACAATGCATTATTTTACCTAATTTTCAAAATTTATGTTTATGTCATTAATGCTGGATTGTATAAGAGGATTCCACAATTAATTATAAACGTAATCTAGGATTAAATTTCAAAATGAGTTCCACGAACACAAATTGTAACACGGTGGGATTATATTTTGATCCTGGATTATAAATTATAATCATTTTAGGACCGATACTTTCAGTCTCAGTTAACACTAACCGGATGATAATGTCTCACTCTCTCTCTCATTGTTACAACAATGGTTTTCTTCGATGTTATCATCCGATTCGTGGTAACCGAGACTTAAATACCGGCTCTTAAAGAACGATTGCACAAACATTTAGTTAAATTAAATATTTTCATGGCCTTAAATATAATTTCTCATTTTGGATGGATTTGGATGCATAATCGTTCAGACAATATTTATAAACTGTTTGTAATGAAAGTACCACAGGAAATATTTAATATTTTTCTAAAGTTAATAAATCACGCACAAAATATTGTTAGATATTTAATAAATAATTTGACATTCAATTAGAGATTGGCAAAAAACTAAAAGTAATTTTATGTTATAAGTGACACAAGTTTGATTTATAGTTATTAATTATATGTTTGATTATGGCATATTTAACGAAAAGAGATTGAATGCTAGAACGAAGCAATCAAACAAGTTTCGTAAAGACAATCAAATGTGTATTGTTTAATATATTTTTTTGTCGGTTTCCATTTTATTATTATATGCAAGACAAATTAAGATTACAAATGTTAGAAAATCTTACGTAAAATTCAAAATAAATCAAATTAATTAATCATCTAACAACAATCACATACAAATAAATATATACAATATAAACAAATTATGAAAATATCACATTACATGTAAAAGTATATATTGATTTCTGGTTTCCAGTTACTTGAACATTTACATTCAAAATGGATCCTTATATAAAAAATTACAAAAACGTAAATATAGAGACAAAAATAATAGATAACTTGGGCGATTTTAATAACACTCAAGTAAAACTGGGAAATAACTTAAAAATTTTTCATATAAACATAAGAAGTATTTCTAAAAATTTTGATGACGTATTTATTTTATTGAATCAACTTAATGCAGATTTTGATATTATTATATTATCGGAATGCTGGAAATTATATGATACGAGTATATATAATTTGGTGGGTTATGATTTACTATATAATAAAGGTTGCCTTAATCAAAATGATGGGATTATTGTATATGTAAAATCTACCTTTATTTATACACATTTAGTTGTTGATATAGGGAATGTAAAAGACATTAAGTTAAATATATCATTGGATGGGGAAAAAAATCGTTATAACTTCTATTTATAAATCACCAACTATATGCCAAAAAACGTTTTCGATGGAAATATTAAATTATTTGCAAAATGTAGGGAAAAGTGATATACATGTCATAGCGGGTGATATAAACATTAACATATTATCTCCAAATGAAATTTCACAGGAGTACTTAAATATATTAAATGCTGAACAATTTATTTCTTATATAAATAAGCCAACACGAATACAGGGTAACTCGCAATCATGCATTGATCACTTTTTTATTAAATCTAGCATAAACGAACAAAATATTTCGTCGATTATTTATGAGGCAGACATTACAGATCACTTTCCTATCATGCTATTTATAAATTTAGAAAGAAAAATATCGCATAGGGCAGAAAGTAACCAATGCAAACAATATATTAATTACAATAACCTAAAGAGAGACCTACAAGCAGAGAATTGGGAGGATTTATATAATAACAATAATATAGATAATATGACAAGTATATTCCTAGGAAAACTCAAAAATAGTATAATAAATAACACTAACCAAATTAAAATAAAAACTAAAAACGTAAGAAAGTCGGAATGGATAACGCCTGGTATAATTCAATCTGTAAACAAAAAACATGAAATGTATAAAAATTCTAAGAAAAATCCACGAAACAAAATATTAGAACTCGAATATAAAACATACAAAAACAAGTTGACTCAGATAATAAAGAAAGGTAAAAAACTATTTTAATTCTTTAATTAATAAAAAAAAAACTCTTCACAAAATATATGGAACGTCATCAATAAATTACATAATAAAGAAAATTTAGAGAATGAAGTTAAAGAGATAAAATGTGGTAATGGAATTACGACAAATAAACTAGATATTGCAAATAAATTTAATCTTCATTATAGTACTCTGGGTGAAACGTATGCAAATTCGAATTAGAAAATTCGATGTATCTGTTCCCAACAAATTCAACTGAAATAATAGCTATTATTAAACAATTAAAAAATAAAAAAGCACCAGGTTATGATAGCATAAAAGCGGAAACTTTAAAAGAAATCTCAAGTGAAATAGCTAATCCTTTGGCATTCCTATTCAATAAATGCATGAAAGCAGGTTACTTTCCAAAAGATCTTAAAGTTGGTGTGGTTAAACCCATATATAAATCCGGAGATAGAACTGAACTTATTAACTATAGACCAATCTCTCTGATCACTAACGTAGCTAAAATATTCGAGAAAATTCTGAAACATAGAATGATGTCGTATTTAAAAAAATATAAAATAGTATCAGATAGACAGTTCGGTTTTATGGAAGGAAGATCCACTGAAGATGCTATTTCTTATGTAACATCAAGAATTTATAAAGCTCTCGACGAAAGTCAACCATGTTTAGGCATATATATTGACTTAGCGAAAGCCTTCGATACTGTGTGTCACAAAAAGTTACTAACTAAACTGAAAGACTATGGTATTCGAGGAAATGTTCTGAATTTATTTGAGAGTTATTTGACAGACAGGATACAATATGTAAAAATAGATGAATTTATAAGCACACCCAAATCTGTCAAATACGGTGTTCCGCAAGGAACAGTCCTAGGACCTGTACTGTTCACTTTATACATCAACCAGTTACTGTCCCTCAAAGTTGCGGGCACAATCGTAAGTTTCGCGGACGATACTGTCATATTGTATAAAGCAGATACATGGCAGAACTTAAAAAAAATTGCAGAAAATGATTTTAAAAACATAAAAAAATGGTTTGATTATAACTTGCTTACGATAAACTATTCTAAAACTAATTACTTGCCATTTACTAGTTATTATAATCACTTACCAAAGTTAGGTCCACTTAATATTGATGCAAATATAGAAATACCAGAAGTTACCTTAGTGAAATATTTAGGAATCATAATCGATCGACATTTGAGATGGGATTTACATGTAAATAATTTGACAGGAAAACTAAGAGGTCTGATATCTAGATTTAAATATCTGAAAAATTATCTAGACGTTAGTCACCTAAAAATCATTTATTTTGCATTGGTTCAATCTTTACTGTCTTATGGCATTATTGGATGGGGAGGGGGTAAGCGAATCATATTTAAAACAATTAAATACGGTCCAAAAATGGATACTTAGAATTATATTTAATAAAGATATAACTTACCCCAGCACCTTATTGTATGAAGAGTGTCAGATACTTGACGCACGGCAATTGTTTTATTTAAAAATCTCTCTCAAAACCTTTAGAAACATAACTAATATAAAACAAATTGAACATAATTATGAAACCAGAGCAAAACAATATAGTTGTCAAATACCTCGAAGTGTAAAAACCATTGGCCAAAAATCATATACCTACTTGGAAAGTCGAATATATAACAGCTTGCCCCTGGATTTTAAAAATATAAATAAATATTCAATTTTCAAAAAAAAAAATGAAAATGTGGTTACTAGAGTCGCCCAAGACATTCATATACAATATTATAAATCAAAATATACTTGTATAATTAAAATAATCATAGATAAACAAAATTAATTAAATTAACAAAACATACAATTTTATAATACATTACAACACATTAAAAATATACATATTCACTTTTCCCTTGAGTATTATATACCCAAGTACCCACAGACAAGTAAATTAGTTTACTTTTGTGTTTCTCTTAGTTTATTTATTATGTATTAGAGACTAGGTTTCTTAAACAATTATTTGTACACTTAAATGAGAATGTAAAACTTTAGTTTTTAGTCCTACTTTGTTTTGTACAAGCCCACTTTATATGGTAAATAAACTTATTATTATTATTATTATTATTGCTTTGGTAATTTATATAAAGAATAAATGTTGTTATTATTGTTCAGATACATAAGTTCTGCTTCAATTTATGCCATTTCTTGTTTAAAAAAACAGTGCGGTCATGGATTCATAACCGCATTAGTGTGGTAATAAGGATCTGAACGAAACTTTGTAGACTATTTATAGTCTATAACAACAGCAACGATGATAAAGTATTTATTATTAGTTAAAATTAATAGATTTGTAGTTGTGTTTACTCATGACAGACACTATGACGGTTGTACAATAGGTTGTTTGCAACAGATAAATTATAGACGAAAATGAATAAATTGTTTTAAAAACACATCACATAAGTATAAAGTTAAGTATGATATGAATAATTATATTATATGCAGGGAGAGAAAACTGGATCAGAGCATTGTTGACAGAAGGAGACAAACAAAAGTAGAAGTATAAAATGAACAATGAAATACATACCGCTTGATACAATATATTATTCAGAATGGTCTGCCATCGCATTAACATAGATGGTCACAACTAATATTCGTTCTGCATTCGTAACTGTTAAATTTGAGCGATTTGGTCTGTACATAAGTTTGCACAAGGAAAATGTACGTTCCACATTTGCCGAGATTAATGGTGCAAATTTTAAATAGCTTACAGGGGCAGGTGGTAGTGATGGGAATAATCAAGATACGATACGATAATCGAATTAGTCGATTATTTAGATATCTCAGGATAATCGATTATGACTTCTAAAATTTAGTAGTACTAATATTAGTAGTTAAGAAAATTAGTTGTACACAATTATTGCGCGATGAATGTGGTGGCGTCCGGTCCGATTATTCTCTCGGTATCGAAGTTGAAACCCTCAATCGATGAACACGATAAAGTACAAATTATTTAATTACTTAATTGAAATAACAGAGTACAGAAAACCCATAGATCTGATTTAGCAAACCAGATACAATAACTGGCGAAACGGACTAACCCGGGAAGGCCGCTAGCCTGATGCAGGCGGAGAGGCTGGCCCAGGTGTATGGTCTGGGCTCAGAAGGCTTGCCACTCTGCCAGCGGTGCAGGCGGGCAGGACCAGGCGGTGGGTTAGTTGACAGCCATGGATCTGAGTCCACGATAAAATGTAGGTCCCTAGGTAAAACGGGCCCACTTGTGGCCTACTTGCCTAGTGAAATAAGTAGCTACTACTACTACTAGTGTGAAATAATTTAAAAGTAGTACTTTATGTTCTAAATATGTAGTTATTGTTACCTCTTTGTAAAGCAAATAAAATATAAAACACTCCAAAAATTAGTACGTAATACTATTTATTATAAATAAATGCACCCAACATGATACACAAATAAATAACTTAGGGGGCTAACCCACGATATTATCAACATTTTAAAGGTACCTTTACCTTAAAGTGTGTTTTAGTGATTACAAGTAAAATATAAATAGCAGGTACCAATTCCATGGTTTAAATAAAAACTATATTTATTGGCTATCGTATTCATATCTCGCTTTCTGCGTTGCTGGAATTGCAGGTAATAAATTATTTTGTACTAAAACATACTTTAAGTTTAAAGTCCCATTAACATGTAGATAATACAGGGGGTATTATCTACATGTTAGCTACAGAGTTCGTACTACTAATAATAGCCGATTATTAAAATACCTCGATAAATAATAATCGATTAATCAAATATCTCAATTATTTCCATCACTAGCAGGCACTGATAAACCGCGCACAAAATGTTCACGAATTTTACATATTATTTTGTATCCCAGGTTAGCCTAACACTGTTCCATGAAATTAATACTACATGGTCGTTTCGCTGAGGGATGAACAAGAAGAAAGTGACTTATAACATTATACACGTTTATCCCGGTTTTTCACCTCAACAATATATATATATATATATATATATATATATATATATATATATATATATATATATATATATATATATATATATATATATATATATATATATATATATATATATATTATTTTTCAATCAAGAACTTTTAAATTGAATTTTCTCAATTTTTTAATGGAACACCCTGTGTACATTTCGACAATGTGATGTAGAAATTAAAAACGAACATTTTTTATAAGTACTTCCATATGGCTAATTGCAACCATTTTCGTTTTATTGAGTAATACGTACAAAATTCAAGAAAAAACTTAAAAAATAGAGGTTTCTTCAAATAATTCATTAGAAAAAATTATAATAAGTGCTCCTCATGTTGCTCATTTTGATTGACACACGTCATTATGTGCTTTTGAAATGAGGTTTATACTGTTCCTAAAATTGCCGGGGTGAAATCTAAAAACAGTTATTATCCTTTCCTTCATATTTTGTACTGTTGTTGGTGAGTCTTTATAAACAATTTCCTTCACGTATCCTCATAAAATGAAATCCATTTTTGTATGATCTGGGGATCTAGGGGTCAATTTAGTGGGCCCATATCTTCCAATCCATTGAAGAGGGTACGTATTATTTAAGTGGTCTCTAACTGCATTTAAATAATGTGATGGAGCACCATCTTGCTGAAACCACATCCTATTTCGAATCCTTTCAGGAGGATTCACCAATAATTGTGGCAGATAGTTTTCCAGACGAAGATAAATATCTCCAGTCAATTTACCATCAAAGAAATGTTGCATGTTCTCCAATAACTCCTCCCCAAACGTTTATAGACCATGTGTGGTGGTTATCAACTTGCCTAAAAAAGTGAGGATTTTCCGAAGCATAATAATGGAAATTGTGCCTATTAACAAATCATTTTTTTATGAAAAGTTGCCTCATCAGTGAATAAAACATTACTGAAGAAGGTGACATCTTGCATTTTATCTTTGGCCTAATTACAAAACTGTAGACGCCTTTGAAAATCGTCATCAGATAATTCCTGGTGCATTTGAATATGATATGCATGAAACCTATTCGTTTTTAAGATTCGACCAACAGACTGTCTACTTATTCCTACTAATGAGCTTACTTCTCTCTGACTAATATGGGGATTCTCAACCGTCGCCAGCACCAAAAAACTTATTTTCCTCGCTCACAACACATTTTATTCTCTCACTTTTTTTATAATCAACATTTTCAATTTCCACAAATCTATCGAGAAGGTTTTGGAAGCTGCTAACATCAGGAATTCTTCTCTCAGGATACCTTTGTTTATAAATTCTATTGACAAGCAAACAATGTCTGTCTGACTCGCCCAAAACAAAAGTCATGTCTACAAGTTCCGCTTTATTAAAATTCATTTTATAAAACTCGAAATATTTTAAATTTAATACAAATGATAACCGACGACTGATAAGTGCGATAAATGTTCGTTTGTACAAGATAGTTTATACGAAACGGAGGTTTTATTGCTTGTCAAATAACGAAAACACCAAAAAAATTTACAAAAAAATTATTACAGTAAGGGACCAGTTAAATACTTTTACCCACTTCAATGGATTGGGAGAAATGGACCCACTAAATGGCCTCATTTCAAAAGTGCATAGAGACGTGTGTCAATCAAAATGGGAAACATGTGGAGCACTTGTTATAATTTTTTCTAATGAATTATTTGAAGAAACCTCTATATTTTAAGTTTATTCTTGAATGTTGTACTTCTTGCTCAATAAAACGAAAATGGTTTCAATTAGCCATAGAGAAGTACTTATAAAAAATGTTCGTTTTTCATTTTTACATCACATCGTTGAAAAATATACAGTCTGTTCCACTTGAAAAAATTGAGAAAATTCAATTAAAAAAGTTCTTAATTGAAAAATAATTTTTGGCCACCCTGTACATGTTTGCATCTGCAGATGGCATTATTTCAACAAACAAATTCATTATATCCAAGTGGTTGGGAGATTGTCAATAATAACATAGGACTGAATAGAGTCTAGAAAGAGGCTTCAAAAAATGTACTGATATACATAGCATTCCATTTAAAAAAAAGGCACTTGATCCTGTAATTTCGTCTTGGCTTGCCCTGTATATTCGAAAATAATTTCCAGATATAGACTTTTTTATCCAGTTTACTTGAATTTTTTTTTTAATTTCTAGATATCGTAGAACTCGAAATATCGAATTCTTATATAACTGCTACACCTCTGAAAGTGGTATATATTTCTGCTGCATAATTATATGTTATTATTTTATAAATCATTATTCATTATTATAAACATAACTTTTATAAGTAGATAGTTTTACGTTCTAATATTGGTATTTCTGATATAATTATCAAAGATAAAGATAGAAGAAAGTCACATTAATAAATTTGAAAGGTATGAAGTTTACAACAAAATCCTGCAATAGAAATTGGACACTAGGCTCTACTGCGTGTTTTAAACCGTGACGTCACATATCGACTATTTTTAGTTGGTCGAATTTTTCGAATTTTTCGAATTTTAACATTTCTCTTGAAGACAATTCAAGCTGTAGAAAAAAAAGTAATTAGATACACTGAAATATCGTTTTAGAGTATAAATACATATTAAAAAAAGAGAAATGACCCTATTCAGTCACTGAATGGCCAAAATATTTTTATTTTACAATTGTCACTTTCTCGGTTTCTATTACAATTGTACTATAATCATGTTCAAAGACGTAATCATTGCATTTTAATGATGACATTTTTTCTTGCAGGGACCTTCTTATAGGCAATATGTCACTAGGACAAGGCAATATGATGAACACAATGACCAACCACCAGGGAGGTATAGATATGACAGCTTTCCAAGCAGCATCGAAGTTGTTCGATCCAAATTGTACAGTAACATCTTGTTATCCAGACTACCAAATAGTATAATATGTATCGAAAACTATTTTACCTTAATATGTACTTATTTTGTTGTATATTCATGTAAATAAGAAATGGAGCAAATTTTCATTTTTAACCTTTATAGTAATACCAGGTTAAACATATACTTGGATCAGTCAAATTTTTATTATTAAGTATACAAGATGAAATAAAGTAGTTTATTATGTTAGTGATCTGTAAAATTAATCCATAATCCCTGGCGCATTCGCCATATATTCAAAAAAAATCCGTTCAAACTGCGACCGTAGGGAAACCTACCTGATAACATGTCAAATCAAAACATAATTAAATCAATAATACAGTGTTATACTGTGCCACATACTTTTTTAAATTGCTATGGTCACAAGTGCCATAAAATACTTCCGGATTGAACTCTTTTGGTTCACCTACGTGAAAGCATGTCACAATCATACCTATATAGGAGATAATGAGGGATCAGTAGTGTAATAAGAACTTGGTGTGCCATCTTCTACCCAGCCGAAACTCATGACACACCTACATGAAAGGGTGGTTTTTGAGGTCATTGACCTGCTTCATAACATTTTTTATACCATTCGAAAATTCAAAATATTCTCTATCCAACTATATTTGTGTGCACGGCACACATTATAATGGATAAAAAATAAAAATGAAAATGAGCAACAAACCTCAAAGGTCTGCAAACTTTTTTAATCTTACCTACAATTTGACAAGAACAATAACTGAAGAAGAATAACACTATTTTAAAAATTTGTTAAAGTATTCATATAATTAAATTTTTAAAATAATAATCTAATTTTAACCACTGCGGTACTCTGAAAATACGATTGACTAACTAGAATGCTTCTATGCGAGTGACCCTCGACTTTCTCCGTCTTATAATTTCTGACACTCACAATTCAAGAAACAATTAACCATAATGCAGTTAAATTCAATAAACTACATTTTACGTATAAGTGCGACATATATTAGATCTTCTACCACATTTAAGATGTCATATCGAGGGCATCATATCATAAGGGCGTAAACGCCAATGTTAATGCTATGATTATACGCCCTTATGATATGAAGCCCTCGATATGTTTCTTGAAACTAGTTTGAATTGATCGTCTAGTTTGTTTAACATACTTTTGATTACAGTTCTTACAGCTAATTTCGTAATCTCCTTTGACGTTTGTTCATTGTTTCCAAGCGTTCGAATCCTACAAATCTCTGACTATTTTTAGGATTTACTCAAATCTAACAATCTCAGTCAAGATATAGAATAGAATATATTCAACTCACTAAACTTTGCATGAAACAAAATTGCTTTCGATTCAATGATAGCTTCTTCGAACAACAGGAAGGGACAGCAATGGATGACTCTGTGTTACTATTTATTACCAATCACTTCATTAACAGGTTCGAAACAGATGCAAAAGAAGAATTCGAGTATCTCCTCAGGGTTTGACTTAGGTATGTGAATGATATTTTTGCAGTGTTTGATACAAAAGTTACTGATATTGACAACTTTGTTTCTAAATTATATAGTCGTTTCGCATCAGTTAAATTCACATATGAAACTGAAAACTGTGGACAACTATCATTTCTTGATGTACTGATGTAATGATGTAATGTAATAATTAGAAATAGTGAAAATAAATTAGAATTTGACATATACAGAAAATATACCAGTATTTTAAGATAAATCCTTAAGGGCTCTCACCATTGTGCTCAACACAAAATGGCGTTTTAATATTCTGGTTCATCGCCTTTTAAGCTTTCCCCTCACTAAGGAGAAGTTTGATGAAAAGCCATTGATTAAGAATAGAGCTGTGAGTAATGGATATTCTGTTAGTTTAGTTAGCTTAGTAGTAAAATAATTAGGAAACGTAACACTTCGAAATTCCTCGACCTTTCAAAATAAAAGAGAAAATCCGAAAGTTGTGTCGATTCCACATCATCCCCGATTCACTCGTGGTATTGGTAACAATTTTGAAGATATAGGTATGACAGTGGTTCATTTATCAAAACATAAACTACAACAACTTTTAGGCAATCTGAAAGGCAAAATTGAAACAAACGAAAGATCAGGGATTTATGGAATTAACTGTAAGGACTGTAATCAAAAGTATCAAACTAGACGATCAATTCAAACAAGATTCAAGGAGCATATGGCTCATATCAAACATGGTAAAACAGATAAGTCCAATGTTGCCTAACTGCAAGGATACATTTGAGCACAGCTATAAAATAAGTAGTAGCAATTTAAGATTAATTAGGAATGTAACAAATACTAGAGAGCCGGATGCATTTGAAAGCTTGGAAGTTACAAAGTGTACAAAATAGTATAGAGACAGAGGGCCAATCCCATATAGTCCACTCTAGAGTCCCTCAAGTAAAGCGTCTGGCCATAGGTGTGCCATCTTTTTCAAAGGTTCGGACAGTCACATGGTACGCGACGTCCATATTTACCGAATTCAAGTTTGTTTACATTCAGTTTCCGTGTATTTTAATGTGGACTGGCCAGTTGTTACTTATTTTGAATAAGTAGTTTGAAGGTATGGGGTATTGTTAACATTAACAATTGGTGTTTAAAAGTCGTTCAGTGTTTATTTTAATAGATAACAGTAGAATCGCATAGTTTTAATTGTATAATATTTGTTATGCGAGGTGTTGCACAGTAAAATTGTCGCGCTGTAATGTTGTGTATTGTACCAAGAATGACAAAAAAAAAGATTTTAAAATGAAACTTTTTCCACTCAGAGAAGAAAGGAATAGGGCGTCAAAGTACGAAGGGAGAATTGGAATCCTACGAATACTTCATATTTATATGAGGTTAGTAAGTGCATATTTAAATATTGTTTCTTTACATACACTTAATTCTAAATTGACAAATTGTAAAATTATTTAGTGTTTTATCTTCGAATGAATTCTTAAAAACTCAGACTAGGCCAAGGCTCCCAATTAGATAAACTTTATAAAGCTTTTTTTGTCTGCGCTACAAAAATATGAAACCATTTGGTTCCAAATAAGTTAGTTTAAAATAAATCTACGCACGGAAAAATATACTTACACTTAAGTTAACAGGCATTCAAATATTTACGTATCAGGAAATATGCTAGAAATAATGGGCTGGAGAAAAAAAACAAATATTTTCGCTCGAGCTGTAAAAATTTAATCCGTTTAATCACATTTTAAATAATTGTTAACAATTTTTTTTTAATCATGTGAGTTTTGGTGTCGTGTAAATACAAGGGCTTTTCTTGGAAATATTACGATTTTTCTCAAATTGTTTATAACAATTGTTTATTTAAAAAACGGTAAATTATAATGGTAAAAATCGAAAAAAGTATATTATAGATGCTTTTTGTTACCAAGTTTTCAAACAAATTGACAGAGTTTTTGATAAATTAACACTGTTAAAAATTTTCCATGCAAGGGATTAATAAAAATGGTACTTTCGTTTAGTTATAATTTTTTTACGGCGCAACTATAGCTTTTACAATAAAATATGAAAGGATCAGATTTATCAGTTATTAAACGACCCTCATTTTGCACATTGCAAATTTTTTTTGGTTTACGATAAATAATTTACAAGATATCTTAACTTTAATTCTGCTGAAATCCCGATGAGATTGAGAAATTTCTTTTCGCGGAGCTGTTAAAATTTGAATTTTTGGTCGAAAAATTGTCTTCATTTTTAGACTCGTTTCAATAGTTACAAAATGTACTTAATGAATTAAACAACTAAAAGCGTCAATACAGCTGCTCCGGCGCGCCACGGATTCTGATTACACAACTTTGAGCGCGGCTCACGGCTAAACTATACAAGATAAATATATATCGCTGCAGACTTTTTTTGAAGAATTTTGTCTTCTACAACTTTGTTCCATAAAATTTTGACGAATATACGGTTCTTTCAGCGTTTTGGGTGAAGGGTCCGGTCGGTCGATCTGAAACTTTGGATCATTATACTCAGTTTCTAATTCTGAACAACTACAAAATGTTTTCAATCATTGCCTAATTAACTGTCAGCTTCTCATCTCATTTTCTTGGACTGCTAACCACTGCACAACAGGATGGTCGCCGCATGCTGTATGGCCAGACTCTTGAGTCTGGGCATACCAGTACCAACCGTAACAATAGTTTATGTATAAATAGGATACATTGTTCGTATAAGCATAGTTTTAATCATCTCCGGATGATGCCAACTTGGTTGGAGAAACACGCGTAATATGGTATTTTGGTTTGTTGTGAAAAACCACGTCAGTGTTATTTTAAATATGTCAGTGTTATTTTTAATATAGAATTAAATATTTGTTAATATTATATTAATGTCAATACCCTGGTCCCATAAAACATCTTCTTACTACTATAATAAAATATTTCAGATGTAGTACAAAATCTTTTTAAAATATTACAATATTGGAAAGAGCATGTTAAGAAAATATTTTTAAAATATAATTTTGCTGTTTAGAAATAGAGAAATAAAAGTACTAATTTAATTATTTTTAAATATTGAAATATCAACCAATTCATAGTCTATGTAATGCTTAAATTCATAGTCTATGTAATCTTAAATTAGACAAATTAAGGATCCTAATTAATAACATACGTAATGCTCAAACAATATTTTGTACATTAATTACTGTAATTATTACAGAAATCTGGCTTAAAAAAAGAGAAAATTTTTTTCTCTACTGAAAAGAAATTAAAATAAGTTATTATTCCTGATGCATCATCATTGGAGACTAAATAAAATACTAAAATGGTTTTCATCAGCAACTGAAACTAGCGATTTTTATTCATCATTATACACTGACATTTACTTTTGGATTATTGCAAATTATGAAGTTTGCACGTCTCGTACCAAAAATCGATATAGTATGGCGGGACTTTTGATTCAATCGTCATAGCTTGTAATACACTAAGATCGAAACCTTTATCAGATATATTTTTACTTGTATCCTCAGTTCGAATAATATTTGTCTCAACTACATGATACTTTCCAGTTTTGGTCACCAATCGATCGTATGGTCCTCGATCTATTATAGATTTGATAGTGAAGCTGAAAAATAAGAAGCATATTTAAGTGTTGTTATTGTTACAGAACACTAAGTTTTATTCAGTTTGTAACGAAGTAATTTTTTCGTCAATGATTCAGTGGCGGATTTAGGATTTGGATAAAGCAGAGTGCAACAGTGACATATTTAGGAGGGTAGTAGTGGTAAAACATCGATTTTTTTTCTAGTGTAGCTAAGTTGTACACCACTAGAACAAAATTTTGGTTAACATTGGGTCTTAAGATTTGGATTAGATATTAAAACTAAATAAATTATCATTTCTGGTGAATTAAAATAACCATGTTTTCATATTTCCTAATAAGTCCGTCAAACACACTTTTAACTTCAGCTGAAAATTATATATTTATCAGTATTAAAAATCACTGTAACAATAAAAAAAATTAAATTAATATTTTCAGAAACTTATTCGTAATAGAACTTGTTCAGGCGCAGCAAGAATGAAAAACGTTCTCAAGATAGAGGCCAGCGGCGTAACGTCACATACTCGCTGGCTTGCTACCTATAGCACAGATTAAATGTAAATTTACATTAATCTATGCCCATAATAAATAAATAAATCAACTTTGCTAGTTATAAAAACTCAGTAGTCATAGTCCCATCACTGAACACACCTCCCTTCGTGGATAAGTGTATTAAAATAAATATATCGACAAGAAAATTGTGTTTTGTTCCTGGATGCATAAGTACAACTAATAAAACTACATCTAAAATATCTGTAACCGTACTAGAGCATAGCTATAATAAAACAGTTCTATGTGTGTTGTATACAAAGTGTTTCAAAAATAGTATGCCAAACTTCTGCATTATACTATGGGCCAAAATAAACAAAAAAATTCTTATGCATGTGAAATGAACGGTTACCAAGATAGTTTTTTTTTGTTTTTTTCAAAAACTATTAGAGATAAATACGATACTAATAGTGCCATTTAGAAACAGTTGCAATTTTAGTGGATTTGGCTTGCATCCCAATTTTTGTAATTTTTTTCTCCAATAGTTACTGAAAAACAAAAAATATATTTCTGATAATACATTACACACCCTGTATCTTGGAAACAGTTCATTTTTGTGCATATACCCATAAGAACTTTTTGCTTATTTTGGCCTCTACTATGCCCCATAGAAGTTTGGCATACTATTTCTGAAACACTTTGTATACAACACAGAGAACGGTTATTACGCGTATAAAATTAGTAGGCACCTAATAATATCTATTTATTCCATAAATGAAATTTATTGTTGATTATTTGTTAAATGTTGCAAAATGTAATTTATATTGTTTATAAAACCATAAATTACACACCATAATAATATATACATTTGTCAAATCGTACGAATCGCCTTTCTGAAAATCTTGTTTCATTTCTTTATCACGTGATAAACAAACATTAACCCTTTTAAACGATGTTATTATAACATTCTAAATAATGGTACTATGGACTTCATTCTATCAACGCTGTACGTATAATGGACCTCTCCCCGGCCGTTGAACTGCAAGTATATGACGTCACCCCAACCAGCAAACAGTTATTGGAATCAAATAACGCAAGAAGTTTCTGCGGCTGCTGTTATGATTATGATTGTTTCATTTTCCAAATAAATTTCAGTAAAGGCTCCGATATATCATTTTAACTAACATTAACGCATATCAATTTTTTGTGAATATGCCTATTAT